>CM060688.1:124049721-124649721 GCA_030686995.1 Artemisia argyi
CTATGGTTATACACGAGATGTTAAACGAACGAGTCGAGATGATATGGTTATACACGAGATGTTAAACGAACGAGTCGAGATGATATGATTATACACGAGATGTTAAACGAACGAGTCGAGATGATATGATTATACACGAGATGTTAAACGAACGAGTCGAGATGATATGATTATACACGAGATGTTAAACGAACGAGTCGAGATGTTAAACGAATGAGTCGAGATGATATGGTTATGCACGAGATGTTAAACGAATGAGTCGAGATGATATGGTTATGCACGAGATGTTAAACGAATGAGTCAAGATGATATGGTTATACACGAGATGTTAAAACGAATGAGTCGAGATGATATGGTTATACACGAGATGTTAAAACGAATGAGTCGAGATGATATGGTTCCCACCAAATTTTTCCTACCTAACAACTTATCCTCACAATATAAACACACACACACACACACACACACACACACACACACACACACACATATCTAACTAATAAAAACTCTCACATACACTCATCTCACTATATCTCTCTCTCTAGCAGTTTCCGTTTTCTGGCGACACCAGCAGTTTCCGGCCACCGGAATCTTTTTCTGGCCACCACCTTTTATCACCTCAACTTGTAGATCGGGCCACCCCGGTCACAATTCAACCACTCACAACCACTCAACCTCACAACCACAAACACACACTGTTATCATGGTGAAGAAGATGGCAGAATTTGAAGCTTTTCCTTGTCCTTGTAGACGAGGAGACGTGATTCTGCGAGAATCGCGTAAATCTTACTCCCGTGGTAAACTATACTATGCGTGTCCTTTCTCGAAGGTGAACAATTACATACTTTTTCGTGCATTATATAAATAATTTGGTTAGTTGTTAAAAATAATAGTTTTTATTCTTTAACAGCCTGGGACAACAGACCATTGATGTGATTTTTTTTATGGAAGGAGGAACGACTCGCTAAAATGACCGGTTCTTTGGGAGCTTCAACATCAAGCGGTTCTGGATCTGCTCCAACAAGGTGCTCAAACTGTCATGAAAAAGATCTTACAATAAACATGTTGGAGGCACAAAAACAGGTACTAGAGACAAAATTAAGGATGCCGGGGTGCAAAACTTGACATGGCAACGTATCCCAACCACGACCACGCATGTCAGTCAGATGCAATACTCCGTGACCTTTTAGGTGACATGGATAAATTTCATATGTAGTACTGTTGTTGTTGTTGTTGTTGTTGTTGTTGTTGCTGTTATCGTTGTTATTGTTGTTGTTGTTGATGTTGTTTGCTGTTGTTGTTGATGTTATTGTTGTTGTTTAATAAACTGTTGTTGTTGTTGTGGTAACTGATGTTGAACGTCCTTTATATTTTAAATTCGTACGCACAAATAATAGAACTGAAAGAACAATATCACAATTATCAAACACGAAGGCAAACTGTTTATTTAAAACAAGCAAGAGTTCTCAACATGCATTTTCATACAGACTCAAACTGAACAACTCGACAACCAAACTAAACAACTCGACAACCAAAGGAAACAACTCAAACTAAACAACTCGACAACCAAACGAAACAACTCGACACCACACGCTTAGCTTCAAACATGAAGGCAAACATTTTATTCAAACCACACAAGAGTTGTAAACCAGATACATTTTCATACAGACTCAAACTAAACAACTCGACAATCAAATGAAACAACTCAAACTAAACAACTCGACAACCAAATGAAACAACCCGTTTACTCTTTTTGCGGCTACCTCCCGCTTTGCTTGAACTCACACCATCTCTTCCTTTCCTTGCTCTCATTTCCTTGAGATATGCAAACGTAGCTTCAAGACCTGTTATTCTATTTTGCAGATTATCAACAGCAGCAGCTTCATCAAACGTGCTTTCAGCTTCATCCTCACCTCCAACAGCAGCAGCTTGAGCTTCAGCAGCATCTAGCTCTTCCAAATACTCTCTATAGTATGACTTTTTTCTCAACCATACCAGAATCCGGTCTCTCTGCCACGGTGCACAGTTCGCATACGAACCATATTCATCAAAAATTTCAACACCCCAATGATTTATAATTTCATTATACAAGAGCTCGTGTGATAAAGCCTTTGCCCACTCCTGTTCCAGCGTTAAACCATCCATTGTTATGTGTGTTTTGTATTTTTTTGCCGAATTTATGATTTAATATGTGTTATGTGTATGTTATAATATATATTAAAAGTTTTTGGAAAGAAGTTGCAGTTTGGAGGGAAATTTGGCGCCTAAACTTTTAGCGGGGACATGTCCCCGCCAAAAGTTAATGTTCTACACTGGATACTTATTTCGGCGGGGACATGGCCCCGCCAAAAGTATTGGCGGGAATAATACCGGGACAATAAAGTGCAACTATTTAGGTCAAAGTTAGTAAAATACCAAAAATACTTTTGGCGGGGACATGTCCCCGCCAAAAGTGGGCGTTGAAAATGCAACTATTTTGGTCAAAGTTTTAATATACCAAAAATATCATGTCCCCGCCAAAAGTTGACGTTGAAACCACAGTGGACGGTCAGCGTGAATTTGTACCAGCTCAGCACATTTTTTGTCGTTTAGCGACTTTCGGCGGGGACATGTGCGTCGCCGCCAAAAGGCTCGTCGCCCGTCGTCCTGTTTGTTGTAGTGAATTAAACATCATAAATCAAATAAAACAAAGATTAAAGTATTTGTTTTTTAATAAATTAAAATATATGATTCAAAAAATTTTAAAAAACACGTGTGCATTATAACTAGTGTGCAAATGTATCATTTGGAAGATGTCTATCTATAAAAATATAAGATTGAGTCCTAAAATTTAATGTGGAGGCGTCAAGATTGCATATAGTACAGATTGCTAATGCTCGAAATTCAATGCATCCTCATAATAACTATACAATCATGAAAGGAGATGAAGTGCAAGAGTTGTCCGAATTGATCACATAGCATTTAGTATATAATTAAAAGTTGGTTAGATGAAGTGCAAGGGTTGTGAAAGGTTGCAAGAATAATTAATGATTTAACCTAATTCATACCAATATAAACCGGCCAAAATCACATTTAGTATGTACATTTGAAGATGACTCACACATCTTTTAGATCTTTGATTGTTGGTAGCGGTATGTAAATTCTATTTTGCCACATTTTGGAGATGATTCACACATCTTTTAGATCTTTGTAATTAACTTGGTCTTCTTTTTTTTTTTTTTTTTTTTTTTTTTTTAATTTTGTTATCATACGCAGGTATCATGAAAATCACACAAGATCATGCATGCTCAGATAAATGGAACCAAAGATTGGGATACCAACTATTTTATTTGTTTCTTACATATTTAGATGATTCTTATAGGTAAGCACATATATAGATATATGTATTATGTTAATGCATTTTCATATACTAGTAATTTATGTGCGATTTCTATTGATGTAGCTCACATGTGCGAATTGATTCAAGAAAGTGTGCACGAGCATGTATGTAAACCAACATTTAAATGGTTAAATGTAATTTTTAACATGATTAGTTTATGATGTAGCTCACATGTGCGAATTGATTCAAGAAAATGTGCACGAGCATATATACAATATCAAGATGAAAGTGCAAGGGTTGCCGAAATTGATCACGTATTTAGTATAGAATTAAAAGACGGTTATGGACAAGCATGTATGTAAAACAATATTTAAATGGTTAAATGATAAAGTACATACTTTTTGCTCGAACCCATTTGTAAATTATAATAATAAATAAAAATAATAATGTTTAAAACATAAGAGTGGAGTCCAAAGGTTTTAGAAATTATTAATAGTGTGTTAATTAATATTCATTTGGTTAATTATTTAAAATTGAGTTTATTGATAAAATTTATTAATATTAGTTAGAATTAGATGTTAATTTTTAATGAAATTAGTTGTACAGTAAAATGAGATGAAACCAAAAAGGTTTGTAATGATTTTTATATAGTTTATGTGGTATTATTATATATACATGATTACACAAGCTTTATAACACTATAAGATTGAGTCCCTTAATATAATGCGGAGTAATCAAGATACTTAAGATAGAGTACCATAATTTAATGTGAACTATATACAACATCGAGATGGAAGTGCAAGGGTTACCGGAATTGATCACGTACTTAGTATAGAATTAAAATACGGTTATGGATTGAGATGAAGTTGAAAAAGTTGCAAGAATAATTAATGATTTAACCTAATTCATGCATATATAAACCGGCTAAAATCACATTTAGTATGTACATGTTGTAAGCAACATTTAAATGATTAAATGATAAAGTACATAATTTTTGCTCGAACCCATTTGTAAATTATAATAATAAATAAAAAAATAAAGTTTAAGACATAATAGTTGAGTCCAAAGGTTTTAGGAATTATTAATAGTATGTTAATTAATATTCATATGGTTAGCTATTTAGAATTGAGTTTATTAATAAAATTTATTAATATTAGTTAGACTTCAATGTTAATTTTCAATTGAGTTGAAGTATATACAACATCGAGATGGAAGTGTAAGGGTTGCATAAATTAATCACGTATTTAGTAAAGAATTAAAAGACGATTATGGATTAAGATAAAGTTGAAAAGGTTGCAAAAATAATTAATGATTTAACCTAATTCATGCCTATATAAACTGGCCAAAATCACATTTAGTATGTACATGTTTTAAGCAACATTTAAATGGTTAAATGATAAAGTACATAATTTTTGCTCGAACCCATTTGTAAATTATAATAAAAAAAATAATAATAAAGTTTAAGACATAATAGCGGAGTCCAAATGTTTTAGGAATTATTAATAGTATGTTAATTAATATTATATGGTTAGTTATTTAGAATTGAGTTTATTAATAAAATTTATTAATATTAGTTAGACTTCAATGTTAATTTTCAATTGAGTCCCTTAATTTAATGTGGAGTAATCAAGATACTCAAGATGGAGTCCCATAATTTAATGAGAAGTATATACAACACCGAGATGGAAGTGTAAGGGTTGTAGAAATTAATCACGTACTTAGTAAAGAATTAAAAGACGGTTATGAACTGAGATGAAGTTGAAAATGCTGCAAGAATAATTAATGATTTAATATAATTCATGAATATATAAACCGACCAAAATCACATTTAGTATGTAAATATTTGTAAGTAACATTTAAATGGTTAAATGATAAAGTAAATAATTTTTGCTCGAACCCATTTGTAAATTATAATAATAAATTAAAAAAAATAAAGTTTAAGACATAATAGTGGAGTCCAAAGGTTTTAGGAATTATTAATAGTGTGTTAATTAATATTTATTTGGTTAGCTATTTAGAATTGAGTTTACTGATAAAATTTATTAATATTAGTTAGACTTCAATTTTAATTTTCAATGAAATAAGTTGTACAGTAAAATGAGATGATGCCAAAAAGGTTTGTAACGATTTTTATACAGTTTATGTGACATTATTATATATACATGATAATGCAAATTACACTATAACAAATAAGAAAAAGCCAGTGTGCTTCGTATTACCATGCAAAAACCACATAATGCAAAATTATTGTTGGGTTACGTAATAAGCCAAAACAATTAAAGGAAATTACATCAAGCGTATGACAATTTAATAACGACAACCCTATTTAGAAAATATAAAGACCAAAAAACCAAAACAATATCAACCATTTTTATATTTTTAAACAACAAACTAAAAAAGTTTCATAGAACATACTAAACTAAAAATACAAATGCACTCGACAATTCACAAAAAACAATACGCGCGATTAACAATTAGATTAAAAGCCCGTGCGTAGCATGGGTTCTGCAAGCCTCGTATCTCGAAAGATTAGCTTCAGGGAAAAACTTTATATTAATATGTCAATGCCATTACACAGTTACAATGTTTAGTTAGGCCATTAATCAACATGATGATTTCTTGCTCTCTTACTGATGTTCAAATGACCGTGAACGTTGTGGAGCAAGAAGAGTTTCTTCAACATGTTAATCAACACCATCATGCTCGGTCTCTTTCCTACACCGTTACTTAGCCTCAACGACGATTTGCAACACCCCAATTTCATCATTTTTCTTCTTCCCAACTTGAGCATCTCATGATTGAAATCACGCGAAATACCATCACTCGTACATCTCACAACACACATCTCTTCTTCATGATTCAAGTCCTCCCATATTACATCCATATTTTCGTCGTTTCCCTCACCATCTTTTTGCTTTATGCATGATAGAAATTTTATCTTATTTTTTGAAGTTTGCCTCACACTTTTTGTTCTTTTCTTCTTTGGTGGTTTTGTTATCATGGCCATAAAGAGAAGAGGACGACGAGTGCCATAACCGAGGGGACCCAATGAAACGCGGAGGAGAGCTTGTGGTTGTAGGGAACCTAAAGTTTTCTTCTTCTTCATGAGCCATAGCAATGGTGTATACAAGTATGGCTTTTAGTTTGTTGAGAAATGTGTTTTGCATTATTTATTGGTTGTATGAAATTTTAAGATACATTTAGTTCAACAAATATCACCAACATTTTCTTGTTATTCTAGACTTCTAGTGCTATAGTATTGGGCCCATATCAAGATTGCTACTAGATGAAGTGATGAACTAATTTAAATCTATCGTAATACAAAGCCCAAAAAGTTACAAAAGAACCCAGTGAAAGTTTTGTACACTGTCTTTTTATGGCCCAAATAATGGTAATCCAAAAACAAGACAACTGATATATCTTGTCTTTCGGCTCCATGGGTTTGGTAATTTCTCCTATTTCTTTGAGCAAAGGGTGCACACCAATGTTTTGAAAACCGGGTTCGAAATCGACCCGGTTGAGTCACCGGGCACCGGGTCAACCGGTTCGACCGGTTGGACCGCCGGGTCAACCCGGTTTTCAATTTATTATTTTTTGACAACCGGTTTGACCGCCGGGTCAACCGGGTCGACCATCAGGTTCACCCGGGTTTTTATTAAAATATTTTGAAAAAATGAAACCCGGCCGGGTTTCGAGAACCGGGTTGACCTGAGTCACTCAAAACCCGGCGGGTCAAATCGGTTAACCCGGTTTTAGAAACCCGGGTTGTTTTGACCAGTTTTTTTGGCCGGAACCGGTCGAACCGGTTAACCCAGCCGGGTCGACCCGGGTTTCAAAACCTTGGTGCACACAACTAGTGTAATAGTGTAATAACCGAAAATCGAAATCAGACTGACCAAATAAAAATGAACCGGATTTGTAATTGAACCGAATTTGTCAAAACCTAACTAAACGGAGTTAAATATGTTTGGATATAGTTTTGACAAAATGTAAATTGAACCGAAAACCGAAAACCGAATTCACATAAATATATATATTTTTTATATATTTATATAAATAAAAAAGCATTAAAACTTTTTACTAGTATAAATATAACATTTTTTACGCTTGAAAATATTTTTTTTTGGTAATAAGCTATATAATTAAATGAAAAAGATATAAAAAAATTATGTAATTCGGGTTATTCAAACCCGAAAATCGAATATAATTCTAATTCGGTTTTCGGTTTGGTTAAATGAAAATTGAATTCTGTTTGGTTTTCAGTTTTACCAAGAAACAAAATTAATCGAATAAATAGAACAATCCAATAATCGAACCGAATCAACGGATAACAACGGGGAAAATAATGGTATCCGAAAGTAATGGTATCCGATAACAATAACCTTATTATGACGAAATAGAAACAAGTACAAAAAATAATGATGAGCAATACAAAATCAATGAGTGTAACGGAGGAATGAAACAGAACTAGAATCATAATTATAACACATTTTCCTTAAAAACAGTTCATATCTACTAATAAGACGGCTATTTCTTGATGCAGATATTGTAAACCTTAAGAAGTTTTACAATCTTTTTAGGCAATGTACCTAACTAGTGTAGTGTAGTATAGGTAAGACACGATGTATTGATCGTTTTCTAGGGGAATAGTATTGTGAAGGCAAAAGTGTATGACGAGATATATCTAAAGGTAAGGGATAATTCTTTTTGTATTTTTTATAACTTTTTTATAACACAAATTAAAATATCTCGGGGTTTGAAGACTGGGTTTTTAAAACTAATAATTAAACTAATAAAAATTAAATTAAACTAATAATGCAGAAAAGTAAATTGGTAACTCTTATGTTAGATTAAGGTATTTACTTAAATTGTCTTTACTCCTTAGTTATCTCTTATTGATTAGTCGAATTGTCACGTTTTTGCTTTAATTGGTGCGTTGTATTCCTTAATATTGGTCGTAAGGAGGTGCCATATGCCCTAATTCTATGAATGTATAAGTCTTCTTTAAAAATCTTAAGGTCATTAAAACTCTTACTATCAACAAGCGGCAATTCATGCAATAAATACAATGAGAAAAACAACTAGTGCACTCTAGTATTGCGTTTAGTCGGACGTTCAAGGTGATACATATAAGAATGAAGCCAATTTTCCTACTCTTAACACGAGGTAACCAATTAAACAAAAGACGACAATCAATAATTAATAACTATGTTTCACTCAAATCTAAGCAAACACTAATTAGTTTAGCCGAGCATGTTAAAGAGAAGAAAAGAAAAATATATAATCAAACAACACATAGACATATTGAAGAGTAAATTGCAGAAATCGTCCCTGTGATTTGGTGAAATTGCAGATATCGTCCCTGGTATTCAATAAGTGTAGGCGGCCTCCCTAGAATGAAACCTTTTGATCAATTTGGTCATTGGAAATAACGATGGTTAGTGTGATTTCGTTAGTTGGAAAAATACCATGGGCAGTTTTGTCCTTTCGCATTGTGGTCCCTTTTTTATATCCAAATCCAACCCGACCAAAAGCAGTGGTCGTTTTTTGGTACCAAATCTAACCCGACATAAACAAAAAGTCAATTAAACCCGACATAATCTTTTAATAAAACCATAATCCAATCTGTAGGGTTAGCAAGAAGAAAAGTGAGTATGTCAATGCAACTTTGGCACATAAGAGGTGATGGAAAACAGTTTGATTATAAATCAGTTTATGGTAAAAGCATTAACACATTTTTTATGCTTATTTAATTGTTTGGTACTCTTTAAATTGTTATGTATTTTGTACTGATTTGGATTTATTTGATGATGCAACAACAACGTATAAAAGCTTGTTTACAATGATGATCCAACATGGTGGAAGATTCACAGACATACCCAAGAGGAAGTATGTTGATGGTGAGGTAACATATGTCGACTTAATAGACATTAATCAATGTAAGATTGATATGTTATACACAATTATGTACCAAAGTTTAGGTTCTGAAGGTAAACTGTTTTATCACTACAAGTTACCAATGAAAAGTTTGGATAGTGGATTAAGGACCTTGAGTGGTGATAGTGATATTAGTGAAATGCTAAAGTATGTGCATAAGCATAGGGTTATTTATGTGTATGTTGAACATGGTACCTCATACTTGGAGCCTGTAGTGAATGCAGTTGACTTAGATACACTAGTTGGGCCATCTAATGTTGTAGGTTATAACACTGAGGTTGAAGATCGGGATAACACTGAGGGTGAGACTCATGATGAAACTAAAAATGAGTCTCATGATGAGTCTGAGGATGATGATCAGGATAGCACTGAGGTTGAGAATCAGGAAAACACTGATGTTGAGGATGAGGATAAGACTGTGAATGAGGAGGACATAGTTGATGAGAAGCATATAGTTGATGAGGTTGAAGTAAACATGCATGGTTTTAGGTTTGAAATAGAAGGTGAGGCTGAAGAAACAATGCAACCTAAGTTAAACTTGATTGAAAATGATTTGGAAGAGATAGATTTTGATTCTTTTGAAAGTGATGTAGAGGCTGATGATGAAAGTGAAATGAGAAAGGGATTGAGAAAATTAAGAAAAGAAGCTGCAAAAACAACTTCTAAAAATAGTTTCTTTGTTGGCAAGGAGTTTCCAAACAGGGATATAGCAAAGGAAATGGTTAAAGCACATGCTGTGGAGACAAGGAGAAATATTCAGATTGTAAAGAATGATAAAATTAGGGTTAGAGTCAAGTGTTTTAGTGTTGTTGCTGTTGCTAAAGAGATTAACAAAAAGGTTGAAAATGTACAAGAAGTTAGTAAGGGTAAGAAGGTAAATGTGGAGGGTAAGGGTAAGGGCATTATGGTAATTGAAGAAGAAGAGGAAAAAGACAAGGTTGACTATCCTTGGGTTTTGTATATTGCCAAAAGTGATAAGGGCAAGTGGTTGGTCAAAACATTTAAAGATGAGCATAAATGTTTAAGATCTAGGAAAATTAAATCCTGTACTTCAACCTTTCTCTCAAAACACTTACCAGATCTGTTGGTCATGAACCCAAATATGCCTGTCAGAGCTATTCAAGAGCAGATGCAAAAAAAGTTTCATGTTGGTGTCACTAAGACTAAGGCATTCAGGGCCAAAGGAAAGGCAGAGGGACATTTAAAAGGTGATGCTAACCTACAATATTCAAGACTTAGAGATTACTTGAATGATTTTCAGAAGTATAACCCAAATACTACTGTAAAGATTGATGTGTATGGGGAGGAAAACCCAGATTCACCCACCATAATGTTTAGGAGAGTTTATGTTTGTTTGGGTGCCTTGAAAGATGGTTTTAGAGCATCTGGTAGAGAATTGTTAGGCTTGGATGGAGCATTTATGAAAGGGCAGTATTCATGGCAATTGCTCAAAGCTGTGGGTGCGGATGCAAATAATGGCATCTACCCAGTAGCCTATGGGATTGTAGAATCAGAATCAAAACACTCCTGGACATGGTTCTTGACTTGCCTTGGGGATGATTTGGATTTATACACTAATTCTCATTTCACATTTATCACCGATAGGCAAAAGGTTAGTATATTAATTATTGTTTTTCCTAAAAGGAAATTAGTTAATTGATGATATAATAGTTTAATATCTAGTTTTAATGTCTTGTTTTAGGGGTTGTTACCAGCAATTGCAAAGCTTTTTCCTTCAGATGAGCATAGATTTTGTGTGAGACATATTTATGAGAATATGAACCTCACTTGGAAAAGTAATGAATACAAGGAAATGCTATGGAAGTGTGCCAAGGATTTAACAGTTGTTGAGTTTAACAAACACATGGATGAACTGAAAGCATACAACAAGAAGGCCTACACATGGTTAAAGAAAATTGCACCTGAGCACTGGAGGAGATCTCACTTCTCAGGTATTTACTACTTAAAATTATTTATGTTTGTCTTGTTGTATAATTGTATTTAGTATTCATATACATCCTATATGTGACAGGGAGGGCAAATTGTGATCTTTTAATCAACAATGTCTGTGAAGTATTCAATAGACAATTGTTGGATGCTAGGGATAGTCCAATTATTTCTGCACTAGAATATGTTAGAGAATACATCATGAAGAGGATAGTTATTGTGAAGAAGGTGATTGAAAAGTCTGAGGGGCCTTTAACTCCAGCAGTAACAAAACTTTTTATTTTCACCAAATAAGCTTCAGCTAACTATACAGTGGATTGGAATGGGGCAGATTTGTATCAAGTGAAGGGTCCATGCGGTGAGCAGTGTATTGTGAACTTGAATGCAAGGACATGCAGTTGTAGGAAGTGGGAAGTATCTGGAATACCATGCAGGCATGTGGTTGCTTGTATTCATGATATGGCAGACAATGACATGGATGTTGGGTTGCCAGAAAGTTGGGTTCACAAGTCATACACTCTTGAGACATGGAAAGAAGTCTATTCCTTTAAAGTGAATCGAGTGTAGGGTTGCCAAAAAGTTGGGTTCACAAGTCATACACAGTGTGTTGAGGCAACATTATCAAGATCTCCTAATGTTTTAATGATGACAAATAAACCATCGAAACACATAAAATAACAAACAGTAGCCAAAATTCCCCGAATCCATATCTGTTCCTGACGCGTCACCCACGCGTTGACGTGTGGCTTACGCGCCAGGCTTCTGTATGGATCGGGACGAATTTTGAAAGTTGGCTTTCCCCTTACCCGAAAAATGTGGGTCTTTCAATACAGGTATGAATATGCTATGTGCTTAATTGAGAACACTCGAAACGAGTTTTGGGATTAGAGAGATCCAACTTTTAAAGCACCCACTTACGAGTAAACACCAACTCATGTTTTCTAACTTTTGCCTCTAGCCAAGGCTTTTCTAAGCTTAGGGAGCTTATATATTTCACGTAACATCACGTGAAAGCATCCATATGTTCATATCCCGTGCTTACGTCTTCTCTAATCACGTAACAGGTTTACTCCCTTATTGGTCAAACTAAGTCAAAGTTCACTTTGCGTAAACGCATCCTTTCCCGCTTGGAATATGCTTTACACCTTGGCAAAGCACTTGGCTTGTTTGTACCAAGGTGTTAGTTGAGTACGTCGAGTCGTGGAAAGTTACGAGTTATGAAACAATGGATTCTCGACGTTGTGTTACTTGGAATTATAAGTAACCTATGATTTTCTCAACTCATAATCTTAATAGTCTAAACCTTTTCCTCTTAATGACAATTAAATTATCTCTTAATATCTCCTTTATCACCTTCTTAATCACAAGAGATAAAGCCTCCAAACAACCCAACATCTTCTTACATATTCCCTTACACCTCTTACACACTCACACTTTTTGACTCACACATTCTCCCACATAAGATTCTCTCCTCTTTATACAATCCCTATACATCTTTCTCATACACCAATACATACACTTCCCTATACACTCTTTTCTACACACACCTTTAAATTCTAAATACACACACTTCACTCACATACTTCTCTTCACACACACAAGGCTCCCCATCCAATCATACTTACACATACCTTACACATAGAACTCACACCTATACACATCCCATCCTTATACAACATACTCCTTACACTCCCAATACCTTTACATTCAAATTTACACATACTACTCACAACCATCCTATTCTCTACACACACTAGGCTCCCCATCACATCCAACTCTTACATATTCTCTTACACATTCTTACACCTCCAACAACTTTATTTTCAAATTTACACACACTACTCACAACCATCTCATTCTCTACACACACTAGGCTCCCCATCACATCCAACACTTACATATTACCTTACACACATCTCTTCACTCTTACACAATCCAACTCATACTCTACACACTCTTCATCTCAACCATTCATTCTCTTACAACACATCTCAACCATCCATTTCTCCTTCCTCCCCAAGAAATGGAATATTCCTTGGAATATACTTCTCTTACCCAACCATGGTTCACATCTAACCAAACTATGGTTACTTCTCAACTTACCACATTTTCACCCAACTATGGTTAACTCTTAACCATACCAAGGATGGAACATTCCCTTGGATACACCCATTAACCTAACCATGGTTCACCTTCTAACCTACCATGGTTCATTCTCTATACACTTCTTTCTAACCTAACCATAGTTACTTCATAAACCAAACCTCTCACACACTTCCTATAGAGGAATATCCCATGGCATATTCTCTTCTCACTTTTATGCCATGTGAGGAATACCCATTCTACCTCTATCCAATTATCTCTTCTTTCCTTCTATCTTTGATAATTAGTTTTCTGATAAATACTTCACAAAATATTTTCTAAATTAACTATTTGAGTTGGTAAACCTTAGATTGATTAATGTTAAGGTTTATTGTGAAGTACAATTGGGGGTTTAGCAAGGTTAGGTATTTAAAAGACCAAAACCCAAGTGTTTGGAAAATTCTAATAGAGACTCTGGCTCGTCACCCACGCATTGACGCGTGGGCAATGCTCCGGGCTCAGTAAAATTTTCCCAAGTTGGGTCTTGGCCTATAAATACCCCACATTGGCTCTTGTATTCCTCACCCCTTTCCATTACTCTTTCTCTCTAATCTCTCTAATTCAATCTTGTGTTCTTAGTTAAACACACTAACATCATTGAAAGAACACATCTCCTTGCAAGGGAAGAATCACATGAACCTAATCCACTATTGTGATTGTGTCGAGGGTATTCTTATCTATACCCTTTCTACTAGAATCGAGTCACTAGGTTAGGTTAGGGCTTGATTGAACAAACATTCATTTCATTTGTTCAATTGTTTATAAAGGAAGTCTTGTGCCTTGGTGACCAAGCCTAGATCATTGGGGATCTAGTTGGGGTTTGATACTTCCGGTGGGAAGTCTTGGTGACCCTTAGGTGAAGTCGAATCGCGAGATTCTTTTGGGTGGTTTTCGAGAGCGGAATACCGTGGGCGTAACTCCTTTTTTGTGAGTATCGATATTGGTGAATATCGGTAGAGTGAATTGTAACGGTTTATAGTGCACCGAAAGGATTATACTAGAGTGAATAGTATAGTGTCGTGGAATCGCAACCAGATGTACGGATGGTATAAACCCCCATCCCAAACCAGTATATATCGTTGTGTTCTTTACTAGCTTTATATACTCGTGGTTGTGATTGTGTTTGTAGTTGTTGATACTTAGACCACTTGGTTGTCTTTGTGGCTTAAAGTTTTTAAACATCCTAAAAGCCAAAGAAACCGTATTCACCCCCCTCTACGGTTCTACAATTGGTATCAGAGCGGAATACTCAAGTTTTTGAGCGTTAAAACCTTCCCGTGAAGCCGTTTTAAGTCAAAAACTTCTTTCTCAAAAATCTAAAATCCTAACCAAGATTTTTGATAAAGTTGAGTATAGATCCATGGCTCAAGAGAACTACGTTGAGGGGTGTTCTATGCAAAGACCACCTTTGCTAGAAACCGATGGGTTTTGTTTTTGGAAACCCGGTTTGAGACGTATGTTAGGTCCAAGGATCTTGACTTGTGGGAGGTCATTCAAAATGGAGACTTTGTTTTCATGATGCTTGATCCGGAAACCAAGTTGATGGTTGAGAAGCCATTCTTGGAACTTAAAGAAGATGAGAAGAAGAAGATTGTAAAAAATTAAGAGGCTAAGATGATGATCTACAATGCTCTACCTCGAAGGGAGTTCGAGAGAGTCCATGTGTGCAAAACCACCAAGGAGATTTGGCACTCTCTTATCATCATCCATCAAGGGAACTCACAAGTCAAAGATTGCAAGATCGACTTGCTCGTACAACAATATGAGAAGTTTTCGATCTCCGAAGATGAAACCATCGACAATGGTTACACACGGTTCAATGCTATTATCACAAGCCTTACGGCTCTAGATCCTAGCTTCTATAACAAGAACCATGTGAGAAAGTTTCTTCAAACTCTTCCGGTGAAGAGGAGGCCAAAGGTGACGGCCATTGAAGAAGCGAAGAATTTGGAGGAACTCCCTCTTGATGACCTCATTGGCAATCTTAAGGTCTATGAGATGATTCTTGAGAACGAAAAGGCAAGTACCAAAGACAAGAAGGAGAAGGTTAAGTCTTTGGCTCTTAAAGCTAAAGTCACTAGTCGTCAAGCTAGTGATAATAATGATAGTCAAGATGGTAGTGATGAAGAAGACGATGTTGACGACGAAGAGGACAACCTTATGGCTAAGAACTTTCGGAGGTTCTTTAGGAAAGGTTGTAACTTTAGAAGAAGTAATAGGTTTGGTAATCAGGGAAATGGTGGTAGGAACAACTTTGGTGGAAACCGAGGTGTTGACAACAAGGTTGGTGAGAGCTCAAGGTGTACCCAAGGATGCTACAATTGTGGTGAAAAGGGTCACTTTATAAATGAGTGTCCAGAGCCAAAAGTAAACAAGGCATTCATTGGGGGAGCTTGGAGTGATAGTGAAGATGAAAATCAACCAAGAAATGAAGTCACTTGCCTCATGGTTCAAGAAAAGCTTGAGGTACCTCTAAACCCTTCCTCTTCTAATAATTTAAATACTATCAATTTACAAATGGAGGATGAGGAACTAGCCAAGTTTAATGATGACTTTAGAAAGAATTTTGAGAAGGTTATTAAAGAAAAACAACTTCTTGAACAAGAACGTGTTAAATTCAATAAAAGAGTCTATGAACTAGAAAAGGAAGTTAAGATACTAAAGCATTGAAAAGAGGTAGTTGAACCATGTAAACGATGTGAGGAACTCACACTTAAGGTTAAATCTTTGAATGCCAAAGTATCTAAACTTCAAAAGTATTCCTTGAGTTTTTCAAAATATAAAAAGAGTACTAATGATTTAGAAGAAATAATAAGTCGTCAAAAGGTATCCCAAGATAAAGGAGGTCTTGGATTTTCAAAACAAGGTAAAACTACTTCCGAGAGTCTAACAAAATCAATAGTGTTTGTCAAATCTAGTCAAAATGAAGATCCACAAATTTCTGAGCCAGACACGCTGAAGGACGCGTCAACGCTCAAGCAACGCGCCAGGTCTCTGAGAAAAGATGGAGCTTCGTCAAATAATTTTGTTAAACCAACTACTTCTCAAGCTCCTTTTGCAAATACTCGAGCTAACCAAGCTTCCATTGCAAAAAAAGAAAACCCAAAACAATCTTACAACTTGGGTTCTCGTAATGGCATTGGTTATACACAACCTCAAGTGAATAATAGACCACTCGACATCCAATTTGAGACCTTTTACTACATACAACCAAAGGCCACCCTTTCAAAATAATCAAAGAAGTAATTTCTATAATTATAATCAAAGGTCGTTTCAATATCAACACAACAACTTTGAAAGGAGAGACAACTCCTACACAAACCAAATGTTCTTTAGACCTCAAAGACATCAAAACTTTAGACCAAGTTATCAAAGTCAAAATAATTTTCAAAATAATCCTTGGTCCGCATTTTCTAGTTTTGGTATTGAGAAGGTGTGTGTCTTACTTCAAGACCCAAGAATGTTCAACTTGGGGACTATGAATGCTAACCAAATTGGACCCAAGAAACAATGGGTACCAAAAGTATGAGTTGTGTCTTTGTTGTAGGTTAGTCTCAAAAGTGATCTACAACCGGATGAGTGGATAGTGGATAGCGGTTGTACTAAACACATGACCGGGAATAGAAGATTGTTCACTTCATACATGGCGTATGACGGCAATCAAGTCATTTTTGGGAGCAAACATAACGGCAAAATTGTCGGCAAAGGTAATATCCTTCATGACTCCATAGAAATTACCAATGTTGACCATGTTAGGGGTTTTAGTTTTAATTTGATTAGTGTAAGTCAATTAAGTGTTGATGATTGTGAGGTTAAGTTTACTAAAATAGATTGTACTATTAGTAAAAATGGTGTTGTGTTAGCTAAAGGTCATAGGAGAAATAACTTGTATACATGCAAGTTGGGAGATAACTCCAAGCAACATATATGTCTTACATCCATGGTAGATAACTCAACGCTTTGGCATAGGAGGTTAGGTCACACCAATATGAGGTTAGTCCAAAACCAAGCTTCTAATGAGCTAGTACGGAATTTACCGAAGTTGAGCTTTGAGAGACATTATTGTGATACATGTCTATGGAGTCAAGTACAAGCATATAAGAGAAGAAAAAATGAAGTGGCAACTAGTAGGGTTTTAGAGTTATTGTACTTAGATTTGTATGGACCATATCCAATTCAAAGTTATGGAGGAAACTTCTACAATTTGATGATTTTAGATAATTATTCAAATTACACTTGGGTGTTGTTTTTCGAAATAAGGATGGAGTGTTAGATAAATTTGATATTTTAAGAAAGAAACTTGAAAACCTACTTGATTGTTCAATTGTTTCAATTAAAACAAATCATACTAGTGAATTTGATAAAATGCAATTTGGAAGCTTTTGTGAACAACATGTAATATCTTATAATTTATCGGGTTCGTTCACTTCTCAATTGCTTGAGATTGTTGAAAGAACACATCGTAAGTTAAGAAAGATGAGTCGTACAATGCTTGACGAGCAATCCATTCCACAAAAGTTTTGGTGTCATGCCCTAGATACCGCATGCTATATCTTTAATAGAATCCACATTAGAAAAGTCATAAATAAAATTCCATATGAAATTCTTAGGAATAGAAAACCTTCCTTAGAGTACTTTAGGGTTTTTGGTTGAAAAGTATTTATACTTAACACCAAAGAGTATCTCACCAAATTCGACCCAAAGTCGTATGAAGGTGTGTTCTTAGGATGCTCTCAAACTAACAAAGCATACATAGTGCTTAACAAGAAGACAATGAGGATTAAGGAATCTCTCAATGTAACCTTTGATGAAAGAATGCCCGAGCCTAAGTCATCTCCTTCGGTAGAAGATGATGTGATCAATGAACAAATAGTTCATGATCAAGAAAGGTCGCCGTCATTACAAGTTAATGTTTCGGATGAAGGCAATCCTAAGGAATTGAGAGAAGCAAGGGGTCATCCTATACAACAAGTCATTAGTGACTTGAATAAAAGAACTCTTAGATCACAAAACAAACAAACCTAAGTTTTGGCATGACATTTTTCAAAAAATCCAAATTGCTGTTGGGATAGGTTTGGATGTACATGGATAACATGCATCTTAGGAGAACAATCTTTAAGATAAAATATAATGTCAAAGAGTTATTTGCAAGTCCTTTAGGTGCTCTTAGAGCTTATGTGATTTTGTGACAAGGTCTTATGTGGAGGCATGGAAGGAAGTCCGAAAATATGTCTTCCAAGAGGAAAGATATGTATTAATTCATTATTCTAACTATGATTGATAATATCCAAGATTCTACATGTCTATACTATGTGCAATGAACAAGAATATTTGACATAAAATATTTTACTAGAACCTTAATCATGTTAAGTATGTCAAATTATCAAGATTAGATAAAAATTTTGGATCACTATTCACACTTGTGTTGATAGTTTTATATCTAACTATTCTTGTTCACCTTATGTGATGAAATATATGTTGCATGTATAATTAAATTGGATAAAGTTATTTAACTTCAAAATTTTGCATACATGATAAATTATGGGAACTAGCATGAGTAACTAGATCACCTACAAACTAAAACACTCAAAGCCCTTTGAATAACTCTTCCAACAACATGTGATCAAGGCATATTAGTACATGATTTAGATGGGTTGAACATCTTATCAAGCATCTAAGTACCTTGATCTTGATAGCTTGACCAACTTTTAAGAAATAAGGATCCTAACTACCACCTTAATCCATCTATATAAGGTGTAGTCTTGCATGTTTACTTGACACCATCACTTGCAAAAATAATAATAGCTCACTCTTTAATACACTTAAGTAAATGGAGTTGGATAATGAATATGTTGGATCATCCTACCATTTCAATGATGGTAGAAGAATGATGACACGGGAGGAAGAAGAGAATGTCGATTGTGATAACATCAATGGTGCGGAGATTCCAATTATCAAAGATTTCGTCAAACTTTGTTTGGTGGAAGATGAAATTTGGCATAAGATTGAAGAAGATCTTGGAAAACCTCTTGAGGACAACCATACCCGTAGGTGTGGATGTTGCTCCACCCAAGATGTGATTGAGTGGAATGTTATCTCCATTCGTGAGGAGATAAGAGAACTCCATAAATCCATCAACAATGATATGTTGGTGATGGCCGCCATCCTCAAAGACATCTCTATGGTTATTCTTCAAGAAAAGGATGAAGAGTGATGTGATAAATCTTGTTTTAATTTGTAGCATCCACTTAGGAATTTTCATAATCTTGTTTGAATAATGTGTGTTAGGATCATATACGAGTCTTCTTGTATGTCCTACATGGTGTTTGTTTCAATAAAAATGCTTATGAAGTTTATTGTGATATTATGCTATGATTTCCTATGTTGGTATTTATAGAACAAAATGCATGCATCACTAATTAAAAATTCATATATTCTTGTACCATGCTCACCAAATGGTTATTGGAGTCATATTGGACAAACATATATATATTTTTGCGGACTAACCCATGTTGCAAGTATCCAAATGGCAACCTAACCCATCTTGGACTTTCACATGTGAGGATTTCTTGGTTGTTGCATGTTTTGTGTTTTATGTAGCTAGGCCACCGTAAAGGTGAGGCTCTTGACCCATGGATCCCCGCCTTGAAATAAGGGGGAGCAACGATCTAGGGGGAGCTATGTTCAAGGGCGAGCACGCTTGGGTGCGATGGAACAAGCTACTTTCCCTTTCTAATAGAAGTCCCGTCTTTTTGATTCAAAAAAAGGTGGAGAAAGAAAGCAAGAGCGTGAAGACCTACTCAAGTAAAAGAAACAAAGGCTTCACCAAATTACAAGGCAAGGTCAAGATGCAAGCTACACCAAAGGCGCGCTTTGTCTTCGCAACGTTTTGTAATTGAATTTGCTTTTGGTTTTTATTTGTCATCATCAAAAAGGGGGAGATTGTTGAGGCAAAATTATCAGATCTCCTAATGTTTTAATGATGACAAATAAACCTTCGAAACACATAAAATAACAAACGGTAGCCAAAATTCCCCGAATCCAGATATGTTCCTGATGCGTCACCCACGCGTTGACGCGTGACTGATGCGTCAGGCTTCTGTATGGATCGGGATGAATTTTGAAAGTCAGCTTTCCCCTTACCCGAGAAATGTGGATCTTTCATTATACGTATGAATATGCTATGTGCTTAATTGAGAACACTTGAAATGAGTTTTGGGATTAGAGAGATCCAACTTTTAAAGCACCCACTTACCGGTAAACACCAAATCATGTTTTTTAACTCTTGCCTCTAGCCAAGGCTTTTCTACACTTAGGAAGCTTATATATTTCACGTAACATCACGTGAAAGCATCCATATGTTCATATCCCATGCTTACATCTTCTCTAATCACGTAACGGGTTTACTCCCTTATTGGTCAAACTAAGTCAAAGATCACTTTGTGTAAACGCAGACTTTCCCGCTTGGAATATGATTTACACCTTGGCAAAGGACTTGGCTTGTTTGTACCAAGGTGTTAGTTGAGTACGTCGAGTTGTGGAAAGTCACGAGTTATGAAACAATGGATTCTCGACGTTGTGTTACTTGGAATTATAAGTAACCTATGATTTTCTCAACTCATAATCTTAATTGTCTAAACCTTTTCTTCTTAATGAAAATTAGATTATCTCTTAATCTCTTCTTTATCACCTTCTTAATCACAAGAGACAAAGCCTCCAAACAACCCAACATCTTCTTACATATTCCCTTACACCTCTTACACACTCACACTTTTTGACTCACACATTCTCCCACACAAGATTCTCTCCTCTTTATACAATCCCTATACATCTTTCTCATACACCAATACATACACTTCCCTATACACTCATACACTCTTTTCTACACACACCTTTAAATTCAAAATACACACACTTCACTCACATACTGATAAGATCGTTGTAGCTCTTAGACGAGGTCTAATATTATATCTAGGAACACATAATAATGAGGGCGGAATATTCAAACATAGAATCAATCATTATTATGAACAAGGTTTTTCATTATCATTCACTTCTCTAACGATTACAAACTACTTAACATGTTCTACCTTGATCAAGTAGAACACGTTATCTAAACTAAAACACTAAACCCTAGACGTTATACTCTACGTCTAGGTTACACACACACACCTTTACTAGACGTCTACATTGTGGAAGACTTGAATTATAAAATCCTACACCCTTGATCTCTTTATATAGAGAGATATTAGGGTTTACAAAATACTACGAAGGACTAATAAATAAAACTTCTTTTGCAAGCAAGTCCTTCCCATCTTTTGTAGAATTCCTTCTTGTCACTTCAAGCCCTTCATGTTTCATTCTTCTTGTTTTGTATCGTCAAATCAATAAATATTATTCCCAACAATCTTCCCCTATTTGATGATGACAAAACAAACACCTTCTTGTACGAACTTCCCTAGACGAAGTAGAAAAGTTGAGTTAATTAAATCTCGCCATGAATGAAACAATCTTGTCTTCCCCTTAAGCTATGCCATACCACTCCAACATCTCTTCAAACATCTCTTCCCCTTTTTGTTATCAACAAATGGGGAACATAAGCAAATAATGATCTTAACCACCACGAACCAATATCACAAACTTCCAATCCAAGCCTTCTAATGTTTCGAATTGCCCTCCATGAAGAACACCAAAATGCTTACTAAAAATGAATCCAAAACAATAGAAACCCCAAATAGCAGTAGTAATATGAATCAATAGTAGTAAGAATCAAACACTTCCCCTTGAGTGGTGCATGAACATCAAATGATTAAACACATCATAATATGCTTCCCCTGAAACCAATGTGTTAATCATCTTCATGAATCTTCAATTCTGTAAGCTCCTTGTAATGATCACTGATGAAGAAAATCAAGTATAACGAATTTGATGAAGAAGTAGAATAACCCAAACTTGTGCCTTATATCTTGTACTAACCATGTGACTCCAAACTCATACCAAGAACCAAAAATATGAATAGACCGCAACCTCTTGACGAAATCCTCAACTAATATGAGACACTGAGCACTACAATGTAACTCCTTAAAGTGATAGCAAATGTGACATTAAGCACCTTCAGTTTGTAGATAATATACCAATTTGCTAGATTCATCAAGTCTTTGTCACAACTTTAACGCACAAACAAGTTACCTCCTACTATAAGGTATGATAAGAACACTCATCCAAGAAATTCCACTTCACCTTCAAATAAGTGATAAACAATCTTCTTCGTAATCAATTATTCCAATACGAACAAATACGAGCCTGTTAAAACTTTTAAGAACATAAACCAACTAACCTGTCACAATTCGTAATTTCAAGTCCTTGTTCTGATGTCGAAATTTCATTATTCATCTCAGGAAGTTACTATTCATCAGTTACTATTTACCGATCACTATTCATCATTTTTGGTGTCAGTTTGAGATTTTGAGAAGCGTTCAGAAAATTTACTATTCTCATGACACTATTCATTCCCGAAGAGAAAATACTATTCATGTACTTTACTCATTTCATCGTAAATTTAGTTTACGGGTATTTAAATTCGCGTAACCAAATTGGTTCAGGAGCGAATTCATGCATTATCATTGGGACACTTCATACGGACTAGAAATGGCTTGCATATCATCATTATAGCATTTGCATACTATTCCACTCGTACGATATTTAAATTAATACTTTTTGTATAATTGACTTTTTACGTATATTTATTTCTAAATAAACATTAACACGCGACCAATAATGTGACTAACATGTCCGACACTCACGACTATGATCCCAATATATTTTATATTCATTTTAATAATATAAAAAAAATATAATATTAATTTACCCGGTGTTTTAGAAATTTATTTAATTTATATCGTACGCCTAATTTATTTACGACGGTTTTCGTAAAAACTAAACAATAATTTTCCAAACACTCAATATTTATACCCAACATATTTTTACGACTTTATTATGTCCCGGTTAACTCCGTTAAAATTTATTTTTAGCTAACTCGGTACCCGGTATTCCCTAAAACTATTAATATATACATAATAATACATTAACTAACAACTATCTTACACAAAATAGCACTTTTCTTCTTTTTTTTCACAAAATGCAGCCCCCCCCCCCCCCATTCCTAATATCTTACACACCTTGAAAACTTTACCATTCAATAAATGTTGTCTAATATATATAATATATATCACCTAAACATCTCATTTCATCTCATTTTCAAGATCTAAAAGCAACATAACTCATTTCTTTTTCTCTCCTTGGTGGTGCACGGCCAAAACAACAACAACAAGCAAGGACCATAAATCTTTCAAGATCAAGTGTTAATTAAGTCTCATATGTATTTCTAGTTAGGGTTTTGTGATAAAAACCCAAGGTTTTATAAGTTTTCATCTCCATAAGCTCACTAATCTTTCAAGTAAGTGTATGAAACTCATTTTTATAATTTTACCAAGTTTTTATAATGTTCATATGATATATATACAAGATCTACATGCATATGTTATTTATACCACTCCATTTTATACATATCTAACTTTTGAGCCCTAGAGATAGATTATAGGTAGATCCTTGTTAGATCCACTTGATTTATAATGTTTAGGAACCCATGACACCCTTAGAAGGTGTATGGTAAGATTAGACTAGATTTGTGGTGATTGAAAGTGTTCTGGTTGAAGTTGAAACTAGTTTGGAACCATGGAAATGATTTTTGAAACTATATATATACCTACTGTCCCTATTTTGAAAACGGGGAAAATCAGTAGATGATGGGTAATTTTTGACCAAAGATTTAGAAAATACTTTCAAAAACGAAGCCGTGGGCAAAAGAACGGATTAAAACGAGCTTATAACGAAGGAGTTATGATTTTTGCAAATTTAACGACGAAAACTATTTTCTAAAAATATAACGTGCTGTTGGACGATTTTCGATGGACAAAGAGAGGCTCTAGACGTAATCTAATGGAGCCGAACTATCAAAAATATATTAATACATGTTAAGACGAATTCGTGGATATAAAGAACGAGGAAAATGAACTTAAAACGACCAACCTATACACGTTTTATAATCGGCAAAACTATATATATATTTAGTCACTACTAAAAATAATATAACTACGTACTAAATGCTATATTTTCTAGATTTCTTATTCAAGGATTTTATTCTTAACTAACGAAGTACGTACGACCCAAGGTTTATTTATGCGACTACTAGACGCTATTTTAAGGTTTTCAAAACGAGGAATATAACACTAACATTTTATATACGATATATTACGACAAGTTTCTATACTTCTAATTGGACTTATTTTTCCTAAGTATGGAAATTACCTACTTTGACGATAACAAGTATTTTCAAGTTACGAGTGGTATAGGTATCATGCGCATGTGCATTCATTACATCACGGTATGATCTAAAGTAGATCGTTATTACTCATATCAGGTTGCGGCTAGTGTTCGCGCCTTGTTGTCCCGACTATTTCATCACATTGTACTATCACTTCAGGTGAGTTTTCATAGCCCCGTTTTCAATTACATATTTGATTTCAATTCCCACGGGGGAGAATACATTGCATTACTTATTTTTCTGTACATGCCAAAGTATTAAATTCCTTACATTGCTTAAGTTGCCTTATTACCACGTCATGACAAGTCCCCTTTATTATCATGGACCGTTAATTAATCTACAAGCGAGAGTGAGTGAATAGATCTATTGAGGGTGACTCCTCCATTCGTGTTTGGGTTGCTCCAACGGGTACGAATGCATTTCATGTCTAATATATTTAGAGTGTCTGGTAAACACTCATTTGGGGCCAAGTAACGTCTAGCTTCGGGGTCATGAGCTTAAGAGACAATGTATTACTTTTGACATTTTGTCGGTTTACTTTATACTTGTGGCCAATGTACATACGATTTAACTTACAAACCTATGATTATTCACCAACATTATTGTTGACCGTTTTCGCAATGTATTTTCAGGTAACTAAGACATATTCTACATGGCATGCATGGAGTCATATCATTGTGTAACAAGGATGGCGCGTCTCATTTTGGATTTTCATGCACTTATGAACTATCGTTTGATTGTACTAAACTTAATTCCTTAAACTTTTCAAGACTTTTGGGACCTATGTTTTATAACTCTGAATATTTTAAATGAATCAAACGATGTATTTTCAAAACGACACTTTAGGTCGTTCAATATAACTGTAACTGTGGTGCTATGACAGTCACCCCCAGGTATTCCATTCCGCTGCCATTCAGGTATTTTGGGGGTGTGACAGATTGGTATCAGAGCCAGGTTATAGTGAACTAGGATGTATCATGGACCATAGACTATAACCACATCATCATAGCATCTCATCATTTCATCATAGGTGCATATTCATTATACATGTTGTTTCATGCACACATTGTTAGAGTTATTTATACCCATACTCATATATATATATATATATATATGATTATGTTGACCTGGTTCACAAGTGACTTGTCTTCAGATACCCACCCTGTTATCCTTTCGTCGGATTCTGACATTGAAGATGCCTTGTCATCTTCCACTACCATTGTACTACCAGTTACACTTACGCTGCCATTAGCACCATTGAATTGTTATAGGAACAAGGTTTTCCTAGCATTCAGCCCATACTTAGATTTCCGTTTGGCAGAGTATTCAGACTTAATCTTAATGGACATATTAGGATGCTTGTTGCAAAGAAGATAGTATGTTTTCTTTCCTTCACTAGTAGGGCGCTTACTACTCAGGTACTACCACCACCGTCAGCTACTTATTACACTATTGGTCGTCCCATAGTGTGTACTTCAGTTTTACCTCTTAGATGTCGCGAGGTTGTGCGAAAGAGGGTAGCATTCCATTTACTATTATCACCATCACATCTCAGAGACTCTACACCCATATATGACAGGTCGCTTAAAAAGCAACCACTATTTGACATACCATTACCATCTACCATACGTTACACCACCTTATAGGATTGAGGTTGGTGAGAGTTTGAGAGCCTCTACTGCTTGACAACCTACTACTCTTCATTGTTAGACGATGATCTCTAATTATTTGAGATTACCCACGAGTGTTTGGATGATACACTCTGAATAATACCACAAGCCTCACAAACACAATAAGAATTGCAACAAATCGCCCAAGGGTGGCATCTATCACAAGGACTCTATATTATCTTAGATATGATTGACTCATACCTCCATAACACAATAAACCAACAAGATGCTTTGAACGGTATTATACCATCATAATGGAACTCATCACAACTCTCCCTTCATTAACAAGATTGATTACACCACATTCTAAGTCGATGATTGCATCATTAGTCACTCTAGCAACACTCTACCGACCAAGGTGGTCATATTAGTAGATTTGACATGTAATTACAACTTTGGGAAGATGCAAGTAAGACAATAGGATTAATAAAGACGAAGATGTCTTTATGATTAAATGGTCATGTTGACCAAGATAAAAGTGACTGCCCTAGTTTTCGTGTTTCGGAGATAATAACAATTCAAGTAAGTCAAAGTCAAATTAAATTTTTGTACAAACAAAAAGATTTCTTGCAAACCTTACGAAGTACGACAAATTATTGATTTTCAATGGTTGGATTTAAAACTCATTTTTGTTTAAGCAACAATCTTCTTGAACTCCTTTTTTTCCAAAGACATATATATATAAGATATTGTTTTTATCAAAATACAAAATATTTCGTAGTCACATCTTTACATAACTATATTCATTACAAACTTCAAATAAAGTCACTCCAAGATACATTTGTGACCAAATTTCACAATGTTTCACTCAAATAAATGTTGTTAATTTTAGAAACCATATCTCCAAGAAGGAACACGCATAACTCATGAACGAATCTCGAAAGCAACCACTATACCTACTTACTATTTGACCTTAAATGCGAAAGAAACCCCTCAACCAGAGATTGCCAATATTGATACACCATGCCTTAACACCACTACTTCAAATTACAACTTTTTCGCTCATTCCATATTATAAGACTCTCACGCTAGTATAAGCTTGTTGGATTAAAAGATCAAGGTACAATTACTCAACAAAATTTATATTCTTTTCGGAGACCGATATAGCTTAGTCACATTGGGACAAGACCTCATTTTCATGATAGGATATCGAGAAGTTTCACCTGACCATAAGGCATTTAGCTTGCATTCATGGAAAATCAAACATCATTCGATGTGGTACCTACTTGACTCAAATCATTGGCACCAAATTTCTCCCCTATATCTTTTCACACATAGACTATCCCCTTCAGTTGATTGTAGATGCCTTAAAGACACGTTCATCTTTCACGCTCTCAATATCACTACCATATTCTCGACCACTTCATAATCATAAACCACTGCCCTGTTATGAACTAAGATGCTTACATTCTTTAAATAAGTGGATTAGTAGACTATTACGATACCATAAGATTCACCCATGTATCTAATAAACCATTCAACGAATTTTACTTCAAGCTATTTTACTACCATACGGGGAAATTGTTTTACGGAATTATTAAAAGAAACTATTTTATTACCACCCTATAAATTGATTTTTCCGTTATTGCACCAAGTATTTACTATTATTACGCGAAACAATTTTCATGTTACTTGAAAGGAAATGACTAGAATACCATTTTTGAAAACAAAACGTTGAACACCATCTAAAACTTTTGAGAAAAGTAATACTATTTTGACTAAATCAAGGATCGCATCATTAGTCCTCAATTATACATAGCCTGATCACCTATGTATAATTCAGGAAGGATTATGCCATGAAGTAAATAAATTTTTTTGTATTGCTAATAACAATCTTCATGTAAAAGCGTTTTAAACAAGTAAACTCTTTTATAATGTCTCTTTCTGACAAACTTTCCCCTGGATACTTACCTCACATGTCACTCACTTAGCCATTAAGTTGGACTTTCCATTGAATTCTTTAGGAGAGACTTTCCCTATCAAGTACTAGGAGGATTACTCGATACAAGAAAAACAATAAAAGGATTACGGAACTACTAAACCTAGACTAAGAAAATTCATAATCCAACAACAATCCTAAGATATCACGATACCATCCGAATCACCATTTCTGACCTAGTTGCCAAATTTTATCATTCAAAGGTACTAGCAAGACTGAGCTACAGGATCGGACACATTGTAAGGGTACGCTAAACAACACTATAAAAATAATCCAAGCACCTAATTGAGACTGTAAAGCAATTCATTTAAACATGGTCTCATCCATACGCAAACTTCCCTGCAGTGAGTTTACGCCAAGAACGATTGATTCGAATTATGGATATCGATATAGATTCCTCTAAAGCGTTGTGTCCTTAAGAAATTCTAGATAACCTCACCTATACATTAAGAGAGGCATCAGGCCCAAGCATATCTCCCCAGCTTCATGTGGAAATGAAATAGACATTCATCGACATAGTATCAATGGACACCCTCATTTTGCCAACATGATGACAATTTCAACGATAAACCATTTCAGGACTTAAGTTGGTTGAATACCTAGGCTTGTAGTTTTGCCAGATAATCGCCAATAGGCATTTTCTAATATCAGGAACTAATCGTTAGACATCTATGCATTTATGCGAACATTACCTATCCTACTATTTTATCCTTGTTAGTGTTTTCACTTTTAAATGAAGTTGATTTAAAAATTGCGTTTATACAAATCACATACCTCGTAGAAAATAATTTTTGAATTGCCTATTTTGAACAAATACGATCCTTTTTGGTCAATATATTGCAAAACCATTGTACAATGAGAAATAAATAAACATCAAACTTTGGTAAACAGTCCTATTCCCTATATTTTGAAGACAGTTTCACATTTTTATAACTACTGAATTTTGAATCATCAAGAAAGAGATTACTTAGTAACCCATTTGCTCCATTTTCTAAATTAGTTTATTCAGAAAAATATTTCTACCAAAACTCACAATCACGAGATAAATTTTAAAAACCAATCACCTTACAAGATCGCTTATGCATTTAGGGTTTTGCGATTTGACAATAAGGAATATTAGAATGTGTGATGAAGGAAATTAGGAGGAACACCATAGATCGATTACAAACGTCAGTAATGGAGACCAAGCACAATAGGCAAAGAAAGACACATGTCTTAGCACCCATTAGACCAAAACACAAGGAATCAAAGTGTTACCCATATTCTATCTTCTTCGTATAACGCCCTTTTTCGAAAAGTATAACGTTGTAGAATTAGTCACCAGATTCATTGTAACCGTTTCAATTATTCCTGATAAAGGTGATCGAATCACCTCAGACTCTTAGCAATCATTTTACGATTTCCTTCGGAATCCCATTTAGATGTAAACACCGCCTATCATCCTCAGACCAATGGTCAGATTGAGAGGACAATTCGAACATAGGAAAGATATGCTCAGAGAGTGAGCAATTGACTATAGAAATGGTTGGACTAACCATTTATCATAAATCAGATTCGTTTGCAACGATAGTTATCGCACGAGCGTAGAGACTACACTATTTGAGGCACTTTATGGTCGAAGTACCAATTACCCATTTACAGACCGAAATCGGAAAGTTAAATTCATTGGTCTAGAACTAAAACTATGGAACAACAGAGGAAATTTCACAATTCAAGAACCAGTTACAAGCAACGTGAAATCTGGTTGAAGTTAGGTTGGTGCATGACGCACATCATGCGGATTGGGTATCCCTGAACAACAAACCAACTAGATTCAAGTGGAAGAATGAACTAAGTTGAAAGCTTTGCCTTGGAGAGGCATGATACAATTTTGGTAACACGAGAGATTGAACCTCTAGTATTTTGGACCATTTAAGATTCATTTTAGAATCGACCAGCTGGCATATAAAATTTGAGTTCTGGCAGAGTTCAGCAACATATATTACCCATATTACATTGTAAACCTCAAGAAGCACTGATCATCTATTGACGGATCGAATGCGGAAAAAGCCAAACTCACTATTCCTGTAAGTACTCATGAAATCACCAGGAATTTCCTGCAAATCAAGAATCAGTGACAAGTCGATAAGTTGTAAACCCTTAGAATTTCAAGTTGGTGGTAGGGCCACGTTAAAAGTTCTGCCTAGGAAAGGCATGATACCATTCAGAAAAATCCGGGAAGTTAAACTCGATGTACACTGGACCATTTAATATTTCATACAGAGTAGGCCGGTAACCCTCAGACTTAAGCCTTGTTGTAAAGTAGCAAGATTACACAAACATGTTTCATAATTTCGAATCCCGAGAAACGACTTTCAGATTAGTGACTCATGATTCCATTGGAAGGAATCGAACCCAATAACAAACCTAAATCTGGTGGGAGAACCAGTAGAAATCATGGACAGTGAGGTCGAACGGTTAAAGCAAAGTCGAATTCCTATCGTGAAAGTTCGCTGGAATTATTGAAAAGGACTCGAATATACTTGGGAACGGGAAGACCAAATGCAACTCAAGTATCCACGTCTTTTTACCGAATATACTTCAGAGACCAACCAAAACTGAACTTCGGGACGAAGTTCCTTTTAGAGGGGAAGACTGTCACAATTCGTAATTTCAAGTCCTTGTTCTGATGTCGAAATTTCATTATTCATCTCAGGAAGTTACTATTCATCAGTTACTATTCACCGATCGCTATTCATCATTTTACTATTTATCATTTTTGGTGTCAGTTTGAGATTTCGAGAAGCGTTCAGAAAATTTACTATTCACATGACACTATTCATTTCCAAAGAGAAAACACTATTCATGTACTTTACTCATTTCATCGTAAATTTAGTTTACGGGTATTCAAATTCGCGTAACCAAATTGGTTCAGGAGCGAATTCATGCATTATCATTGGGATACTTCATACGGACTAGAAATGGCTTGCATATCATCATCATAGCATTTGCATACTATTCCACTCGTAGGATATTTAAATTAATACTTTTGGTATAATTGACTTTTACATATATTTATTTCTAAATAAACGTTAACACGTGACCAATAATGTGACTAACATGTCCGACACTCACGACCATGATCCCAATATATTTTATATTCATTTTAATAATATAAAAAAAGTATAATATTAATTTACCCGGTGTTTTGGAAATTTATTTAATTTATATCGTACGCCTAATTTATTTACGACGGTTTTCGTAAAAACTAAACAATAATTTTCCAAACACTCAATATTTATACCCAACATATTTTTACAATTTTTAAGGCTTTATTATGTCCCGGTTAACTCCGTTAAAATTTAGTTTTAGCTAACTCGGTACCCGGTATTCCCTAAAACTATTAATATATATATATATACATAATAATATACTAACTAACAACTATCTTACACAAAATACCACTTTTCTTTATTTTTTCACAAAATGCAGCCCCCCCCCCCCCCCCAATTCCTAATATCTTACACACCTTGAAAACTTTACCATTCAATAAATGTTGTCTAATATATATAATATATATCACCTAAACATCTCATTTCATCTCATTTTCAAGATCTAAAAGCAACATAACTCATTTCTTTTTCTCTCCTTGGTGGTGCACGACCAAAACAACAACAACATGCAAGGATCATAAATTTTTCAAGATCAAGTGTTAATTAAGTCTCATATGTATTTCTAGTTAGGGTTTTGTGATAAAAACCCAAGGTTTTATAAGTTTTCATCTCCATAAGCTCACTAATCTTTCAAGTAAGTGTATGAAACTCATTTTTATAATTTTACCAAGTTTTTATAATGTTCATATGATATATATACAAGATCTACATGCATATGTTATTTATACCACTCCATTTTATACATATCTAACTTTTGAGCCCTAGAGATAGATTATAGGTAGATCCTTGTTAGATCCACTTGATTTATAATGTTTAGGAACCCATGACACCCTAAGAAGGTGTATGGTAAGATTAGACTAGATTTGTGGTGATTGAAAGTGTTCTGGTTGAAGTTGAAACTAGTTTGGAACCATGGAAATGATTTTTGAAACTATATATATACCTACTGTCCCTATTTTGAAAACGTGGGAAAATCAGTAGATGATGGGTAATTTTTGACCAAAGATTTAGAAAATACTTTCAAAAACGAAGCCGTGGGCAAAAGAACGGATTAAAACGAGCTTATAACGAAGGAGTTATGATTTTTGCAAATTTAACGACGAAAACTATTTTCTAAAAATATAACGTGCTGTTGGACGATTTTCGATGGACAAAGAGAGGCTCTAGACGTAATCTAATGGAGCCGAACTATCAAAAATATATTAATACATGTTAAGACGAATCCGTGGATATAAAGAACGAGGAAAATGAACTTAAAACGACCAAGCTATACACGTTTTAAAATCGGCAAAACTATATATATATTTAGTCACTACTAAAAATAATATAACTACGTACTAAATGCTATATTTTCTAGATTTCTTATTCAAGGATTTTATTCTTAACTAACGAAGTACGTACGACCCAAGGTTTATTTATGCGACTACTAGACGCTATTTTAAGGTTTTCAAAACGATGAATATAACACTAACATTTTATATACGATATATTACGACAAGTTTCTATACTTCTAATTGGACTTATTTTTCCTAAGTATGGAAATTACCTACTTTGACGATAACAAGTATTTTCAAGTTACGAGTGGTATAGGTATCATGCGCATGTGCATTCATTACATCACGGTATGATCTAAAGTAGATCGTTATTACTCATATCAGGTTGCGGCTAGTGTTCGCGCCTTGTTGTCCCGACTATTTCATCACATTGTACTATCACTTCAGGTGAGTTTTCATAGCCCCGTTTTCAATTACATATTTGATTTCAATTCCCACGGGGGAGAATACATTGCATTACTTATTTTTCTGTACATGCCAAAGTATTAAATTCCTTACATTGCTTAAGTTGCCTTATTACCACGTCATGACAAGTCCCCTTTATTATCATGGACCGTTAATTAATCTACAAGCGAGAGTGAGTGAATAGATCTATTGAGGGTGACTCCTCCATTCGTGTTTGGGTTGCTCCAACGGGTACGAATGCATTTCATGTCTAATATATTTAGAGTGTCTGGTAAACACTCATTTGGGGCCAAGTAACGTCTAGCTTCGGGGTCATGAGCTTAAGAGACAATGTATTACTTTTGACATTTTGTCGGTTTACTTTATACTTGTGGCCAATGTACATACGATTTAACTTACAAACCTATGATTATTCACCAACATTATTGTTGACCGTTTTCGCAATGTATTTTCAGGTAACTAAGACATATTCTACATGGCATGCATGGAGTCATATCATTGTGTAACAAGGATGGCGCGTCTCATTTTGGATTTTCATGCACTTATGAACTATCGTTTGATTGTACTAAACTTAATTCCTTAAACTTTTCAAGACTTTTGGGACCTATGTTTTATAACTCTGAATATTTTAAATGAATCAAACGATGTATTTTCAAAACGACACTTTAGGTCGTTCAATATAACTGTAACTGTGGTGCTATGACAGTCACCCCCAGGTATTCCATTCCGCTGCCATTCAGGTATTTTGGGGGTGTGACATAACCATCTTGTGTGTGTGAAACTAATAACCTGTGTGTGTAATCAAACAAACTGCTCATAATTAACCGAGAGCCAAAGTAGAACCAATCTCATAAAAACCCATCTCAGCTTCCCCTCACTGCTCGTAAATCATGCAAATGTATGAACCATAAAACTCTTTACTTATCCCCATAAATCTTCTAAACGCAGAAGTACTTTGAATGAACAGTACCTTGGAGCATAGCAGTACTTTAGTCGAACAGCAGTACTTTTAAGAAAGCAGTACTTTGGAAACAATGGAGCAGTACTTTTGTCACAGTACTTTGAAAAGCTAGCAGTACTTTGTTCATAAATAATCCATAACAGCAGCAACCTATATACCAGTCGACAATAAATTCGATCCATCAATCTTTATTATCCAATCACGAGTCATATTCTTGTAAAAGACGACAAATCAGATTTAATGAGTAACAAACTTCACAAGATGATTACTTTTCCCTTTTGTAAACTGTCATCTCACAAAACAATTTGTGAATCGGGAATCTTTTAATGAACTCATTATACGCAAGAGGACAAACTGATCCCACCAATTTAAAAATCTTGAAACAATCAGATATGAGACACGAGGTTTTGAATGTGAATAAAATTCACGATGACCCTACTATATCATCAATCACATGCCTCGAATAAACCATCAAGCAATTTATTCAAAAGGTCGACAAACGAATTTATATGGAGACCAGCAACATGAAATTCACAAATAATAAATTTGGACTCCACCGACCCATGTTCTATTGATCTAAATTCATCCCCACAAATCAATTCGTACGAGGATATTAATTAAATCAACCAATCAGATATACAAATCAGTACGAGGTTATGATAACTGAGCACCAGACGATCGACAAATGATAAACCCATAATAATTAGTACGAGGAACCAATTTTCTTTCAATCAATAAACGACAATCTTTACGACCAATTGATTTCATTAAATATCAACCATATTCTTTCTTTTACCCAGATCTGCTTCCTTCGACAATAAAATTCTTGACAAATAATATTAAAAATATTAAAACCAATTCGTACCTTACATCGAATCTGCTCTTCAATAATAAAAACCTTGTAACATCCCTAGATCAAGAGCTAACCTAGCTCTGATGCCAATTGATAAGATCGTTGTAGCTCTTAGACGAGGTCTAATATTATATCTAGGAACACATAATAATGAAGGCGGAATATTCAAACATAGAATCAATCATTATTATGAACAAGGTTTTTCATTATCATTCACTTCTCTAATGATTACAAACTACTTAACATGTTCTACCTTGATCAAGTAGAACACGTTATCTAAAGTAAAACACTAAACCCTAGACGTTCTACTCTACGTCTAGGTTACACACACACACCTTTACTAGACGTCTACGTTGTGGAAGACTTGAATTATAAAATCCTACACCCTTGATCTCTTTATATAGAGAGATATTAGGGTTTACAAAATACTACTAAGGACTAATAAATAAAACTTCTTTTGCAAGCAAGTCCTTCCATCTTTTGTAGAATTCCTTCTTGTCACTTCAAGCCCTTCATGTTTCATTCTTCTTGTTTTTTATCATCAAATCAATAAATATTATTCCCAACACATACCTCTCTTCACACAAACAAGGCTCCCCATCCAATCATACTTATACATACTTTAAACATAGAACTCACACCTATACGCATCCCATCCTTATAAAACATATTCCTTACACTCCCAATACCTTTACATTCAAATTTACACACACTACTCACAACCATCCCATTCTCTACACACACTAGGCTCCCCATCACATCCAACTCTTACATATTCTCTTACACATTCTTACACCTCCAACAACTTTATTTTCAAATTTACACACACTACTCACAACCATCTCATTCTCTACACACACTAGGCTCCCCATCACATCCAACACTTACATATTCCCTTAGACACATCTCTTTACTCTTACACAATCCAACTCATACTCTACACACTCTTCATCTCAACCATTCATTCTCTTACAACACATCTCAACCATCCATTTCTCCTTCCTCCTCAAGAAATGGAAATATTCCTTGGAATATACTTCTCTTAACCCAACCATGGTTCACATCTAACCAAACTATGGTTAATTCTCAACTTACCCCATTTTCACCCAACCATGGTTAACTCTTAACCACACCAAGGATGGAACATTCCCTTGGATACACCCATTAACCTAACCATGGTTCACCTTCTAACCTACCATGGTTCATTCTCTATACACTTCTTTGTAACCTAACCATAGTTACTTCTTAAAGCAAACCTCTCACACACTCCCTATAGAGGAATATCCCATGGCATATTCTCTTCTCACTTTTTTGCCATGTGAGGAATACCCATTCTACCCCTATCCAATTATCTCCTCTTTCCTTCTATCTTTGATAATTGGTTTTCTGATAAACACTTCACAAAATATTTTCCAAATTGGCTATTTGAGTTGGTAAACCTTATATTGATTAATGTTAAGGTTTAGTGTGAAGTACAATTGGGGGTTTAGCAAGGTTAGGTATTTAAAAGACCAAAACCCAAGTGTTGGGAAAATTCTCACGGAGACTCTGGCGCGTCACCCACGCATTGACGTGTGGGCAATGCTCCGGGCTCAGTAAAATTTTCCCAAGTTGGGTCTTGGCCTATAAATACCCCACATTGGCTCTTGTATTCCTCACCCCTTTCCATTACTCTTTCTCTCTACATTCTTTCTCTCTAATCTCTCTAATTCTATCTTGTGTTCTTAGTTAAACACACTAACATCTTTGAAAGAACACATCTCCTTGCAAGGGAAGAATCACATGAACCTAATCCACTATTGTGATTGTATCGAGGGTCTTCTTATCTATACCCTTTCTACTAGAATCGAGTCACTAGGTTAGGTTAGGGCTTGATTGAACAAACATTCATTTCATTCGTTCAATTGTTTATAAAGGAAGTCTTGTGTCTTGGTAACCAAGCCTAGATCATTGGGGATCTAGTTGGGGTTTGATACTTCCGGTGGGAAGTCTTGGTAGTGGTCTTGGTGACCCTTAGGTGAAGTCGAATCGTGATATTCTTTTGCTTGGTTTCCGAGGGCGGAATACCGTGGGAGTAACTCCTTCTTTGTGAGTATCGATATTGGTGAATATCGGTGGAGTGAATTGTTACGGTTTATAGTGCGCCGAAAGGATTATACTAGAGTGAATAGTATAGTGTCGTGGATTCGTAACTGGACGTACGGATGGTATAAACCCCCTATCCCGAACCAGTATATATCGTTGTGTTCTTTACTAGCTTTATATACTCGTGGTTGTGATTGTGTTTGTGGTTGTTGATACTTAGACCACTTGGTTGTTTTTGTGGCTTAAAGTTTTTAAACATCCTAAAAGCCGAAGAAACCGTATTCACCCCCCTCTACGGTTCTACAATTGGTATCAGAGCGGAATACTCAAGTTTTTGAGCGTTAAAACCTTCCCATGAAGCCGTTTTAAGTCAAAAACTTCTTTCGCAAAAATCTAAAAATCCTAACCAAGATTTTTGATAAAGTTGAGTATAGATCCATGGCTCAAGAGAACTACGTTGAGGGGTGTTCTATGCAAAGACCACCTTTGCTAGAAACTGATGGGTTTTGTTTTTGGAAAACCCGGTTTGAGACCTATGTTAGGTCCAAGGATCTTGACTTGTGGGAGGTCATTCAAAATGGAGACTTTGTTTTCATGATGCTTGATCCGGAAACCAAGTTGATGGTTGAGAAGCCATTCTTGGAACTTAAAGAAGATGAGAAGAAGAAGATTGTAAAAAATCAAGAGGCTAAGATGATGATCTACAATGCTCTACCTGGAAGGGAGTTCGAGAGAGTCCATGTGTGTAAAACCGGCAAGGAGATTTGGCAATCTCTTATCATCACCCATCAAGGGAACTCACAAGTCAAAGATTGCAAGATCGACTTGCTCATACAACAATATGAGAACTTTTTGATCTCCAACGATGAAACCATCGAAAATGGTTACACACGGTTCAATGCTATTATCACAAGCCTTACGGCTCTAGATCCTAGCTTCTATAACAAGAACCGTGTGAGAAAGTTTCTTCAAACTCTTCCAGTGAAGTGGAGGCCAAAGGTGACGGCCATTGAAGAAGCCAAGAATTTGGAGGAACTCCCTCTTAATGACCTCATTGGCAATCTTAAGGTCTATGAGATGATTCTTAAGAATGACAAGGCAAGTACCAAAGACAAGAAGGAGAAGGTTAAGTCTTTGGCTCTTAAAGCTAAAGTCACTAGTCGTCAAACTAGTGATAATAATGATAGTCAAGATGGTAGTGATGAAGAAGACGATGTTGACGACGAAGAGGACAACCTTATGGCTAAGAACTTTCGGAGGTTCTTTAGGAAAGGTGGTAACTTTAGAAGAAGTAATAGGTTTGGTAATCGGGAAAATGGTGGTAGGAACAACTTTGGTGGAAACCGAGGTGTTGACAACAAGCTTGGTGAGAGCTCAAGGCGTACCCAAGGATGCTACAATTGTGGTGAAAAGGGTCACTTTATAAATGAGTGTCCTGAGCCGAAAGTGAACAAGGCATTCATTGGGGGAGCTTAGAGTGATAGTGAAGATGAAAATCAACCAAGAAATGAAGTCACTTGCCTCATGGCTCAAGAAAAGCTTGAGGAACCACTAAACCCTTCCTCTTCTAATAATTTAAATACTATCAATTTACAAAAGGAGAATGAGGAACTAGTCAAGTTTAATGATGACTTTAGAAAGATTTTTGAAAAGGTTATTAAAGAAAAACAACTTCTTGAACAAGAACGTGTTAAATTCAATAAAAGAGTCTATGAACTAGAAAAAGAAGTAAAGATACTAAAGGATTGCAAAGAGGTAGTTGAACCATGTAAACGATGTGAGGAACTCACACTTAAGGTTAACTCTTTAAATGAAAAAGTATCTAAACTTCAAAAGTATTCCTTGAGTTTTTCAAAATATAAAAAGTGTATAATGATTTTGATGAAATAATAAGTCGTCAAAAGGTATCCCAAGATAAAGGAGGTATTGGATTTTCAAAACAAGGTGAAACTACTTCCGAGAGTCTAACAAAATCAATAGTGTTTGTCAAATCTAGTCAAAATGAAGATCCACAAATTTCTGAGCTTGATGCGCTGAAAGACGCGTCAACGCGCAAGCAACGCGCCAGGTCTCTGAGAAAAGATGGAGCTTCGTCAAATAATTTTGTTAAACCAACTACTTCTCAAGCTCCTTTTGCAAATACTCGAGCTAACCAAGCTTCCATTGCAAAGAAAGAAAACCCAAAACAATCTTACAACTTGGGTTCTCGTAATGGCATTGGTTATACACAACCTCAAGTGAATAATAGACCACTCTACATCCAATTTGAGACCCTTTACTACATACAACCAAAGGCCACCGTTTCAAAATAATCAAAGAAGTAATTTCTAAAATTATAATCAAAGGTCGTTTCAATATCAACACAACAACTTTCAAAGGAGAGACAACTCCTACGCAAACCAAACGTTCTTTAGACCTCAAAGACATCAAAACTTTAGACCAAGTTATCAAAGTCAAAATAATTTTCAAAATAATCCTTGGTCCGCCTTTTCTAGTTTTGGTATTGAGAAGTTGTGTGTCTTACTTCAAGACCCAAGAATGTTCAACTTGGGTACTATGAATGCTAACCAAATTGGACCCAAGAAACAATGGGTACCAAAAGTATGAGTTGTGTCTTTGTTGTAGGTTTGTCTCAAAAGTGATCTACAACCGGATGAGTGGATAGTGGATAGCGGTTGTACTAAACACATGACCAGGAATTGAAGATTGTTCACTTCATACATGGCGTATGATGGCAATCAAGTCATTTTTGGGAGCAAACATAACGACAAAATTGTCGGCAAAGGTAATATCCTTCATGACTCCATAGAAATTACCAATTTTGAGCATGTTAGGGGTTTAAGTTTTAATTTGATTAGTGTAAGTCAATTAAGTGCTGATGATTGTGAGGTTAAGTTTACTAAAATAGATTGTACTATTAGTAAAAATGGTGTTGTGTTAGCTAAAGGTAATAGGAGAAATAACTTGTATACATGCAAGTTGGGAGATAACTCCAAGCAACATATATGTCTTACATCCATGGTGGATAACTCAACGCTTTGGCATAGGAGGTTAGGTCACGCCAATATGAGGTTAGTCCAAAACCAAGCTTCTAACGAGCTAGTACGCAATTTACCAAAGTTGAGCTTTGAGTGACATTATTGTGATACATGTCTAGGGAGTCAAGGACAAGAAAATAAGAGAAGTAAAAATGAAGTGGCAACTAATAGGGTTTTAGAGTTATTGTACTTAGATTTGAATGGACCATATCCAATTCAAAGTTATGGAGGAAACTTCTACAATTTGATGATTGTAGATAATTATTCAAATTACACTTGGGTGTTGTTTTTCGAAAATAAGGATGGAGTGTTAGATAAATTTGATATTTTAAGAAAGAAACTTGAAAACTTACTTGATTGTTCAATTGTTTCAATTAAAAAAAATCATAGTAGTGAATTTGATAAAATGTAATTTGGAAGATTTTGTGAACAATATAAAATATCTTACAATTTATCAGGCCCGTTCACTTCTCAATCGCTTGAGATTGTTGAAAGAACACATCATAAGTTAAGAAAGATGAGTCGTACAATGCTTGACGAGCAATCCATTCCACAAAAGTTTTGGTGTCATGCCCTAGATACCGTATGCTATATCTTGAATATAGTCTACATTAGAAAAGTCATAAATAAAATTCCAGATGAATTTCTTAGGAATAGAAAACCTTCCTTAGAGTACTTTAGGGTTTTTGGTTGCAAAGTATTTATACTTAACACCAAAGAGTATCTCACCAAATTCAACCCAAAGTCGTATGAAGGTGTGTTATTAGGATACTCTCAAACTAGCAAAGCATACATAGTGCTTAACAAGAAGAGAATGAGGATTGAGGAATCTCTCAATGTAACCTTTGATGAGAGAATGCCCGAGCCTAAGTTATCTCCTTCGGTAATAGATGATGTGATCAACGAACAAATAGTTCATGATCAAGAAAGGTCACCGTCGTTACAAGTTAATGTTTCGGATGAAGGCAATCCTAAGGAATTGAGAGAAGCTAGGGGTCATCCTATATAACAAGTCATTAGTGACTTGAATAAAAGAACTCTTAGATCACAAAACAAACAAACCTAAGTTTCGGCATGACTTTTTTCAAAAAATAAAAATTGCTGTTGGGATAGGTTTGGATGTACATGGATAACATGCATCTTAGGAGAACAATCTCTAAGATAAAATATAATGTCAAGGAGTTATTTGCAAGTCCTTTAGGTGCTCTTAGAGCTTATGTGATTTTGTGACTAGGTCTTATGTGGAGGGATGGAAGGAAGTCCAAATATATGTCTTCCAAGCGGAAAGATATGTATTAATTCATTATTCTAACTATGATTGATAATATCCAAGATTCTACATGTCTATACTATGTGCAATGAACAAGAATATTTGACATAAAATATTTTACTAAAACCTTAATCATGTTAAGTATCTCAAATTATCAAGATTAGATAAAAATTTTAGATCACAATTCACACTTGTGTTGATAGTTTTATATCTAACTATTCTTGTTCACCTTATGTGATGAAATATAAGTTGCATGTATAATTAAATTGGATAAAGTTATTTAACTTCAAAATTTTTCATACATGATTAATTATGGAAACTAGCATGAGTAACTAGATCACCTACAAACTAAAACACTCAAAGCCCTTTGAATAACTCTTCCAACAACATGTGATCAAGGTATATTAGTACATGATTTAGGGTTGAACATCTTATCAAGCATCTAAGTACCTTGATTTGGATAGCTTGACCAACTTTTAAGAAATAAGAATCCTAACTACCACCTTAATCCATCTATATAAGGTGTAGTCTTGCATGTTTACTAGACACCATCACTTGCAAAAATAATAATAGCTCACTCTTTAACACACTTAAGTAAATGGAGTTGGATGATGAATATGTTGGATCATCCTACCATTTCAATGATGGTAGAAGAATGATGACATGGGAGGAAGAAGAGAATGTCGATTGGGATAACATCAATGGTGCGGAGATTCCAATTGTCAAAGATTTCGTCAAACTTTGTTTGGTGGAAGATGAAATTTGGCATAAGATTGAAGAAGATCTTGGAAAACCTCTTGAGGACAACCATACCCGTAGGTGTGGATGTTGCTCCCCCCAAGATGTGATTGAGTGGAATGTTCTCTCCATTCGTGAGGGGATAAGAAAAATCCATAAATCCATCAACAATGATATGTTGGTGATGGCCGCCATCCTCAAAGACATCTCTAGGGTGATTCTTCAAGAAAAGGATGAAGAGTGATGTGATAAATCTTGTTGTCATTTGTAGCATCCACTTAGGAATTTTCATAATCTTGTTTGAATAATGTGTGTTAGGATCATATACTAGTCTTCTTGTATGTCCTACATGGTGTTTGTTTCAATAAAAATGCTTATGAAGTTTATTGTGATATTATGCTATGATTTCCTATGTTGGTATTTATAGAACAAAATGCATGCATCACTAATTAAAAATTCATATATTCTTGTACCATGCTTAACAAATGGTTATTGGAGTCATATTGGACAAACATATATATATTTTTGTGGACTTACCCATGTTGCAAGGATCTAAATGGTAACCTAACCCATCTTGGACTTTCACATGTGAGGATTTCTTGGTTGTTGCATGTTTTGTGTTTTATGTAACTAGGCCACCTTAAAGGTGAGGCTCTTGACCCATGGATCCCCACCTTGAAATAAGGGGGAGCAACAATCTAGGGGGAGCTATGTTCAAGGGCGAGTACGCTTGGGTGCAATGGAACGAGCTACTTTCCCTTTCTAACAGAAGTCCCGCCTTTTTGATTCGACAAAAGGGGGAGAAAGAAAGCAAGAGCGTGAAGACCTACTCAAGTAAAAGAAACAAAGGCTTCACCAAATTACAAGACAAGGTCAAGATGCAAGCTACACCAAAGGCGCACTTTGTTTTCGCAACGTTTTGTAATTGAATTTGATTTCGGTTTTTATTTGTCATCATCAAAAGGGGGAGATTGTTGAGGCAAAATTATCAAGATCTCCTAATGTTTTAATGATGAAAAATAAACCTTTGAAACACATAAATAACAAACGGTAGCCAAAATTCCCCGAATCCATATATGTTCCTGACGCGTCACCCACGCGTTAACGGGTGGCTGATGCGCCAGGCTTCTGTACGGATCGGGATGAATTTTGAAAGTCAGCTTTCCCCTTACTCAACAAATGTGGATCTTTCAATACATGTATGAATATGCTATGTGCTTAATTGAGAACACTCGAAATGAGTTTTGGGATTAGAGAGATCCAACTTTTAAAGCACCCACTTACCGGTAAACACCAAATCATGTTTTTTAACTCTTGCCTCTAGCCAAGGCTTTTCTAAACTTAGGGAGCTTATATATTTCACGTAACATCACGTGAAAGCATCCATATGTTCATATCTCATGCTTACGTCTTCTCTAATCACGTAATGGGTTTACTCCCTTATTGGTCAAACTAAGTCAAAGGTCACTTTGCTTAAACGCATCCTTTCCCGCTTGGAATATGCTTTATGTTGATATAAATAATGCATAAAAACGTTATTAATATTTTTCGATATCCCTATGTTTTGACAATCACAAAATATAAAATCATTAAACGTAAAATCATTACGTAAATAAGTATTTAGCGACAAAATGTCATTATATCCAACTAATTCACTTAAGGTATGAATAAACAAGTGCCTAATACATTTTATGATCAAAGGAAGGTTTATTTACTAATTATAAATTATATAAAATAATATAAACATTTTATATATTTAAGAAAAACACTTTTGGTAATTAAATGAAAATGTTTATTTCATAATAAATATATGAATTCAAATTTTTAACCAAATTCAGTTAAAATTTTCACCAAATAAACTTTCCCCAGAAAAAGACAAAGAATCTGACCGTTTCACATTGGCGGCCCCCTTAATTATAAGGGGCGGCCCCCTTAATTTTAAGGGGGCTGACATATGCTCCTGTGTCAGATTTCTTTGCCTATAAATACTGGTTCAAATTTGAATTTTCACCTCACCTTTTGCACAAAAACTTTCTGTTCTAATTCACTCAAATCATCTTCCTAAATCCTTTGATCATAAACACATTAGTTCTTGTTTTCAAGTGATTCCATCCATCCTCATTCAAAGTGCAAGAGAAGAATACTTCTTTCATCTCAAACCAAGAAGTGTTGAAGATTAGTAGTATAGCTTGTACTTATTGTATAGTTGTGTAGTGATTGTAATTGATAAATCTAGGTGCGTTAGTAGTTGTGAATTGAAGTAGTGAAGAAATGGTTGTGGTGTGAAGAAGAAGTTGCGAAGGTGTGAGAAGTAGTGTAGTAGTAGTGTTGTGTACAAGTTATGAAGAAGGCGTGTAGTGGTGTGAGATTGGTTCTAGCTACTATTAGGACTGGACATTTAGCTTAGTGTCATTAATTGGTGTAAGCGAAAGTTGTGTAAGGTCTCTCCGCCAAAAAGGGAGTTTGTTGACATAGTGAAGAAAACTCTCGAGTAGGTGACTCGAGGAGTGGAGTAGGGCGAAGAGGTGCTTCGTAGCCAAACCACTATAAATATCGTGTGTTGTGGTTTGATCTCTCTATCTCTATCTTCTCATTACTTTCATATTTACGTCATCATTATTTAGTTAGTTAGATTAAATTGTTTAAGTTGTGCAAGTGTTGATATTCACATAAATAAGAATCGAAGTTTTTATCAAACAAAGTTTTTAAAATATAAACTGACGTAAAACTATTCAAACCCCCCCCCCCCCCCCCCTTCTAGTTTTCCACAATTGGCATCAGAGCTATGTTAAACAAGATTTTTAAAATAAACTGTATTTTAAAACTTGAAACGATCTATGGAATCTGAAAAATATTTAGAAGGTCAATATATGCAAAGACCACCACTATTTGAAAGTGATGGTTTTCTTTATTGGAAAAATCGATTCGAAACTTATGTGAAATCAAAAGATCTAGATCTTTGGCATGTTATTACTAATGGTGATTTTCCTCCTATACAAAATAATCCCGAAACCAAAAGGGATGAAATTGTACCTTTTAAAAACAAAATGATGATTTGACAAAGAAACTTGCTAAAAATAATGAGGCTAAAATGGTTATTTATAATGCGTTACCACTTACCACGCAAAGAATATGAAAGAATTTTTATATGTAAAACCGCAAAAGATATTTGGAACTCTTTACTAATCACTCACCAAGGTAATAGTCAAGTCAAAGTTAATAAAATAGATTTTCTTGTACAACAATATGAACAATTTACGATTCCAGAAGAGGAATCAATTGATAATGCTTTTGCTAGATTTAACACTATCATCACAAGTTTAAAAGCGCTTGATGAGAATTTTTCTAGCAAAAATTTTGTAAGAAAATTTCTTAGGGCTCTTCATCCGAAGTGGCGTGCTAAAGTGACGGCTATTGAGGAGTCAAAGAATCTATCAACTCTACAACTTGATGAGTTAATTGGAAACTTGAAAGTGTATGAGGTGATAATAAAGAAAGATTCCGAAATGGTCAAAGGAAAAAGGGAGCAAACCAAGTCAATCGCATTGAAAGCAAAAAAGGACTCTAGTGACGAAGAATGCTCAACCTCCGAAAGTGAAGATGAAGAGTATGTCATGGCCGTAAGAGACTTCAAGAAATTCTTAAAAAGACGAGGAAGATACGTTAGACAACTGTTTGATGAAAGAAAAATATTCCAAAGAAACAAGGACGACAAGACTAACAAGAATGAAAGAAAGTGCTTCAAATGTGGAGATCCAAACCATTTTATTGGAGAATGTCCGAAATTATCAAGAAGTCAAAACCACAAGGCCTTTGTAGGAGGAGCATGGAGTGATAGTCACAACGATGAAAAAGAGACAACAAAAGAAGAAAAGTGTCTCATGGCAAGATCTTCCGATGAGGTATGTTCCGAAACCGAATACTATAGTGATGATAATTTATTGTTAGATGAAAAAGATTTAGATAGCGAATATAGTAGATTATGCAAACTAGGACAAAAAGTCATAGCAAAAAATAAACTATTAAAACACACTAATAATAAATTAAAGGATAAAATTCTTGAATTAAAAATAAAACTACAAAAGCTAGAAAAAGGAAAAGAAAGTATTATAGAATGTAAAGAATGTCTAGTTGTTAAAAATGAGAATAAACAACTTAAGGAAGAAATTATTAGATTTGAGAAATTTGAAAATAGTAGTCAATCACTTAGTAAAATAATTGGATCTCAAAGAATTGCCAAAGAAAAAACCGGCTTAGGATACGACTCAACCAAAGCATCAACTAGTAAATCTAAAAATGTAAAGTTTGAAAGTGAAACTAGTGAAATAAAACCTTTAGAGTTAAAACCAAAGTATATAGTTTTGAAAGATAGATTAGTACCTATTGCAAGTGATGAAAAAATTGAAAGCTTTCATAAACCATCTTTAAAACCCGAAGTAGAACCCCCTAAGCCAAAAATAAGATCTAAAACTCCACCACCTAGAAAACCAAATAGTCCTCATCCTAGGTCTAAAACTCCTCAATCTAGAGTAAACCAAAATAGACGAAACTTTCACAATAATCATCAAATGTGGAACTTCAATCCTTGAGGAATGATTCCACCATACATGCACCCAAGTCAAATACATAACATCTTTAGATCAAACAACTTTGGTCAAATGAGACAATGGGGAACAACAAGATGAATTCGTCATACCTCGGCAAGCTTGGTCTTCTATCCACTTTCACATGGTCATGAAATCTTTTGAAGACTTTGAAGATTTGCTTGTTGAAGACAAAAAGGTACACGTTTCTTTTAAATTTCTATGTCAAGATTGCATGCTTAGTCTAGTATCTAGTTCATTGTTGCCATAGCTTATTTTGTTATTACTCTTAGCTAATTTTCTTGTTTATATATATACACATACTTTTCTTTGCATATATATATATATATATATATATATATATATATATATATATATATATATATATATACACACACTTATACATATTATTATTATAATACATACTATATGCCTTAATAACCTAGAAAACTAATTAGTTGATTTTCTAGAACCAGAAATTGTTCGTTTACGAACCCTTTCTTTTCCCCTCTTTTGGCCTTCTTGAACTTTAAACATTCAAACATACTCATGTTGATGTAGAGAAATGAGTTGAAGAACCTATGGATGAAACAAACTCCTGTCACCTTTTGCATCCGTCTCCCTCTCTTTTTCTCGTCTTATAAACCCATACTATATATATATATATATATATATATATATATATATATATATATATATATATATATATATATATATATATATATATATATATACCTTCCACACTTTTCATCGTCGACTTGACGGCTTGATCAATTTTATCCAAAATTATCAAGGATATTTTAGTTGACGAAATGTCAAATAAAAATGTCAAGTAATTCTCTTCGTGCGAACACTCTCCAACGTATTTTTGATTAAAAATAAATCTAATATATATATATACTTACTTATTTTTATTTTCAGAATCAAAACCGCGAAAAACCCAAAATTCACTGGGTGACCCCTTAAAATTAAAGGGACCGACAGTGTTAAAACAGGCGGCCCCCTTAAAGTTTAAAGGGGCTAGCCATCTGATTCATTCCCCATGTTTTTTCTTTTATTACTTTTACCAAACACTCCACTTTTATTCTCCCACCCTTTCTTTGCTGCTGCTGTACGAGCCTTAAACCCAAAAACCATCAAAATCCATCCTCAAATCTTCATATCAAGGTCAATTAACAAAGGGCAAATACTTATAACACGATTAGCAACAAGTTTTGTAAGTTTTTCATAACACATTTCTTTTAATTTCATCTAATTTGGTCATAATCATGATTTAGCATTTTATTTTAATTTTTTCAATTTCATCTTTTCTTTCAAATTGAGTCTAGGAATTCCATAACTAAATGCTTCCCTTAGGATTAAAAAGTATAACTAACACTAGAAACCAATAATTACAAACCCTCTTGTTGAAAATTTTTTAAAAAGTTCATACACTCATTTTCAAAATTTTACTTGTACATTGTTGAATAATGCTACAAAAAACTTGCTAAAACATATCACATTATGGTTTTTATAACATATTTATCACAAAAACAAATTTTACGGTGAAGTAAAAATATTTTTTTGTTTGATAAGAGGGTGTTTGGATCATGTCCAAATAGTGTCGAATATTATCCAATATAACCTTTACAATACATCATCATGAATATAAGCTTAAAACTAGCATTTTAGAGTTGTCAAGATATATAATTCATATATATATTGACATTTTGGTAGTAAATTTTTTAGATAAGGAAGCGTTTGGTTTAACTAGAAAAATAGTATTTTTGTGTCAAAATATAAACTATTCTTTTCGAAACAAATCATTTGCATAAGAAAGTTGTTGGAAATAGCTAGTAATACAATCTAATGTACATCTAGCGAATTTTCATGATATATTAAGATGTTTAAAGGGGCGTTTGGATTATCCCATGACAACTTGATAAACATCGTAAAATATATCTAACACAAGTTAAAAATAAAAATAAGGAACATGGTAAACTACTTCTTAAGTTAAAGGTCTTTAGAGTCGAAGTACGTTTACGTTCCACATATGTCATAAAAATATAAACATCATATTTTAACGTTGACTTTATTTTAATTTTATTTTTATTGTGTTTAGGTGAAAATGCCCAAAGTTTTTACCGAAGATATTTCCTTAACCAAAAACTATATTCCCAAAGTTTCACAACTTCCCTCCACCTCTCCTTCCATTGCTCATTTCTATCGTCAAATTGAAGATAGAAATATTCATGAAGGTCGTGTCGTACATCCCTCTTACTATCAATCCGACTACATCGATCGTATGTTCACAAATATCCGTTTTGAATGTCTCTTCTAAATAAATGAACCCATTATTCCTCGCTTCATTCTCGACTTCTATAGCCAAGTCAAGGTCCAAACTGATGATTTTGGTTCTATTCTCATCTCATTCATGATCCAACATGAATTCATTACTCTAACCCTTGCACAATTCGGTCAAATCCTCCAAATTCCTTTCACCGGTCAATCTGTTTTCTCAAACGAATGGGATCTTGGTTCTCTTCAATATTCTCGTCCAACTTTTGGTCCTTATTTCTCTGAAATTCCTTCTCCACAAGAAATTCGTCAAATGCTTGGGTTAACCCGTGAAACCACCACTCGAAAAATCAAATCCAAAAATGTTGATATTACCGAAAACCAAATTCTACTCAAAGAATTAAGCCCCGACATGAAGCGTTGGGAAGAACTCATTCGTGAGAATGCGTTTGGTACCGGAGGCCACCGTGACCATCTCCCGGCTAGCCTCGCTCATATGTTGTATTGTATTGTTGCCGAACAACATTACAATTTGTCTTATTTCTTTATCAAGCGCATTGAATGTGCAAGATCTACTCCTAAAGCCAATCTTCCGTATGGAATGTTCCTCACTCGTCTCGATCGTCATGTTATCCAACACTATCTCGATCTTGATGGTAGCATCTATGAGTCCATCTATCCGACCTTACATCCTCTCGTTCTTAAACAAACCCGTAAACCTCGTAGTGATAAGGGTAAATCTCGTTGTCATAGTTTTCATGGCTCATCATCTCGTCATGAGGATGACGAAGTGGATGAATTTATTCATCGTGCTCCGTCTCCCGATACGTTTCTTGAAGACTTGGAAGAACTTGATGAAGACGATTACCAAGTGCCATCTCCTTCCTCTCAAACTAACCAAGTACTATTTGAGAGACAAACCGAATTGCTCAATCAAAACCGAAGGATACGAGAGGAGATGCCAGGAGGCTTCAAGTCGATTGCTAAGACGATTGGAGGATTGTTCAAGAAGAAGTGATGGGGTCTTATTATTTTCTTTGGTTGATCATGGTTGTTGAACTATTAGTGTGCTACTTTTATTGAATAATTGTTTCTTGTGTGCTATATTTCCAACATATATTTGGAAATTAATATTTGTTGCCATTATTTTAGATACATTTAAACTATGTTATTATTTAACTTATTATGCTTGTTTTTATACTTGCTTTTAATCTATGCTTTGCATGATTTATTTATGATTATATATATGCTTCTCTAATAGACCAAAACTGAAATAAAATGTTCCAATAGAGCTTGCTGCAAACACAAAACCAAAATAAACCACTTTTAGAAAAAATTTGAAATTTGGTCGTCTGGGAATTTACCAGATGGGCGGCCCCCATAATTAACACAGGCGGCCCCTTTAATTTTAAGGGGGCCGGCCAAGAATTAAGGGGACTGGCCATCTGGAACAGTTTTTACACTGTTTTCTTTTGCAACTTGTGACTTCTTTTGCTAGTCCCAGCTACCATTTCCCTTAAAAACTAAACTGATTTTGGAATCTAACTATGCAATTTGAAATTGATACCATTTCAAAACATGATTTCATGCTATATAACCCTTTACACCTTCATCCACACTCCATTATCATCATCAACCTCAACCAATTCATCATGTCATCACCAAAGACCACCACCTCCAACAAAGCCAAGAAATAAAAACTTGTTATCATTCCACCAAAACAACTCTTTATTGATCTCACTAATGAAGACAATACCACTCCATCACCACCACCTCAATGCTCATCTCCTAGTGCTCCAAATGTACCATCCAAAACACCATCAACACATGGAACTTCCACCTCTTCCATACCATCATCATCATCCATCAATGACTACATCAACACTCATCTATCACCTCCACCAAGAATTCCACCACCACTACCTCTTGAAAATGCAACCTTAGACATCACCCTTTCATTATCACCCATCACACCTCTTGATGCACAATTTTCACCACCACCACTCAATCCACCAAATTACAATCCCATCCCATGGAGCTTACTTGAAGCCCATGGTGATACTTTCCTTTGTTGCATTCATAACCAAACCATCATCTTTGGATTAAGAGATGAAATCCGTTACATGTTTTCATATATTGAAAGCTTGCTTCCTCAACCTCAACCAACAACATCCACACCTCCACCACCAACATCAACTACACCTTCACCTCCATCAACCCCATCATCTCCACCCATAACTTTGATCCTCCCAAACTAAGCATGGCTCATGGTTGGAAAATAAAATTGTTAAAACCATTTTGATGAACAAGCTCTAGGAAAAACATTTCTATTAGAGTTTTGGTTGATTGTAAGCCCTTAAGGCTTTAGTTTATTAGTTGTATTATTCATGCATCTTGGATGCATGTTGCTTGTATTTTTTTTTAATGAAGTGTTTTCTTCCATGATTATATTGCTTGCCTTATTTTCATATATATAATTGTTGCATGCATATATATTGTATGTTCTAAATATTTTTGCAAGCATTCCATATCTCTACTTGTCTTGTAACCTTTAAACGAGGGGGAGTACACATCAAGGGGGAGCTCATCCAACTTCGGGACAACCTTTTTGATGTTTACAAAAAGGGGGAGAAGTGATACAAAACTCACTAAATACTTGCATATATAATAATTTTTGATTTAATGAGTTTAGATTTTGTAATCATCAAAAAGGGGGAGATTGTTGATATAAATAATGCGTAAAAACGTTATTAATATTTTTCGATATCCTTATGTTTTGACGATCACAAAATATAAAATCATTAAACGTAAAATCATTACGTAAATAAGTATTTAGTGACAAAATCTCATTATATCCAACTAATTCACTTAAGGTACGAATAAACAAGTGCCTAATACATTTTATGATCAAAGGAAGGTTTATTTACTAATTACAAATTATATAAAATAATATAAACATTTTATATATTTAAGAAAAACACTTTTGGTAATTAAAGGAAAATGTTTATTTCATAATAAATATATGAATTCAAATTTTTAACCAAATTCAGTTAAATTTTCACCAAATAAACTTTCCCCAGAAAAAGACAAAGAATCTGGCCGTTTCACATGGGCGGCCCCCTTAATTTTAAGGGGCCGGCACACAATTAAGGGGGCCGACATATGCTCCTGTGTCGGATTTCTTTGCCTATAAATACTGGTTCAAATCTGAATTTTCACCTAACCTTTTGCATAAAAACTTTCTGTTCTAATTCACTCAAATCATCTTCCTAAATCCTTTGATCATAAACACATTAGTTCTTGTTTTCAAGTGATTCCATCCATCCTCATTCAAAGTGCAAGAGAAGAATACTTCTTTCATCTCAAACCAAGAAGTGTTGAAGATTAGGAGTGTAGCTTGTACATATTGTATAGTTGTGTAGTGATTGTAATTGATAAATCTAGGTGGGTTAGTAGTTGTGAATTGAAGTAGTGAAGAAATAGTTGTGGTGTGAAGAAGAAGTTGTGAAGGTGTGAGAAGTAGTGTAGTAGTGTTGTGTACAAGTTGTGAAGAAGGCGTGTAGTGGTGTGAGATTGGTTCTAGCTACTATTAGGACTCGACATTTAGCTTAGTGTCGTTAATTGGTGTAAGCAAAAGTTGTGTAAGGTTTCTCCGCCAAAAAGGGAGTTTGTTGACATAGTGAAGAAAACTCTCGAGTAGGTGACTCGAGGAGTGGAGTAGGGCGAAGGGGTGCTTCGTAGCTGAACCACTATAAATATCGTGTGATGTGGTTTGATCTCTCTATCTCTATCTTTTCATTACTTTCATATTTACATCATCATTATTTAGTTAGTTAGATTAAATTGTTTGAGTTGTGCAGGTGTTGATATTCACATAAATAAGAATCGAAGTTTTTATCAAACAAAGTTTTTAAAATATAAATTGACGTAAAACTATTCAACCCCCCTTCTAGTTTTCCACACTTTACACCTTGGCAAAGGACTTGGCTTGTTTGTACCAAGGTGTTAGTTGAGTACGTCGAGTTGTGGAAAGTCACGAGTTATGAAACAATGGATTCTCGACGTTGTGTTACTTGGAATTATAAGTAACATATGATTTTCTCAACTCATAATCTTAATTGTCTAAACCTTTTCTTCTTAATGACAATTAGATTATCTCTTAATCTCTTCTTTATCACCTTCTTAATCACAAGAAACAAAGCCTCCAAACAATCCATAATCTTCTTACATATTCCCTTACACCTCTTACACACTCACACTTTTTGACTCACACATTCTCCCACACAAGATTCTCTCCTCTTTATACAATCCCTATACATCTTTCTCATACACCAATACATACACTTCCCTATACACTCATACACTCTTTTCTACACACACCTTTAAATTCAAAATACACACACTTCACTGACATACCTCTCTTCACACATACAAGGCTCCCTATCCAATCATACTTACACATACCTTAAACATAGAACTCACACCTATACACATCCCATCCTTATAAAACATATTCCTTACACTCCCAATACCTTTACATTCAAATTTACACACACTACTCACAACCATCCCATTCTCTACACACACAAGGCTCCCCATCACAACCAACTCTTACATATTCTCTTACACACATCTCTTCACTATTACACAATCCAACTCATACTCTATACACTCTTCATCTCAACCATTCATTCTCTTACAACACATCTCAACCATCCATTTCTCCTTCCTCCCCAAGAAATGGAAATATTCCTTGGAATATACTTCTCTTAACCCAACCATGGTTCACATCTAACCAAACTATGGTTAATTCTCAACCTTCCCCATTTTCACCCAACCATGGTTAACTCTTGACCACACTAAGGATGGAACATTCCCTTGGATACACCCATTAACCTAACCATGGTTCACCTTCTAACCTAACCATGGTTTATTATCTATATACTTCTTTCTAACCTAACCATAGTTACTTCTTAAACCTAACCTCTCACACAATTCCCTATAGAGGAATATCCCATGGCATATTCTCTTCTCTCTTTTATGCCATGTGAGGAATACCCATACTACCCCTATCCAAATATCTCTTCTTTCCTTCTATCTTTGATAATTGGTTTTCTGATAAACACTTCACAAAATATTTTCCAAATTGGCTATTTGAGTTGGTAAACCTTAGATTGAGTAATGTTAAGGTTTAGTGTGAAGTACAATTGGGGGTTTAGCAAGGTTAGGTATTTAAAAGACCATAACCCAAGTGTTGGGAAAATTCTCAGGGAGACACTGGCGCGTCACCCACGCATTGACACGTGGGCAACGCGCCAGGCTTGGTAAAATTTTCCCAAGTTGGGTCTTGGCCTATAAATACCTCACCTTGGATCTTTTATTCCTCACCCCTTGTCATTACTCTTTCTCTCTACATTATTTCTCTCTAATCTCTCTAATTCTATCTTGTGTTCTTAGTTAAACATACTAACATCTTTGAAAGAACACATCTCCTTGCAATGGAAGAGTCACAAGGACCTAATCCACTCTTGTGATTGTGTCGAGGGTCTTCTTATCTATACCCTTTCTACTAGAATCGAGTCACTAGGTTAGGTTAGGGCTTGATTGAACAAACATTCATTTCATTCATCCAATTGTTTATAAGGGAAGTCTTGTGTCTTGTGACCAAGCCTAGATCATTGGGGATCTAGTTGGGGTTTGATACTTCCGGTGGGAAGTCTTGGTAGTGGTCTTGGTGACCCTTAGGTGAATTCAAATCGTGAGATTCTTTTGGGTGGTTTCCGAGGACGGAATATCGTGGGAGTAAATCTTTTTTTGTGAGCATCGATATTGGTGAATATCTATGGAGTGAATTGTAACGGTTTATTGTCCACCGAAAGGATTATACTAGAGTGAATAGTATAGTGTCATGGATTCGCAACTGGATGTACGGATGGTATAAACTCCCTATCTCGAACCAGTATATATCGTTGTGTTCTTTACAAGCTTTATATACTCGTGGTTGTGATTGTGTTTGTGGTTGTTGATACTTAGACCACTTGGTTGTCTTTGTGGCTTAAAGTTTTTAAATGTCCTAAAAGCCAAAAGAAACCGTATTCACCCCCCTACAGTTCTACATAGTGACTTGTGCTATTTGTAGGGGTACATGTCACAACAAGAGAAGCTATCAACAAAATGGTAGTACTTAAAAAAAAACCAAGAACAAGTAAAGGTGGAACTGCAAGTGCATCTGGAACAAGAAATGTTTCTGCAAGTCAGAGTGCAAGTCAACTTGGAATTCAAGCTGGAACAACAAATGTGGCTGCTGGAAATGTGACTCCAAGAAAGATGACAAGGACAAGTGCCTTGATGCAGGATTTACCGACCAGGTTTTATATTTACAATAGTCTCGTCTACCTAAGGTCTACCTAATGCACTATCGGGCAGTGTACCCGGTTGTGTAAGGTATAGCTAGATGGTAAAGCCGAGGTCGCCCCAAGAGCTATGGGCGGAAGCTATCTAATTTTTAATGTCACTAAAATAAAAGGGGTTTTTATGATGAAATGATTAAATAAAATAACAAAACAATAAAGCAAATAAATAGTGAAAGGAAATCAGTAGGAGAAGCAGTGTTAACCTAATTATTACTCTTGTTACTAATGTGACAAGTTCTCTAGTTATGCAACATGTCGTTTTATCTGGGGGTTGAAGTCACTAGGCTCCTTGATTGGGGAAAAAGCAGTCAGATATTATTGACCAAGGTCAATAAGTCAAAGACAGCTCAGTTCCAATTCTCCGTGGATAGTATAGTGTGTCCCCGGGTCGTTATGTCCCAGCGAGATTGCAATGGTGTTTGGAAAACGTTTTTGAGAATGAGTGGCACTGAGGACAGTAGCCAAGATGATTGAGAATTGATTATGCTACTGATATTTGGTATTTACACAATGATATTAACAATAACAGATATACAAATATATTCACAAATTCACAAATTGGGATTTAGACAGAAAAAGTGGGATTTGAACAACTACAAACTACAGGGGGTGCAAGTGAAACTTTTTTAAAACTTAAAATTAAAAGAAAATTTAAAATGAAAATGAAATGATTTAAATGATTATTTTAATAATTAAATACTAATTAATTAATTAAAACTATTTAAAAGTAAATTAAATCTAATTTAAATTAACTAAAAATGCCAAAGATTACAAATTAACTTAAAAATTTGCAAAACTAATTTCTAAACCTTAAAAAGAACTTGAAGAAAGTATAAAAAAATAAAAAGAAATATTTTTGTCTTTTTATGAGTTTTCTATTAATTAAAAACTAATTATATTAATTAAACTAATTAAACTATTTTAAATTACTAATAATACCTAAATGACTTAGAAAATTCTAGAAAAATTTATAAAACTAATTAACCATCACAGGAATTCTACAAAATTATAAAAAACTTCTAAAAATATATTTAGACTATTTTACTAATTATTTACTTATTAATTAATTTAAATCTAATTTAACTAATTTAAATAAGAAAATTAGAAAATGAACAGTAGGATTTAAAATTCTATTTTCTAAAAGTCTTAACTAATTTATAAAACTTAGGAAAATTATAAAAACCACTGTTGTTAATTAAAATTTAAGAAAACTAATTAATTACTAATATTACCTATTTAATTATTTAAACTATTTTTAATTCTAATAATTAGTAAACTGTTTAAGAAAAATCTAAGAAAATTATTACAAATACTTAAAGGTGACAGGAAATTAAGAAAATTATGAAAATGATAAAGTCCTTATTAATAAGCTGAAATAAAAAAAATAAAAAAGATAGAATCTATTAAATAAAAGCTATCACTAATTTTAAATTTGGTTTTTCTTGGTTTTTCTTTTTGACAGATGAAAATAAGATAAAAATAAGAAACTTTTACAAAACAACTTTTGTTTTAGCTTAAAAATAAGCTGTGTGCACCCCCTCTTATCCAAACAGTTGGCTTAAAGCTTATTAGGACTTAAGCAATGTGTGAAAAAGCAAAGAAATGGCAAACTAAGCATGCACAGATGATTATTAACAAGAAATAAGCAAATTAGAACAAATAAGCACACTGAATAAGCTATGAACTTCAAATAAGCACTTATGTGGTTATTAGGCCAAAACAGGCCTGAAATGGGTGGTTTTGGACCTCTGTGGGGTCCACAAAAGAGCTTAGGGGTCCAAAATTAAACTTGAAACTTAAAAAGGGACTGGTAAGCTACAAAATAAGCCAATAAGCTAGTCCTATGGCTTACTAATGAACACTAGGGTAGCTATGGAAGTTGGGGTCTCACACTGAGTACTCAGTGTATACTCAGAAGATGGCTAAACTTGATGGGGCTAGCAGCCCTACCAAAGAAGCTCACAAAGGTGAAACAAGCCCTGACTTATCAAAAGGAGCTACTAGGCTTTCCAAAAAGCCAATAAGCAGAAGGTGGGTCCCACTGGGTAAGTCACAAAGCTATTGGGAAAAATGGTCAAAACCTGTGCACAGGGCATGCACTTGCCCTGCAGGTTGAAATAAGCTAATCCACAAGCTTGTACAAAAATCCTAAAAATAAGCTGTTTATAGGTTTTTGTAGACTTGGTGACAAACTATAACTTCTGAAAAGGACAAAGTCTCAATCCTAACACAAAAATCACAAAAATTCTTCCAAAATTTGGATTTCTGAAACAAAGGTACTTTTTGACTTTTTGAGCTAAGTTGACTAAAGTGAACTTTGATCTTGATTTTCTGATTGAAATGGACTAATTAAGCTAGAATAAGGTTAATTTAAGCTAAACCACTCATGAGTGAATGGATTTGAGGCATATGCCACACTTAATCCAACACAGAGGGATGATTAGGCCTATTAATGCTTGATTTTGACTTTTCTCTGAATAGGACCTAGATTTTATGGTTGTTCTGAGCTAATACTATCCAAAGTGACTTGTGAGAACCAAGATTAACAACAATTAAACACTGGGACACCTAGGATTACCCTGATCCAAACACACCTTATAAGTTGTCTGTTTTGTGTTTTATGAAGCAAAAGGGTGTTAAGGCCTATGAAACAGCTTTAAAACAACTTTTTATGATAAATTAAGCTTAAATGATTACCTAGAAACAGGGAACAACAACAACTAATCAAGATTACCAATTGGACTAATTCAACTGCCAAAATAAGATTTCAAAGCAACTAAGGATTCCAATAAACAAGATACTAATTTTAAGCAAGATTAACACTACTTAACACTAAATGAACACAGAAAAGCTACTTATACAACTAAATAAGCAATGCTATATTAAAAATCAAGAATTGAGTTTTCAAGGCCTTACAATGTGCATTCCAGCTTAAACCAAGAACCAAGGACCTCAAAACCAATCCTATAAGCCTTCCACAAGACCACTAACCCAGGGCCATCCAAGATTTACCCTGCTCCAGTGTTCATCTTCAAAAACCTGCAAGTATTGACTTTTGTTGACTTTTTTATGACTTTTGATTTTCTATACCTAAGTTGTATTTTATGGTTTCTAAAAGCTTGTTTAAGCTTTCTGGGAGCTTATGTTAGCCTAAGAGTCCATAAGTCCTTCTAATAACAACAATACAGAAGACTAATAACTTGAAATAAAAATTGAAATTTGCATAAACTGAAAGATGAAAGGAAACTTGAATTTGATTGATGAAAAAGATTGGATTACACTTGATTACACTACTACAATGCTTGAAAGCTTGATTTTGAACTAAAATTGAAAGTTACAAAATAAACGACACTATTTTTCTAAAATTAAACTACTCTATGCTCCATGGTGCTTCTCTTCTATTTATACTTGAAGATTAGGGTTCCCTGGACCCTTGTGATCATTTCCCACTTTAAATTTGAGCCGTAGGATCACTGAGATGCTCCCAATAGCTGCCACGTGTTTTTGGCGCCAAAAGTCAATTTTGCAATTTGCTTCTGAGATACTCAAGGGGGGGAAGAGCATTAAATGGGGTTTGTTTTTTAGGTGAAAGTGGTAAGGGTTAGTGATGATGGGGTTGCTAGTGGGGGGTGGTGGAGGTGATGGTTTGCAGGGTCAAGTGGGGGGGAAGCGTGAACAGGGGTGGTTGTTTGACTTGGTTGACCAGGGGAAGTATTCAAAATGGGAGATGGGCTTTTGAGGGATTGGGCCAGGGAAATAACAAGGGAGTGGGCTGGGTGATGGTTTGTGTTTGGATTGGATTTGGTTTTGGGTTTTATTTATATTAAGGGTCCGGTTTGATTAGTGGTAATAATAAGGACCAATTTTGCCATTTTCTGATTTTTGAGGGGTGTAACTTGGCATTCTTCCAAAGTATTTCATGGGGTGTGTTTTGCCATATGAGAATATTATAAGGACATGTGTTGAATTTTTCACATATGAAACCCTAGGGACTAATTCTGCCAAATCATCAAACTTCAGGGACCAAATCTGTAATTTCACCAAACTTGCCAATCAAGGACCATTCCAGCCATAGATGAGAAGTACAAGGACAAAATTTGTTTTTCTCAAAGTTTTAATATCCCAGGGACCATTTTTGACAATTTTCCAAACTTCGGGGACTAAACTTGACATTTTGTGAAACTTTGCACCAAAGGACTATATGTGTAACTTTTTGATTAAAAAGGACCTTTGGTGACTTTTTCAAGTTTTTAGAGTAACCAGGGACTAGATTTGACAACTTTTGAAAGATGAGGGATTGAAACTGCCAATTATGCAAACTTTGTACGTTTTTTATCTGTTTTTGATTATTTTGCATCTGAAACATATAAAACACATTCCTGGGATATTTTCATTATTTTGATGCAATTTTGAATGTTTTTAGATGTTTTGGCAGCTTAGAAAAGGTAAAAATGATGAGTATTTACACACTCATCACTCCTCGTCAAATTCACCTAGCCTATTTCCCATAGAATCCTACTCCGATATCAAAGGTCTACCCCTTTGTGATTGACGAAGGTCCACAGTAAACTATGTTGAGTCATTAAGTACCTCTACTAGCTTAGACTAATCTAGCGGGATGCGGGCACAGTCACATCTTACATCCCCTCTAACTTCTTAAGTAAATCCATTTGGTAAGTGATCCTATGGTCAATTCGCACATGAATGGCAATGTTTAACCACTACCAAGTCATACCTTCTAATGAAATGCGGGTATGGTCGCCTCGTACATTCCCCTCGAAGGACTACCCAATATCAAAACCCTAAAAACTAGAGTGTCCCAAGACTAGCTAACAAGTATACAAATAAAACGGATAAAGATGCGTGAAAACTAAATCACATAAATAAAAATTTCATAAATAGGCTAACACCAAGAGGTGTTTAGCCACTCATGTTCATAAATGCAAAAAAACAAAGGTTTAACATAATAAATGTAAACATTGAATTAATACAAATGAATTGAATGAATAAACTTATAGTTGTGGTGTGAATCTACCTTGGAGTGGACTAGTATGCTGATGGAACTTCGTCCTTCTACTCCCTTAATTCCTCCTGACTTCTGTGTGTTAGAATGTATGTTGTAAAACTCGGAATTAGGGCTGGTATTTATAGGCCGACATAGCTACGGCATAGCTCTAGGGTTGGCTACGCCGTAGTCTTTGATAATTGCATCTACACCGTAGTTGGATCATGTGCTACGGTCGTAGTTTCTTCAGCTGTCATGTCTACGGCGTAGTTATTTGAGAACTACGCCGTAGTTTCTTCTATGGCCTTGATATTTCTTTACTGCTTAAATTTGGGCTTTACGTCGTAGGTGGAGAGAGGTTACTCCGTAGGACCCTTTGATGTTCAGCTACGCTGTAAGTGTGGTGCAAGCTATGGCGTAGTCTTCAGGAATAATATCTACAGAGTAGGTAGATGGAGTATCTACGCCGTAGTCTTCAGTAATGATAGTTACAGCGTAGGTAGATTGGACATCTACGCCGTAGTTAATGCAGAATCCGCATACTTCAATGATTCGTGTGTAAATCCTTCTAAAGCCGCTTCTTTTCGTTCATTTGCTCATCTTTCCCCTGAAAACTGAATATAAACAAATAAGAGTATATATCCAACATATTAATATTAAAGATGAGCAATATAGGGGAAATTAACACCTAAACTACGGGTACGATTTGATGTTATCAAATATCTCCCTACTTGAACTTTATTTGCCCTCAAGTAGACCTTATTAGAATAATTCTTAAAAAGATATCTCCTGAGAAACTGGAAGATATGAGTCTAAAAATCTCCTATGATAGAATAAACTTAAACCGAACACCTCACGAAATGGGAACAAACACTCATGCTCTCTTTCCTAGTCTAAGTGTTAATTTCGGGGTGATCACTCAACGCACAGTCATTGAAGGCAATATTGGGGGAACATATATAAGGCTAGGGGTGTAATGTCGTTAATAATGTACTACGACAAGGGTGACAAAGGCAATGGTACATGACCGACACGCCGGGCAAGACACCAAGGACTGCTCGAATCCCTCACCTAAGTATGATTCACAACTAAAGGTAGGATAAGACATGGGATTCAAAAAAATGTTGTAAAATGAAAAATAGAAGCAAATAGACTTAACCCATAGCCAAGTTGCTACCACTTGCCGTTCATCCAAGGTCAAAGCTTCAAGATGCAAAAATAGGATCATACATCAAGTGTGTGCCATTAGAAGACGTCATGATAGGCACCACACTTGGTCTTCATGTTGGTGATTATGAAACAACAACTTAAATCTTTGTATGTGACCGAAGTGACCTCTTCGATACTAATTTTTTCAAAGCTCAATAATACGGTGCTATACAAGGTTGCACCAAAAATAAACTATTTACAAACATGAAATTCACATTTTTTTTTGAATCAATACAAGAAATAAATAACATCCCCCCACTTGAGACGAAACATACTTGATAAATCGGGGGCGTCTTTCATGATATTCAAAGACGGGTCTTCAATGTAAGTGATGAGTGTGTGAATACTTATCATTTTTGGTCAATCTGAACTGCAAAAACATTTAAAAACACTCAAATACGCATCAAAATACTGAAAATATCACAGGATTGTGTTTTATATGTTTTAGATGCAAAAAGAGTAAAAACAGATGAAAAACGTACAAGTTTGCATAATTGGCAGTTTCAGTCCTCCAACTTTCAAAATTTGGCAAAACTAGTCCCTGGGCATTTATTTTGCAAGAAAAGTCAACCCAAGTCCTTTTAAAATAAAAAGTTATCAAAAATAACATTTAGGTGAAATTTTCAGAAAATTACAAGTTTGGTCCCTGTACTTTGCAAAACTGTCAGAAATAGTCCCTGGGATGTCAAAACTTTGAAAAATAGCAAATCTGGTACTTGTACTATTCTTATTTGGCAGAAAAGGTCCTTGGAGAAAAGTTTGGAGCTTTGGCAATTTTAACCCCTCAAATTTCATAAAATGGCAAAAATGGCCCCTGGGAGTTTTTAAAATGGAAAATTACAACAAATACCCTTGTGGATTCGTAGGATGGCAAGATTGGTCCTTAAAGCAAAGTTTGAGAAAATGTCAAGTATGGTCCATGAATTTTCAGAAATGATACATTTGGTCCTTGGGCTTATCTAAGTTACAAACCATACGGATCCTAGTTATTACACCCCAAAAATCCCAATCCACCCTTATTAACAAAACCCAAGCCTAACCTTATTTCCCCATTAGCCCAAACCACCCCCTTGGCCCAACTCCAATTTAAATAAAAATACACCCCGTTTTATAATTCACCTCAGTCAAACCCCCATTTGACCTTCACCTCCCCTCTCAAACCCGTAACCCTGCAACCCTATTCCAACACCATCATAACCCCTATCTCAACTCTGCCAACACTCCAGCTCAACCCATAAACCCCTTTCCACCACTAAACAACAAATCCCTCACCCCTGCCAAAAGCTATCTGCCAAAGAGTAGCTTATCTTTTTTTTTTTCCCGCCCAAATCAAATAGATGGCCAAGATGAATTCAAGCTATCCAACGGCTCCAAATCAAAGTGGGAAAGAGCTAAGGATGCTTATTGAAGCTTATAAATGAAGGAAGAAGAAAAAAAGGACGCCTGCTTAGTTTTAGTAGTTTTTTAATTTTAGTGTAGCTTTGTGTAGTCAATTTAGTTAATTTTCAAATTACCAGTGTATTTCTCAGTTTACAAATTGTAGTTCTAGTTATCTCTGTACTCTTTTTTTAATAAAATTCAATCCAAGCTTTTCACTAAAAAATTCAATCAGTGCAAATTTTTTTACATATATGCTTATTTAAGTCTGCTTATTGTTGTGAGGCTTATGCTCATATGTTCATTACTCAGGTTTATCTAAACTTATATGATTCACTTAGGATTGCTAGGTGAGTGTTTCACTTGCGTTTACTTTGCAACTGTCTTATAACCTAAATGTAGCTTTTGTCTTTAGCTTGTATGAAACTGCTTATTTTAGTCCTTCATTCTGATTTTGCATTTGCTTATTTAAGTTGGTTCAACCTTAGTTACAAGTAACTGATCACATTTTAGCCCAAAGCCTTGATTTTTATCTTGAACTTACATCAGGTACCTCCTAAAGGAGTGTTTGGCAAATAATGGTTCAAAGCCTTCCAAAGTATTTTTGTGGTTAATTTCAGTTTAGATATGTTACATTAGGTATGGTTAGGTTAGTCAAGCTATAAAACTAGTAGGTATTAGTTTAAAAAGTCAAAATGTGTTTAATCTTAGTATTGTATGTACAGTAGGTTGATTTAAGCTCTAAAATCATAGGTATAAGTAAAATAGTGTTGCATGTAGCTAGATTAGATTCCATTGCATCTAATATTAACACTTAGATTCAATTTAGGCCATTTGAATTTCATTTTAGTCAAAACCTTTCAAAACTGAAAAAGTCAAAGTAAAAAAAAAGTGCTCAAAACAGATTTTGGTTTCTATTTTTCATTTCATCAATTTTGTTTTTAAATCCCTGAAATTTGGTTCTTAGATTATTGGCCAGCTTATGAGCATATGTGTATTTTTAGATTAATTTTTAGAAATTTCCTTACAAGCTTGTGATAAGCTCAAAGTGGCCCATTTAGCCCTTTTCTGCCCTGCACCAGGGGGTGAGTCCTTTTTCACAAGCTAATTGTGAGCTTCATAGTGGGCCCCACTGTGACTACTTGGATTCTTGGAGAAGCCCACAGACCCCAGTTGAAGGTTCCATGCTTATTCTTAGCTAATGAGCTTATTTGGATTAGCTAATGGTGGCCTGCAACATGGCCATAAGGGCTGTTGCTCAGCTTTGCAGCTCAACTTTTGAGCTATTTCACAAGCTCATACAAGCTCAGTTCATGTACCAAGGTATGTGAAAGTTGATTGTGCTTGTTCCTTGGCAGTAGTGTTTAGCTTTTTTGTAGTTTTTAGCCTTGAACAATTTGATTTCCAAGCTTATTTTAAGGCCTAAAGTGACCTGCAGGGAAGGACCTACCCTGCACCCAAGTTGTTGAAACATTTCATTTGAATCTAAACTGGTCAAATCTTTATCCTAGTTTGTGATTTTTGTTGTTTTTGAATGATCCTTAGGTGGTAACTAGATTTCAGAAGTTAGGATCCCATAAGGGCTTATTAAATAGCTTAATTTGAGCCTTCTCTTAGCTTGTTTTTCTTTTACTGCTACTGATGTTGTTTGTTGTTCAACAAGCTGAGCTTGTTTGATTATCATGATTGCTTGATCTTGCTGTAGTTAAGTGTGTTGTTATCACTTGTTGTTTCCATCATTGTTGTCGTGCTATTTGTATAAGCTCATTTGAGCTTATTTGCTTGTTGGGCAGAATTGGATTGTGTCTAATTTTGCTAAGCCACTTGGTCTAAAAGATTCATAAGCTGTTAATGTTTTAAGAATGCACAAGGTTATTCAAAGTTTTTTAACAAAAGTTGTTTGATTAAAGATTGTTAGAATTGTTGTTAAAATCAGATTACACAAAGAAAAAGAAAAAAAAAAATATTTTTACAAAAAAATGCATGGCTGGGATTCGAACCCTGGCCACCCAGCTCACCACACCACACACTCACCAAACACCCTTGGGTCTTTTTTCATTAAGGTTTTGCATAAATTAATATTAGACCCTTGTTGTTGGTTTGGCTAAAATAAGCTTGTCAGCTTATTGACTGCTTATTGTGTGCTTATTATATATTGAACCTAGTTTTTTTTTATTTTTCTTAGGATCGTAATAGCTTGTAGTATTTACTAAAAAAGTTTCAGATTTTTAGAGTAGTTTTTATAATTATTAGAATTTAATTAGTGTTAATTAGTAATTAATTCGTAATAAATAGAATTTTTATTGAAAAATTAATTTTCTTTTTTCTAAAATTTTCTTTTGTCTTCTAGTACGTAGGAAAATTAATTGTACACCCGTAGGATTAGCGTAGCTTAAATTTCACTTTTTATTTCGCGCACTCGCGTTTATTTTAATTTTAACTCGCGTTTTATTTAAATAACTTTTACGTTTTTAAATTTAGGTTACACTAGTAAAAGTAGTTTGTAAAACAAAGGAAAAAACCAAAAACATAAATAAAGTGATAGCTTCTATTTAAGCCGTTTGGCTTATTTTTCTGCTTATTTATAAGCAAATTCTGATTTTAAGTTTTTAGATTACGTTTTAGGTTAACTAGGTTTCACGTTATTGTTAATATAACTTGTTTAAATCGTTCTCATCCGTATTTCCTTAGTGTAATCACACAAACCAAATTCCTTACCCCTTTCCTGTCCAAATTCACCCGATCACAAACCCGTTTGATAACCATCCACACCTCGTCGGGATATAACGACCCGGGGAAACACTATACTTCCGCGGAGATTGATTCTAGGCTGTTTGACTTGGTTGACCATTCACCTGGTCAATTAGGTTGACCGTTTGGAGCCAATCAAATTTTGGCGTCGTTGCCGAGGAGGTTGTGCGCGTATTCTACACGGTTTTACATATTAGTGAATCTGGATATACACTCATTGTATATTTACCATCCTTTGTTCATATTTTCTTATTATCAAAACAAAACAGTTCCCGAAAACTTTTTAAAATTAGTTTTCAACGAATACAAAAACACAAAAAGATTTTCTTTCTTATAAAATGTTTATCAAAAATCCCAAAAATATCCATTTTTACCCTCCTACCTTTTTGATTCTTCATCTCTTTACCCTCTATCCTTTTGATTCTAACTTCTTCCACTTGTCCCGTAATTGATTCTAATGGCATCTCTCGATGACGATTTCTTTGAACAATGGGCCTTTGAGAGCAAAATTGAAAAACTTATGGCCATGTCAAAAATTTCGAGATGTCGTGTTGATCATGATGGACCATCGATTCATATTCCCTCTCCGGTGAGGGAAATGGAACAAGAAACCGAGGTGACAAAGGACCCTGTACTTCCCTCTGACGATGGAAGTTGTAGGACCCTTGAATATTATATCTAACACAAGTTTGTATAAAGATTAAAGAAGAGATAAGTAGAGAGAGAGATAGAGATGGTAACTTCTAGAGAGAGAAAGTGATGAGTGTCTAAATACTCATCATTTTATACAAATCTGAGCTGTCAAAACATACAAAAACACTCAAATATGCATAAAAATACTTAAAATATCTTAAAAGTGTGTTTTATATGTTTCAAATGCAAAATATGCAAAAACAGTGGAAAAACGTACAAAGTTTGCATAATTGGCAGTTTCAGTCCCTCAAGTTTCATAAATTGGCAAAACTAGTCCCTGGTTACTAAAAACTTGTACAAATATCATTTTAGGTCCTTGGATTCATAAGTTGTTAGGAAAAGTCCTTTGAAGTTAAAATCATAAATTTACAACTCTGGTCCCTCAACTTTGAAAAGTGTCAAAATCAGTCCCTGGGTTATTTAAAATGGAAAAATATCAAATATAACCCTTGTACTATTCTATAATGGCATAATTGGTCCTTTGTGTTAACTGTTGAATATTTACAGGTTTGGCCCTTTAATTATCAGAAAATTACAAGTTTGGTCCTTGAAGTTTGGGAATTGACAGAAAAGGTCCCCGGGTGGTTTAAAATAGAAAAATTACATTTAAGGTCCTTTGGTTTATCATACTTGGCAATTATGGTCCTAATGAATACTATGGGAAAATTACTAAACCAGCCCCTCAACATTGCCGAAATTACAATTTTGGTCCTTGTGTAATTCTTACAACCAAACGGATCCTTAGTTTTAAACTAAACCAAAAAAAAACTAATCCATACCACAAACCAAGCCCACCCATTTCCTAATCCCTTGGCCCAATTTAAATAAGCCCACCCAACACCCCACTTAAATAATAACGGGGTCAACACCCGTTTGACCAAACTACAAAACCAGCCCAGCCTCCCTTTTCCCTCCCAAACCACCTCACCACCACTGCAAAACCATACCACCCACCACCTGGCCTTTCAGCTCACCACCAACTTGTCTACCCACTCCCCTCCACCTCCACAACACTCCAAACCCCATTAAACCCTTAAAACCCTCCCCACGTTAACTACAGTACCCTGTGGAGACTTTGGCGCCAAGAAACGATTTAAACGGCTAGGATGATTGGGACCAATCCAATGGTCCACAATTGGTGGGAAATGTCTCTGTGGGTCCCACAAGCTCAGAAAAACTCTACAAAAAGGAAAGGAAGCTGTGGTGATGAATTATTAGTGTAGTTTTAGAATAAAGTAGTCGTAGGTAGTATAATTTGCTCATTCAGTTGTAATTTCAATCAAAAACACTTGTATTCAGTTAAGCTTATGTATTTCAATCCTTAGTTAAAGATAATTTCAAGTTTCAGTTGAATATCTCACTTTATGCATTTTCAAGTTTGATCAAAAATCTCAAATTCTCAAATGTTGTTGTTAGTTGTAGTTAAGTAAGTTCATAAGCTTTAATAAGCTCTGACAAAGCTCATAAAAGTCTTAGAAAACCTTAAGAATCTGTTTAGTTTATAAAAGAAGAAAATACTAAAAAATCAAATAAAATAGTGAAAAATAAAAAAATCAAAAGAGAAGAAAGAAAGATGCTGAGCAAGGTGCATTCTGGATTATTTTGGTATTAGAAACCTTGTGGAAGGTTGTTAGGGTGATTCTTAGTTCATGGTTCTTTGTTTCTCAGCCTATCATAAATTGTAAGCTACTTCTTAATTTTTAGCTTAATTAATTTTTATTGCTTATATAGCATAATTCTACTTCAAATAGCTTTAATCAACTTTGTTTAATCTGTTTTAAATCTTAGAATCATAGTTGTAGTTTAATGATTAAGAGTTGTAGTGTAAACTGTCATCTAAGGTAGTGCTTGGATAAGTTGGTTCAGCTGAGCTTTTGAGTTCTTCTGTGCTCATCACCTTTTGAGATTTCTTTCTTAGGTTCATAAGATCACAATTAAACTGTTGCATTAGTAGTTTTAAAAGCAAAAGTCAAAATCACCTTCAAAACATCATAAGCAGTTGACTGATTGAGCTTGACACTCCCAATTCAGCCATTCTTGCTTATCTTTTGTTATAATAGCTTAATTAAGTCCTAATATATCATATTACATCATAATCAGTAGCTAGATTAAGCTAGAAGTTCATATAAGTCAAACTAGCACGTTTTCATCAAAAGTCAATTTTACACTTCTCAGATTTTTACAAATCTTCAAGGATTTGTTTAGAATTTAGGAATAGGACCTAGGCTTTGAAACTTGTTTCTAATTACACTCTACCAGCTCATCTTTTGATTCCCATCTAGCTTATATTTTTAGGATTTTTAGTGTGGGCCCCACTCATCCCTAAACACAACTGCAGGGAATAAGCTTCCCTTGCACCAGCAGATTCAGGCCACACCATCACCTTTGGTGGTGGTTTGTGACCACCTCAGTAGGCCCCAGACCTCAAACTTAGTTCCATAGAACCCCCCTCCTACCAGGGATACTTAGTCAACCTTTTGTTTGACCTGAACCTTAGTGGACCCCACTTTGTTTTGCTCCTCAAGTTTGTCCCCATTCTGTGTTGTAATTGGTTTTTGGATTAGCTTATTTTGGCTTATCAGCTTATCTACTGAGCTTATTTGGCTAAATTTAGTTTTGACAAGTCCAATAAACTTATTAGAACCAGATTTATTCATAGTGGGTCCCACATAAGCTCATTTGAGCTTATTTCCCATTTTAGTCAACAAAAGTCAACTGTGGTAGCATTAAGCTTCCACAGTGCTTAATAATAAGCTCTAAATTAGTTGTTTTTACAAAAGTTGCTTATTTTTATATATAATATAGTTTTGTAAAATAAAAATCCAGAAAAGACAATATAAAAATAAGTGATAGTTTCTATTTAATTTAATTTAATTTTAATTTTCATTTTTAGATTTTAATTAAGTAATTTTTGTTTTTATATTTTTATTAATTTCCTTTTAAGTTAAAGTAATTATAATAATTTTCTCAGAATTTAATGTTGTATTTTAGTATTTATTATAATTAAAATTAGTTTAATTAATAATTAATAAATAATTAAGTTTTAAATAGCATAATTAATTTTTATAAGGTAAACCCTAGTTTTTATATTTTTTCTAGCTTTTATAAGTCATAAAATAGTTTTATAAATTTTTTCATAATTTTCTAAGTTGATTTAGTATTATTTGTAATTTAAAATAGTTTAATTAATATAATTAATATAAATAGTTTTTAATTAATAGAAAATTCATAAAAAGACAAAAATATTTATTTTTATTTTTTATACTTTCTTCAAGTTCATTTTAAGTTTTAGAAATTATTTTTATAAGTTTTTAGTTTAATTTGTAGTATTTATCATTTTTAGTTTTAATTAAATTAGTTTTAATTAAATAGTTAAATAGTTTTTAATTAAATAATTAATAATAAATAATAAAATAATCTAAAAAATAGTTTTATTTTTAATTTAATTTTATTTTAAGTTTAAGTTTATAGAGTTTTCAATTTTAACCCTTGTAGTTTATTTTTCCTTAAAACTCACCTTTTTCTCAGTACGCAGTCGCGTCTGATTTTAAATTGGTGTACGTTTATACGTATTAGATATTTAGGTTTCACGTAATCGTTAAGATAGTTTATTTAAGTTATTTTAAGTTATAAAACCCTAGTTAAACACACACACACACACTTATTCATATCCCTGTTCATATTCACTCAATCACAGATTCATTTATAATAAAACATCGCACACCTCGTTGGGACATTACGACCCGGGAAAACACTGTATTTCACGGAAGCATTTGCCTCAGCTGTTTGACTATTATACTTGACCATTCACAAGTGGTTGACCAATAATTATCTGACCGTTTGAGGCGAATCAGAAAGAAAGATGTATTAGATTAGAGAGAGAAAGAATGAAATACACATAGAAGAAACCCTAGAAGCAACACCTCCAAATGAGAGCATTTGGAGGTATTTATAGGTGAGCTAAGAAGATGGGACGGGCTTGGGCTTTTGTAATAAACTATACATAACCTTCTACAATATTAGATTAAGCCAAGCCCGTTTACCCTTAACTAAACTACAAGACTATTACAATATTATTACAAGACTAAATGACTTAATAAATGATCGTCACTTCTATTTCTAACAATCTCCCCCTAAGGGGCGATCATTGAGATCTCTCTTTGATTCCATTGATGATCAACACTTCTATTGCTAACAATCTCCCCCTAAGGGGTGATCATTGAGATATCTCTTTGTGATCTTGATCTTTGAACTTTGAAGCTTATTGTCTTGAACTCTGAGTCTTTGTAGAATAGTTTTTAGTCTTTGTTCCTTCATGCTTTGTGATCTTTGATAATTGACTTTTCATCGTTCTTTGTTCTTTTGTTGTTGTGGTGAAGTCATCTGCCTTTCATCACTTCTTTGTCTTTGGTGGTAGTCCGCCATTCCAACATGCTCATACGTCTTTAGTCTTTGTGATACATGCATTTGTTGTTTCCGTTCTTTCACTTTGATCTTTGTCACTTTACTTTGTAGATTCTTCTTTATGGCGTAGAATCTTTCTTTGACTGTTGCTATCCTTTGATCTTTGTGAGAACTTTCCTTTGACTTTTTGATGCATGTATGAGCATGTGGAATCTTTCGCCATGGAGATGATGTATAGCTGCAGGTAAACAGTTAGCAATAAACAACCGGTACTTATAGATAAGGAATTAGAGATCATCAACAGCATAGTGTGAAGACTCCTTCTAACCCTTACCAAGGCCGTTCCCATGTCAGATACTCCCGAAAGAGCTTACGAGACCTACTAAGTAGCTCAATGACTGGGTGAGTCGCTGGGGATCACTCCACGACTGTAGACCGTTTGAAACCACTGCGAACACTAGGCGTAACCCATAAAGAATTACCAAAGTGACCTGCTGTCAGGGCTGATTGATGTTGACCCTGGCAGGAATTTCCGTTCAATCATTGAGAAATACATTTGTAAATTCTCTCATAAACGTTCTCGGCAGATTGCTAAGATCTGCGTAGGACTCTTAAGTTTACATCTGGCGGTCCTTAATGATGAACAACCAGTGTAGAAATATCATGTGTTCCTATGAGATCTTTTGATGAATCTCGGGGCTCTAGACTCGATAAGTGTGATGAGGCGAAAAATGAACTACTTTTAGGGGGTCATTTAAGCCCGGAATTGAATTTATTTGATCAAATATTGCCCTAAATCGTTCCTTTTGTGATTTTAGGTACTTTGGGAGTGAAATCTATAAAAGGAAGCAATTCAGACGTTTTTGGAGCATAAAAGTGAAGAAAACGCCAAAGTCTTAATTTTCCTTGCTGGGAACAGTAAGTGACGGCGTCAAGAAGGAATTTCTGACGGCGTCAAGAGTAATTTCCATGACGACCCAGTACAGATTTGACGGCGTCACGAAATAGGGCATCAAGAGTAAAATGCAGGACGGCCTAGAAAATGCTAACACATGACAGCGTCAAAAGTAGATCAAGGCAGTCCGAGAATTATTTTGGCGGCGAGGTGACGGCGTCACAAGATTTGTCTTGACGCCGTCAGACCCTATTTCCTATATATAGTTTTCTAATTTTCACATTAAAAAGAGAGAAGTTTTGGAGAAACCCTAAGTACGAACTTGGTGCGAATTTTACAGGTTTTTCAAGGGTTCTAAGCCCTTGATACCTTTCATGTGTAATTGAGATAAGTATTCTTTTAATTCAATCAATATGTTTATGTGTTGGTTATCTATATCTTGTTCTTGTCTTAATTCCATCATGCTAGGCTAGATCTATCTTGTGTTTGCTTGGATCTAATGAAACCTAGATGTTAATTATGTGTTGATTACTTGTTTATAGTTGTATTGGGTGAATGAATTCGATGTTAGGCTTAAGAAAACTGGCAGATCTCCAAATGGTAACATGCTTGAACGTCTTAAGAAACATGAACTGATGTGCACTAGGTTTTATTGGTTATATTTAATGCATGAGCCACTGTTTATAATCCCTATGGTTGTACTGGGCATGGCATAGGAGGAGATAAGAGCTCATAGGATTGGGGAGTTAAGTGCGCCACCCCATGAATGGTATTAAGGAATACAATCCGTCATCCACGCAACTATAACAAGTAATTAACGTGTAAAAGATATCTAGGGAGTAGTGAAATCTAAGTAAACACAACTTCTCCACTTATTGCTCACAACCTTAATTAAATTAGTTTATTTTCATTTCTAGTATTTTATTTTGATTGCATCTTTAGTATTGGGTTAGTTGACTAGCAACTAATTCCGCCCAAATCCTTCAAACCCGAGATTTTTACTTGCTTTCTAAAAAAATATAAAAAACACAAAAAGAATCATCCCTCACCTTTAGAACTAGTATTTAGGTTTTCTAATCCTAGCGACACTATTCCTAGCTGAACGATCAATCCCCCGGTACTTGTCACTATATTATACTACAACGATCAGGTACACTGTCTGGTGGGGGTTGTAAGCTTCTCAAGATCCCTTGAGAGGTAAAGCCTGGTGCGATTCCCACGTATCAAGTTTTTGGCGCCGCTGCCGGGGAATAGTTATTGTTTAGGTTGAATTTGATTTTTATTAGGTCTACTCATTAGATCCCTATCAAGTGAGATTTTTTCTTTTTACTTTGTAGCTTTCTCGTAGTCTATCTTTTCTTTGTGATTTTGTTTGTAATTTGCTTCAAATGGACTTTACACTTAGACTTCTAAGATTGCAAGATAGGGTTGAGTGGCTAACACACCAAAGAGTTCAAAATACCTCATTTAGAGACACCTATGAATCATATGAGCCTTCACCTAGGATAGATTCTTATGAACAACCTCCATGTTTAAGATCTAGTTTTAGTGAGGCCAATAGGAAATGTGACCTAGTTTGCCAAGGAATTATGGAGAGAGCCATTGCAACAAATCATAATTTGGATGAAGCACTAGGTTTGCTATTATCACTACCTAAGAAAACAATTGAGGAGGATTTAGCCAAGCATGATCACATTGATCAAAAAGACCTAGGTTTTATGATCGATGATGATGAATCTCAAGAAACAGATGATGAATCTCTTGGGCAATTTGTATATAGCAGTCAGAATATTGAAGATGATCCTTATGATTCGGACATAGAAGTTGAGATGCCTAGAGAAGCACCTGAGATACTTGGGAGAATGTTAGGGCTAGATTATAATAAAACACATGTTGAGGATATAGGTGATATTAACACATGGAATGATGAGGTAAATAACATAAGCCCACAAAATACTCAACCATCATTTGAGGCACACACACCGCCCGTGACTTACCTGGAAGAAGTAGAAGAAACTTTAGGAATTCCGATGGAGGTAGAACCCTTGGACCAGGCACCACTTGAGGATATAGGTTTGAACACTTGTAGTGATAACCTTACTCCTAGTTTTAGGGAATTTCCTAGTGTTGATGAATCGGAACCTCAATCTTTACACACCTTTCCATCCTTAGATATATTTCTAGGAGACAAAAGAGGAACCGACCCACCTATCAACCAATATTATCCGGGTAGTATTAGGATGAAGGAAGCCATTCACTCACCCCCTTCACCTCACGTGGCATATTCACACCCTAAGGGTGTGTATCGCTACTTTCACCCATACTTGATCCTAAGTGTAGGGAAAACCTCCCCTATTTCCGTTAAATAAGGGTAAAGTAAGACTCGTAAATAAAGAAAAGCGCTTCTTGGGAGGCAACCCATGTTTTGTGTGATTTTATTTTGTTTGTTTGTTATTAGCTTCCGTACGCATGCTTTATTTTTATTGTTGGTTGATCATGTTTCTAAACTAAATAGTGGAAATACTTTACTTTGTTGTTTTGGCCTAGTCTTAACTCCACCCAAAAGTATTTTTGCAAAAGATAAGTGTAAGGGGAAACCCCAAATATGTTTTTAAGAAACAAACCGATCATGATTTTCCACAATATTAAATGAACATGTGTATTCGTATTTGTTAGAGTCAAATGCTTGTATTGAGTCATAATGAAGTTTTGCAGGATTTTCCAGGAAGTAGGACCAAGTTTTTCCAGAAATTTTCCGGAAACTTAACATAAGAATTTCTGCAGGTCACTTCTGACGGCGTCACGAGTTAACTCTTGACGGCGTCACGTGTAAAAATCTGGAAATTTTACCAGTTTTGTTTTTCTAACGGAGTCTTATGGTTTTTGTGAATTATTAAGTTTTATAATCTCCAGGAAATCTGCAAACTTCATTCCACAAGCATTATATCTTATTTTGTTTTCTAGGATTAAGTAACTTATATAGGATGCCGCCGATTTTACGCGAGGTTGTTTTTGTCTATTTTCTCAGGATTTACAGGTTATGTATGACAAGAAGATGATTTATATTCTGGAAGGGAAGCTTTGATTGTTCATTTTCTTGGAGGAAGATTTAACCTGGCCACCTTATTATCCATACCGAGCGAATCAGGGGAGTATTTGATTTCATTCTTTTTACTTTTTAACTTTTACATTCTTTACTTGAACATTGGGGACAATGTTCATCTTAAGTGTAAGGGGAGGGTAAAAAGATGATACCTTACATATGCACTTTCGCTTGAGTTTGTTTTGTTTGATGGTAGATGTGTAATAAAACTATGAGAAATACTTGTTAGTGTAATTTTAGCGCCAAATTTAAAAAATTTTACAACATTTAGGAGTGAAACTTTAGCCATAGCAAGCGTCTCATGGATAGGAGATTGTATGACTAGCACATAACCGTATATTCAGAAAAATTTTCCACCCAAATATGTGAGGTTCGCCTTTAGATTTGATAGGAAAAGCATTTATTATTAGTGCTTATGAGTGTACCGGTAGCATTTAGATTCTAGAACTTGCGTTAGTGATGCATCCCGAGACCGTTAGTGAGACTACATTTGTGTAGTAGGATTTACTACATGATAAGAGGCATTAGGATCACCCTTGTGTTAAACCCGTATCATAATTACTTGACCATTTATGTCATATTACTTGGCTAGTTAAGTAAACTAATTTTTCCCACACCCTTAGCGTTGTACTCATTTTTAGTACACGAAACCCCTAGTACACCCCTCCGAGCCTATCTTTTCGTTTCTAACTTTAAGCATTTTACTTAAAAGAAGAATTTGTTACACCCCACTTAAATGTACAACCAAATCGCCTTAGCCTTCCGTGTATGCGCTCATTTTTAGTGCATTATTGTTATTTGTTAAACCCTAAGTTAACTTTCTAATTGATTACATGGTTGCTAAGCCGAGTCATATCCTTGTACATATTGTTTTGGGACGATTGGGACTCATGGGTAAGTACTTATTTTATGGAGTAATGGGGAAGAACATCATATATTACCCCCATATGTACGTTAATCTTAAAAGTACTTCAAGTGTTTTGATTTTCTTAATTCGAGTCATTAGATTAGTTTATTGTAAAGTATGTAAAAATTCAAGTGTAAGGGAAATATTCATTCCCTATGATCTATTATTTTGGATGGTAGGGTAAGAGTGTATGCAAAAAAAAAAAAAAAAAAAAAAAAAAAAAAAAAAAAATCGAAAAATCAAGAAAAAAGAAAAAAAAATAGAAAAAGAAAAAAGATAAAAAACATACGGACTACCATCCCTTTTTATTCTATGTTCATTTTATGTTTTTGTTATTTTTCATTTATTAGCTTAAGTCGAGTCTAGTCTTGGCTTAGCAACGCCATATTGTACATGTAATTGACCAAGATTGTTAACTCGCCACCAGTAAAACTTCATTTATCCAACAAAACCGTGTATTTCATATCCCTACACCTAACGTTACAACCCTTTAAAAGACCTCTTTCATAGTTTATCCTAGGTGCTTACGCCATGTGGTGGAGGTTTGATCCTTTCCCAAGCCTATGGTAATCTATTTTACTATGACAGGTAGTGAGAGATATTTCCCGTTTCCATATTGTAATTTATACTTTATTACACCCGAGAGATGTGAGTATCTAAACACTATTTATGAGGTGCTTGTGTATGACCTCCGTGCTTGTCTATTGGTCTTTAGTGGAACGATTATTTGTTGTAATTACTTTTATCTTAGTGTTAAATGACCCCTAACTTGTATTTTGACTAGAATAAAAGCGCATTTGCTTGAGGATAAGCAAAATCTCAAGTGTAAGGGTATATGATGAGGCGAAAAATGAACCACTTTTAGGGGGTCATTTAAGCCCAGAATTGAATTTATTTGATCAAATATTGCCCTAAATCGTTCCTTTTGTGATTTTAGGCACTTTGGGAGTGAAATCTGGAAAGGGAAGCAATTCGGACATTTTTGGAGCATAAAAGTGAAGAAAACGCCAAAGTCTTAATTTTCCTTGCTGGGAACAGTAGGTGACGGCGTCAAGAAGGAATTTTTGACGGCGTCAAGAGTAATTTCCATGACGACCCAGTACAGATTTGACGGCATCACGAAGTAGGGCGTCAAGAGTAAAATGCATGACGGCCTGGAAAATGCTAACACATGACGGCGTCAAAAGTAGATCAAGGCAGTCCGAGAATTATTTTGGCGGCGAGGTGACGGCGTCACAAGATTTGTCTTGACGCCGTCAGACCCTATTTCCTATATATAGTTTTCTAATTTTCACATTAAAAAGAGAGAAGTTTTGGAAAAACCCTAAGTACGAACTTGGTGCGAATTTTACAGGTTTTTCAAGGGTTCTAAGCCCTTGATACCTTTCATGTGTAATTGAGATAAGTATTCTTTTAATTCAATCAATATGTCTATGTGTTGGTTGTCTATATCTTGTTCTTGTCTTAATTCCATCATGCTAGGCTAGATCTATCTTGTGTTTGCTTGGATCTAATGAAACCTAGATGTTAATTATGTGTTGATTACTTGTTTATAGTTGTATTGGGTGAATGAATTCAATGTTAGGCTTAAGAAAACTGGCAGATCTCCAAATGGTAACATGCTTGAACGTCTTAGGAAACATGAACTGATGTGCACTAGGTTTTATTGGTTGTATTTAATGCATGAGCCACTGTTTATAATCCCTATGGTTGTGCTGGGCATGGCATAGGAGGAGATAAGAGCTCATAGGATTGGGAGTTAAGTGAGCCACCCCATGAAAGGTATTAAGGAATACAATCCGTCATCCACGCAACTATAACAAGTAATTAACGTGTAAAAGATATCTAGGGAGTAGTGAAATCTAAGTAAACACAACTTCTCCACTTATTGCTCACAACCTTAATTAAATTAGTTTATTTTCATTTCTAGTATTTTATTTTGATTGCATCTTTAGTGTTGGGTTAGTTGACTACCAACTAATTCCGCCCAAATCCTTCAAACCCGAGATTTTTACTTGCTTTCTAAAAAAATATAAAAAACACAAAAAGAATCATCCCTCACCCTTAGAACTAGTATTTAGGTTTTCTAATCCTAGCGACACTATTCCTAGCTGAATGATCAATCCCCCGGTACTTGTCACTATACTATACTACAACGATCAGGTACACTGCCTGGTGGGGGTTGTAAGCTTCTCAAGATCCCTTGAGAGGTAAAGCCTGGTGCGATTCCCACGTATCAAAGTACACATTTGGTTTCCTATGCGGAGATTAGGGAGAGGTCTCCTGCTTCAATATCAACCATTTCTAAGAGACAGGTCGATAGATTACGCTGGTTCCCCGTGAGAATGAAACAAGCTCTTTTAAGAGAACTTGAGTGGTTAAGAAGGTTTAGTGCAGTGCGTCACTGGGTCCATGACGTCTTTATCTTCAATACCGGTGTCACCTTAGCAACAACCAGTAGCATATGAATTGAACCCGGTGTCTGCCCTAAGGTTGAACATATAGAGGGCTATTTCTTTTCACCCTTTTTCATAAATTTTTTTTTTAATTCTTCAACCCCTTCTTTCTCCTTTCTCATTTTCTCCTTTTTTCAATCATACCTGAGGACTTCTAATTCTACCCTATTGGAATTGTCCTTGGGTAGATCCCTCCGGCTCTGGCGGATCATAGGACGGTTTTCCCTAACCTTAGTCACCTTATAACTCCATGACTATCCTATAATTGCCATGAAACCATTTTATTGAAAATCTCTCAAAGTGTTTATGATAATAAAACACATTGTTGTTACCACTTTGAGAGTTTTGCAACTTTTGAAGGACTCCCCCTTCACATGTGCTCATGGATTTTTAATAAATTTGCACATGTGTGAGGAGTTTGCAATTTTTGAATTGATCCACTTTCAGTGAACATGACCGATTCGAGACACGCTTACATCACTAGTTAGACTAGCTTGAAATTATTACCCGTCCAGGACAAGTCTTTTCGATTACTGACATTTTAAGCTTCGTCAATTCATTGGTACTTTCTGAGTCGAGCTCTTTTGAGATTCAGTCACAAACTTTAAACATCTTTGATCACATTTTAATCATGTCTTCTCCCCCTCAAAAATAGCATATCGTGATATTTTTTATATCAACAGTTTAAGAAAAAGCTTTTTGGAGAGAAAGACAGATTTCATATTGCATGAATTTGGAACAATTTTGTTTTTGAAATACTCCCCCTCAAAACTCGCATATGTTTTTGATAAATGTTAAACTTTTTAAAGTTTAGAGGGAAGGAGTCTTCTTGAAGCAAAATTCTGAAAGAGAAAGAAGTTTCAGATTTGTTGAATTTTGCATCAAGGTTTTTTGGAAAAACAAAGACTTCTCTTTGTTTGAATATAGGAATGTCGCACTGAGGCGTACAACAGTGTCCATTTTTAGGATAAGTGCACTTTGTTGATGAAAATCATTTTGCGTAACACTTTCCTTTCTTTGAAAACTTGAGTTGTGCACTGTAAGGTGTACACAAGTCATTTTGAGGATGAGCACCGATTTTGATAGATTTCGAAAATCTTTTTGAAAAATCTTGAAAAGATGGTGCTCAGAATGTAAGAGAATTTTGAAAATCTAATTTATCATTAGATCAACAATCATGGACTTGAGCTTAAAGATTTTGAAAGTTTTTCTAAAGAAAACTCAAGCCAGATAAGTGTTTGGTTCTTGTTTTAGGATAAGTGCTCAAAAAATATTTGAAATCTTTGTTTGATTAAGCACTTTCCTTTCTTTGAAGCGCGGGTCCTGAACTGATGTGTCCAGAAGCCATTTGATTAAGTCCTTATTTGAAATCTTTTCGAGTTGTTATACCCGGACTTAAGGTTTGAAAAGATTTCACTTTGAAGCACGGGTTGTAAGCTGAAGTACTTACAAGCCATTGTAAAGAAACTTTTGAAAAACGACATGTTTTAGAAAACATTTTCGAAAACTCTCGCTCAAGCATCTGTACATGTCCGTATCATTGTTGAATGACATTTCTAGATACGTACAGAATATCGATTATACAAGAGACATGTCGTGGGAAGAATATTTTTGGATTTTTTTTTTTTATATATATTTTTTATTTTTATTTTTTTTATAATGTTTTTGGATTTTTGAAAAATTTATATTTTTGTATTTTGTTTTTCAAAAATATATACAAAGAAGAATTGAAGAAAGAAAAAAATTAAGCTTGGACAAGTAAAAGTGGAGTTAAGAGTGGAGTTAGAAAAGGATGTCCACATGCGATGTTGGCGTAAAGTTCGTCTTTACCACATTGGGTGTATGAACTCTCATCACTTTCACAAGTACCTGCATCCACAGAAGAATACTTTGCACAAATAACAGTGTTAGGAGTACATGTTTCCTCACATAGAGGTTGTTTGCTATCAACGGTTGTTATGGTTTCTACTTCCTTATCATGATGATGAACACTATCATTAGTCTTTGTGCAACTATCAAAAATCTTCCCTGTGGGAATCCATCTAAGACCAATTGTTTTAAAAACTTTTCCCGTAGGAATCCACCTAAGATAAGATCTAGACATAGTTTTCTTATCAGATGCAGAGGAAGTCTCAGTCTTGGAAAAACTACATCCTTTCGGTATCCACCTATTAGGTTTCTTAACCTCTTGCTTCTTCTCAACGGGTTTGTTTCGATTTGGTGTCTTAGTGGATTGTGTCTTGACACTTGACTTTCTTTTCTTGATAAATTGTGCAATACATGCATCATGATTAGCTGAAAAAACACATTTTTGACATGTAGGACAGATGAATTCAATATTTTTGTTTAACACAGCAACTTTAACTTTGTCACTACAGTCATCTAGAAATTGTTTGTTGTTTGATGAGACCTTGGAATTCTTTGTGTTGCATTCTACGTTCCTAGCATTCTCTTTTGTGCCACTTCTCTTAGATGCAAGCCAATCCCTAGTATTTTGTTGAGTGTTCCTAGGTAACGGTTTACTACTACTAGCAGTGCTTTGGAATCTTGTAGAATTCATCACATTAGGTGTTGCACCTAAAATTCCGTCTTTTCGACGTTGTGCCTTTTTCCTAGCTTCTTCTAGATGGTGATTTTGGACCATGTCATTAGAACCAACAGATTCCTTTACAGATTTTCTGGTCACATTTGGTGTACTATTCCTAGAAGAGCCAGGTGCACTCACATTCGTGTTTCTTTCAACAAGCAATGTTTGTTTTGCAACAATCTTTTCAATTTCCTTTTTCATGGGCAGGGGTTGTGGAGTGACTGGTTTTGTCAAATCCTTTTTCTCATCGACTTTTGGAGCAAATCGGGAAATAGACATTTTGGGTTTTTCAACCGTTTTTGAAACATTTGGTTTCTCCGAAGTCGATGGTTTTGCAAACTTAGTATCCACACCCTTCCCTTTTATACTTTCAAGCTGAGCTCTCAAAAGATCATTTTCTTTTTTCATGTCCTTGTAGGCATGCTCATACGACAATTTGTCATACTTGCATTCCTCTGATTTTCGATCAAGTTGTTTGAAAAATGACATGTTTTCTTTTTCAAGTTTTACAAGAGCATTTTCATATTTTGAAACAATTTCAGAGGTCTCAGCTCTCAGTCTTTCATCATCTTGAACATAATATGTTTGTAAAATGATGGACATAATATCGGTAGTCATAACAGCTTCGAAGAGAGAATCATTTAACTTTTCCAAAACATTCATGTTTTCACGAGTATCATTAACTTCGTTTATCAGGGATTTGTGGTCCTTGACAAAGTCGGCCATTTCTTTTAAGAAAGCTTGTTCAAAATGGATTACCCGCGCACTGATGTTATTCAGTGGGATAGTAATTTCATTTTCAAACACCTTTTTCTGTTCGATATGAAAACTAGAATGCCAGTTGTTAATATTGATGGTAGTTTTAGATTCAACAATATTTTGAAGTTCCTTAATTCTCTTTTTAACGTCATCAAGAATTTCTCTAGCCTCACTTGTATTAAAAGTGTTGTTAGAGGACATTTGTTCCATTTTTGAAAGAGATTTGGAAACAACTTTCTTTTTAGACAAGAATTTCGCGAACGGTCGTTTTATGGAAAACAAAGATGGTTCTGTTTGTGGAACAAAAGTAATACCCGAAAGTTTGTTCAATTTGTTGTAATCAATGGGTTTCAAATCCTTTTGTTTCATTTTAATTATGCTCTCTTCGACCAGTTCCATTGTTTCCACAGAATCCCGAACGACGGGAGGATCATGTTTGGCGTAAATCACATTACCATTATACAAAACATTCTGTTCTTGCTAAGCTTTCTTGAGATTACAAGGAGTTTTGTTACCTAGAGCCATTTTCTGTTTTGTATGGTAAATCGGATTAGTTTGATTTGAAATCATTTTCATTGTTTGACTTGACTGACCCGACTTAACCACTAATTCTTCTAGATGTGCAATCATGTGTTTTGACTCTACGATTTCTTCCAAAAGTTTGTCTTCTTTCTTTGCAAAGTCCTTTTTCAACTCATCCCTTTCTTTTTCAAGATTGGTATAAGCTGTTTTTTGTTTAGAAAGTTGGTTTTGTAGATCAGAAATTTCCGCGTTTAAAGATTTTATCTTTTTGAAAGAATTAACATCAAGTGTATCAAACTTGAGTTGCAATTGTTGTTCCCTTGAAATGGAATTTTGATAACCAGTTTCTAATTCAGGCAATCTTTTGTTATGAAACTCAAAAGCTTTAGCGTTTTCCTTGTAACTCTCAAGCTCAATGGTCAATTTAACATTCGCAGCTTTAACATTGCGATTGACCTTTTGCACATTTTCAATTTCAATACGACAATTGTTCAATAATGATTCAAAGAAAGCACGGGTTTCCTCATCATTAGCACCATTTTGTGCAACTTGAACTCCATTAGGATCCATATCTGGAGTTTTATAGTTAACATTACTATTAACTTGCTCCCCCACATATGTATCATAATTAGGTTCTGGTGGCACATAATGTGGTTTCTCATGAGCAAACGGATTAGCATTGTTACCATAATTTGGTACCTCATCGAATGGATCTGAATCATAAGTAGGAGGAAGATCAGAATCACTGGTTGATGTTGTTGCCTGCTGATTTGCCATAAAGTTGTAGGTTTCATTGAGATATGCTGAATTGTCATTAATTCTTGTTGTAGCTCGAACTCATTTTCCTCAGCAGTCAACGGTATTCCCATTTCTTCTTTATTGGCAAGCATTATCAAGTACTGGATCTTTTCAACCGTCGTCATAGCATTAACATTGTGATTATTGCCAATATCATTGCTTGATGTTGTTGTTTGATGATTTGCCATAAAGATGAAGTTTCCATTGATAGGTTCCATGTCCATTGATGGAAAGAATTTTTTGAGAGGTTCCATGAACGTGAAGCTGAATTAAAACAATATTCTAATTATCCGAGTGAGAACTACGTTTCCCTCCAAAATTTAGTTTGAAAAATTTTCACTCAGAATTTTGAAAATCACTATAGAATGCAATCCTAACGTTCCAAGAAAAAGTTGAGTTTTGAAAAATTTTGACGCCAAATTTTACCGAAAAAATTTGAATTTTGGCCTAAAAATTTGAATTTTGGGCCAAAATTTTCACAGTTATACCAAAATTTGAATTTCGCGTAAAAATTGAACGTTTAATCTCCTGTAAAAAATAAATTTTACTCAAATTTTCCCGCCAAAATTTGAATTTTTTTTTTTTTTTTTTTTTTTTTGGAAACTTGAGTAGATGGATGGATCTTTGAAAGATAATAAAGGTTGTTTGAAAAGTTTAGATGTTTTTGGTGAAGTTGAAAGTTTCGATCTTGGAATAAGCTTACTCGATAACCTAAAGAAATTTCGGCAGAGTTTCGTTTAGGAAAGCCCAAGTTAAATCCTTACTCGATAAACGATAAGGTGTTTTAGCTAACTCGCTAAAATGGCTAACTCGCCAAAGTAAGAAACTCGATACAAATAGCAAACTCGCTAAAACTTTTTTTATTTTTTTTCTAACTCGAAAATGTTTTCTAACTCGAAGAAAAAAAATTTCAAACTCGAAATAAATTTTTCTAACTTGAAAACAATTTGGTCTAACTCGAAATTTCTTTTCTAACTCGGAAAGAAAGAAAAAAAAATTTCAAACTCGAAAACAAAATTTTCAAACTCGAAATAATTTTGGCTAACTCGAAAACTATTTTTTCTAACTCGAAATTTGTTTTCAAACTCGGAGAGAAAAAAAATTTCTAACTCGAAAAAAAATTTTCAAACTCGAAATAATTTTTTCTAACTCGAAAACAATTTTTTCAAACTCGAAATTCGTTTTTCTAACTCGGAAAAAAAAATTTCTAACTCGAATTTTTTTTTTTCAAACTCGAAAAATATTTTTCAAACTCGATAAAATAGTTTTCAAACTCGAAAAATTTTTCAAACTCGATAGAAATTTTTCAAACTCGAAATTTTTTTTTTTTCAAACTCGAAAATGGCGATGAACAGTACAGATCCGAGATTTTCGCCAAAAAAAAACGATTTTCAACCAAAAACAATCTAAAACAACCTAAAATTATCCCTAGGCTCTTGATACCAATTGTAGGACCCTTGAATATTATATCTAACACAAGTTTGTATAAAGATTAAAGAAGAGATAAGTAGAGAGAGAGAGATAGAGATGGTAACTTCTAGAGAGAGAAAGAAAGATGTATTAGATTAGAGAGAGAAAGAATGAAATACACATAGAAGAAACCCTAGAAGCAACACCTCCAAATGAGAGCATTTGGAGGTATTTATAGGTGAGATAAGAAGATGGGCCGGGCTTGGGCTTTTGTAATAAACTATACATAACCTTCTACAATATTAGATTAAGCCAAGCCCGTTTACCCTTAACTAAACTACAAGACTATTACAATATTATTACAAGACTAAATGACTTAATAAATGATCGTCACTTCTATTTCTAACAATCTCCCCCTAAGGGGCGATCATTGAGATCTCTCTTTGATTCCATTGATGATCAACACTTCTATTGCTAACAGAATGTAAAAGTGAAATAAGTAAAACGAATGAAATCAAATACTCCCCTGATTCGCTCGGTATGGATAATAGGGTGGCCAGGTTAGATCTTCCTCCAAGAAAATGAACAATCAAAGCTTCCCTTCCAGAATATAAATCATCTTCTTGTCATACATAACCTGTAGAACCTGAAAAAACAGACAAGGCAACCTCGCATAAAATCGGCGGCAATCTACATATGCTAATAAATCCTAGAAAACAAAATAAGATATAATGCTTGTGGAATGATGTTTGCAGATTTCCTGGAGATTATAAAACTAATGATTCAACAAAAACTGTAAGACTCTGTTAGAAAAACAAAATTGGTAAAATTTCCAGAATTTTACACGTGACGCCATCAAGAGGAAACTCATGACGCCGTCAGAAGTGACCTGCAGAAATTCTTATGTTAAGTTTCCGGAAAATTTCTAGAAAAACTTGGTCCTACTTCCGGGAAAATCCTGCAAAATATCATTATGACTCGATACAAGCATTTGACTATAACAAATACGAATATACATGTTCACTTAATATTGTGGAGAATCATGATCGGTTTTGTTTCTTAAAAACATATTTGGGGTTTCCCCTTACACTTATCTTTTGCAAAAATACCTTTGGATGAAGTTAAGACTAGGCCAAACAACAAAATAAAGTATTTTCACTTTTTAGTTTGAAACATGATCTACCAACAATAAAAATAAAGCATGCATACGGAAGCAAATAACAAACAAACAAAATAAAAATCACACAAAGCATGGGTTGCCTCCCAAGAAGCGCTTTTCTTTATTTACGAGTCTTGTAGCTAGACTCAAGGTCATGGGTTACTACGTGACATGGGTGAGTTCCCCATTGAGGACATCTTTGGGATCAAACTTAGGTTTTAACTTCCTATCGGTTTTCTTAGTACGGTATGACCTTTCAAACTTCTCTCCATCCGGATCATACAAAATCATCTTCATATGCTATGATCCGTCACCTTCCTTAGGTGGCTTGTCCCACCTCCATTTACACTTATCTCCTTCTCTTTTCCACTTGTTCATCTCTATATTAATAGGCATTACGCTTAAGAACTCAATCATCTTCCTAAAGACTAAGGGGTCCTCAAAAGGGTCTAGCTCTTCATCTCTAGCTATGAGTTGTTCCACCGAATGTGTCTTATCGATGAAATCTTTTTCTAGATAGAATGGGCGTTGAGGCCCTATAAAGTTCCTTTCTATCCAAGGTCCATATCTAGATGGTCTCCTATTCATCTCTACCCAATGTGGTGTCGGTTCATCCTCACAATCGTAGCTATGTTTCTTAACATCATATACCGACCAAGTATCGCCCACACCTACCGCTATCTTAGACTCCGTACAATCTATCATGGCGCTAGCGGTTGCTAAAAATCCTCTTCCTACCAACAATGGGCATCTGGTGTCACTAACCATGTCTAGGACGTGAAAATCCGCTAAAATAGTTAACTTCCCTACGTGAACAACTACATCCTTAATCATTCCAACCGGGTGGGCAATACTCCCATCCGCTAGACCAATCAATACCTCCGTATCCTCTAACTTTCCTAGCTTGAGAGTGGTGAAAAGGGATAAGGGAATCAAGTTGAGGCTTGACCCTAAATCGGCTAGTGTGTCGAAAGCTTCGGATCTTCCTATCTTACAAGGCAAAACAAATATACCCGGATCATCAAGCTTTTTAGGCAACTTGTTTTGAACGAAGGTGGTCCCATTTTTACCAAGTTTAAACATCTCATACTTTTCTAGGAGGGCACTATAGTAGGGAGCACGGGCTAAGACATCAATGATGGGGCGTTCAAGGTGAAGCTCCTTGAATTCATCGTCAAGGTCTTGCGTAGGAGGTGTTTCAACTATGCTTTTGACCGGTTTTATGTCGGGTGTTTTATTTGATTGGTCCTTTTGAAGAATTTAGTTTTGTTTGAAACACGTGCTCGTTGATTTAACCGAGTAGTATTGCGGACAAGAAGTGGGTGACGAAACTGATGATATGGAATTAATGTTTAGTTTCGGGTTCTTGACCGTGTCGCTTGGGAGTGCTCCCATTTCTCGGTCATTGAGGACTTTCAACAATGTGTCAATTTTGGTGGTCATCTCGCTTTGCTTTTGTTTGAAATCGGCTTCAAACTTAGATATGCGAGCTTCTTGAGATGCCATAAATTTAGACATCAATCCTTCAAGATTGTTGGTACTACCATAGTTGTTAGAAGGATTGTTGTTGAAAGTACGGTTTGAGGGTGGACTGTTTGGTTGGTAACGATTAGGCGGATTGGAAGAATTGGCTTGGTTTTGTTTCCACCTAAGGTTTGGGTGATTTTTCCAAGAAGGGTTGTAGGAATCACCATACGGGTTTGGCTCGGGTTTGAAAGTGTACCACTTATCTCCCGCTTTGTCGGTACGCGAGGATGCGTAGTCCGCAAAAGCTGTTCCGGGGAGTTCCACACAATCACGAGTGTCATGGGGACCACTACATAATTCGCATGAAGAAGTGATTTTGTTCACTTGGCTTGAAGGCTTAGGAGCTTCGTAAGATTTCATAAGAAACTTGACTTGGTCCTCAAGTTCCATGATCCTATGGTCGGGAGTGCTAGAATTGTTCGAAGGCAAAGATATTGCCTTGACCGTTTTGTTCAAATTACGAGGATCATTCCAACTTTCGTTGTCATAGAGAGCAAGATCTTCTATGAGTTCCCATGATTGTTCCGCACTTAGATCACGTAGCTTACCACCGGCCGATTGGTCAATGGCTCGCCTTGTGGAGAGATCGATATGGTCATAGAAGATTTGGACTTGGAGCCAAAGATCTATGCCATGATGAGTGACTTTTTGGAGTAAGTCCTTGAAATGAGTCCATGCTTCATATAGAGTTTCATTTTGACGTTGTTGGAACATCAAGATGTCATTTCTAAGCTTGGTAGTTCTCCCCGGTGGGAAAAATTGAGCAAGGAAACGAGTGGTGAGATCATCCCATGTGGTGATGGATCCCGCGGGTAAACGCTCAAGCCATTGACTAGCTTGATCACGTAGAGAGAATTGGAATAGGCGTAATCGGGTTGACTCTCTAGTTGTAACATCAAGGTCTATAGAATCTACGATTTTAAGGAAGTCCTTGAGATGTTGATTTGGATCTTCGGAACGAAGTCCATGGAATGCACATCCGCTTTGCACCAACCGGATGGTGTCGGATCGCAAGGGGGTCACATTGGCTCCTTGGGTGAGCTCAATGGTGTTTCGATAGCCTTGGTGGCTAGGTCGGGAGTACTCTCCTAGGGTTCGGGGCCTAAGAGGTTGGTTAGCTAGTGGTGGGTTTTGTGGGTGGTCTTGTTGTGGTGGGATGATGGGTTCAAAGATATTACCATCGTCCATGATGTCGGATGGTGAAGAGTTACGAACAAAAACACGAAGAAATAAGATAGACTAAAGAGAACCTAAAAAATAAAAATAAAATCTTACTAGAAAGGAATCTAGCAAGTAGACCTAATAAAAAGAGATTCTAACCTAGACAATAACTATTCCCTGGGCTGCGGCGCCAAAAAATTTGATGCATAGGGATTGCACCAGGCTTTACCTCTCAAGGGATCTCGAGAAGCTTACAACCCCCACCAGGCAGTGTACCTGATCGATGTAGTATAGTATAATGACAAGTACCGGGGGATTGATCGTTCAGCTAGGAATAGTGTCGCTAGGATTAGAAAACCTAAAGACTAGGTCTAGAGATGAGGGACGATTCTTATTGTATTTTTTATATTTTATGAAAGCAAGTAAAAATCTTGGTTTTGAAGGAGTTGGGTGGAATTAGTTGCTAGTCAACTAACCCAATTACTAAGATGCAATCAAAATAAAATACTAGAAATGAAAATAAACTAAATTATACTAAAGGTGTGAGCAATATATGGGAGAATTGTGTTTACTTAGATTTCACTACTCCCTAGATATCTTTTACATGTTAATTACTTGTTACAGTTGCGTGGATGACGAGTTGTATTCCTTAATACCATTCATGGGGTGGCGTACTTACTTCCCCAATCCTATAAGCGCCTACTTCACTCCTATGTCGAGCCGGCTAAGAAGCTCCTAACATGGGATCATTAGAATTTGCTCATGCATTAAATACAACCAATAAAACCTAGTACACATCGGTTCATGTTTCCTAAGACGTTCAAGCATGTTACACAATGGAGATCTGCCAGTTTTCTTAAGCCTAACATTGAAATCATTCATCCAATACAACTACAAACAAGTAATCAACATATAATTAACATCTAGGTTTCATTACATCTAAGCAAACACATGATAGATCTAGCCTAACATGTTGAAATCAAGACAAGCATAAAATATATTCAAACAACACATAGACATATTGATTGAATTGAAAGAAGACTTATCTCAATTGAACATGAAAGGATTCAAGGGGTAAAAACCCTTGAAAATACTGTAAAATACAACCTAGGGTTTACAAAGTTTGGCCCTAGTATACTCCGCACAAGTTCCTCTTTTTATGAATGAAAAATAGAAAAGTATATATAGTTTTTCTGAGGTGACGGCGTCAAGAACAAATTTTTGACGCCGTCATCTCGCCGCCAAATAGTTTCTCAGACTGCCTAGATCTGGGTTTGACGCCGTCATGTGTAATCAAATTGTAGGCCGTCACAACATTAACTCTTGATGCCCTTCTTGTGACGCCTTCAGGTTTTCACTGGGTAATCACGGATTTTACACTTGACGCCGTCAGGATTTTCTTCTTGACGCCGTCAGGTACTGTTCTCAGCATGGAAAATTAAGTCTTTGCCGTTTTCTTCACTTTTATGCTCCAAAAACGTTCGAATTGCTTCCTTTTCTAGCAAATGCGCTTTTATTCTAATCAAAATACAAGTTATGGGTCATTTAACACTAATATAAAAGTAACTGAAACAAATAATCGTTCCACTTAAAACCAAAAACAAGCACGGAGGTTATACACTAGCACCTCACAAATAGTGTTTAGATACTCACATCTCTCGGGTGTAATAAAGTATATATCACAATATGGAAATGGAAAACATCTCTTACTACCTGTCATAGCAAATAGATTACCATAGGCTTGGGATAGGATCAAACCTCCACCACTTGGCATAAGCACCTAGGATAAACTATCAAAGAGGTCTTTTAAAGGGCTATAACGTGAGGTGTAGGGATATGATAAACACGGTTTTGTTGGATAAAGGCAATATTTAATGGTGGCGAGTTAATCATCTTGGTTAATTACATGTATAGCATGGCGTTGCTAAGCCAAGACTCGACTCGACTTAAGCTAATCAAAACTACAAACTATGAAACTAACATAAAATGAAACGGGATGGTGGTCTGTATGTTTTTCTATTTCTCTCTCTCTCTCTCTCTCTCTCTCTCTCTATATATATATATATATATATATATATATATATATATATATATATATATATATATATATATATATATATATATGTATATATATATATATATATATATATATATATATATATATATATATATATATATATATATATATATACATATATATATATATACATATATATATATATAGATATATACATATATATAGATATATATATATATACATATATATATATATATATAGATATATACATATATATATATATATATATATATATATATATATATATATATATATATATATATATATATATATATATATATATATATATATATATATTTGCATACACTCTTGCCATACCATCCAAAATAATACATCATAGGGGATTTAAGTCCCCCTTACACTTGAACTTAATACATACTTTACAATCAACTATTATAATGACTCGAATCAAGATAATCAAAACACTTGGAGTACTTTTAAATATTAATGCACATATGGGGGTAATAATTGACGTCATCCCCATTACTTCATAACACTAGTAGTTTACCCATGAGTCCCAATCGTCCCAAAACAATATGTACAAGATATGACTTGACTTAGCAACCATGTAATCAATTAGACAATTAACTAAGGGTTTAAACAAATAACAATAAAGCACTAAAGATGCGTGCATAGAAGGAAGGCTAAGGCGATTTAGTTGCACATTTGGGGTAGATTGTAACAAATTTATCTTTAAGTAAGATGCTTAAAGTTAGAAACGAAAAAGATAGGCTCGAAGGGGTGTACTAGGGGTATCGTGTACTAAAAATGAGTACAACCCAAAGGTGTGGGAGAAATTAATTGACTTTATAGTCAAATAATTATGACTTCATTGGTCAAGTAATTTATGGTACGGGTTTAACACAAGGGTGATCCTAATGCCTCTTATCATATAGTAAATCCTAACTACACGAATGTAGTCTCGCTAGCGGTCTCGGGATGCATCACTAACGCAAGTTCTGGATCTAAGTACTACCGGTACACTCATAAGCACTAATAATGAATGCTTTTCCTAACAAATCTAAAAGCGAACCTCACATATTTGGGTGGAAAATTTTTCTGAGTGGTACGGTTTTTGTGCTAGTCATACAACTCCTATCCATGAGACGCTCATTAAGGCTAAAGCTTCACTCCTAAATGTTGTAAAAAAATTTAAACTACACACCTACTATCAAACAAACAAACTCAAGTGCAATTGTATTCTCTAAGGTATCATTATTTACCCTCCCCTTACACTTAGGCTGAACATTGTCCCTAATGTTCAATGAAAAGGATGTAAAAGTAATGCAGGTAAAAGAATGAAAACAAATACTCCCCTGATTCGTTTGGTGTGGATAGTGTGTCAACAAGGTTAGATCTTCTTCCAAGAAAATAAACTTTGAAAGCTTCCCTCCAGAAATATAAAATCATCTTCTTGTCCAATGTAACCTGTTAAACCTGAGAAAACAATCAAGGCAAACCTCGCGTAAAATCGGCGGCAATCTATATATACTAAAAATCCTAGAAAGCAAATTAAGATATAATGCCTGTAGAATGAATGTTTGCTGATTTCCTGGAGTTTATAAAACTAAAGAATCAACAAAAACTTTAAGACTCCGGTATAAACAAAACTTGCAAAAGTTTTCAGAATTTTTTTGTACCTGACGCCGTCAGGTTATAACTCCTGATGCCGTCACAATGTTCCTACAAAAATCTCATGTTAAGTTTCCGGAAAATTTCTGGAAAAACTTATGCCTTACTTCCTGGAAAATCCTGCAAAACATCATTATGACTCGATACAAGCATTTGACTCAAACAATTACTAATACACATGTTCATTTAATATTGTTGTGGTTCATGCTCAATTTTGCTCTTATAAACAAATTTGGGTTTCCCTTACACTTAGCTTTTGCAAAATACCTTTATATGTAATTAAGACGAAGTTAAAAACAAAATAAAGCATTTTCACAATTTACTTTGAACCATGATCCACAAAAAATAAAAATAAAACACGCATACGGAAACAAATGAAATCAAACAAACAAAACAAATAAAAACAAATAAAACTTGGGTTGCCTCCCAAGAAGCGCTTTTCTTTATTTACGAGTCTTGTAGCTAGACTCAAGGTCACGGGCTATCCTATGTGAGTGAGTTCCTCATCGAGGACATCTTTGGGATTAAACTTAGGTTTCAATTTCCTATCGGTTTTCTTAGTTCGGTACAACTTCTCAAATTTTTCTCCATCCGGATCATATAGAATCATCTTCATGTGCCATGATCCGTCACCTTCCTTAGGTGGTTTGTCCCAATTCCACTTACACTTATCACCTTCCTTTTTCCACTTGCTCATTCCTAAATTGATAGGCATCACTCCTAGGAATTCAATCATTTTCCTAAAGACTAAGGGATCCTCAAATGGGTTTAGTTCTTCATCCCTAGCTATGAGTTCCTCTACCGAATGTGTTTTGTTTATAAACTCCTCTTCTAGATAAAATGGGCGTTGAGTTCCTATGAAATCTCTATTAACCCAAGGTCCATATCTAGATGGTCTCCTATTCAAATCTACCCAATGGGGGGTTAGCTCCTCATGAGTATCATAAGCATGCTTCTTAACATCATAGACCGACCAAGTTTTCCCTACTCCTACCGCTATTTTAGATTCTTTACAATCAATCATCGTACTTGCGGTAGCTAATAATCCTCTTCCTATTAACAAAGGGCATGTAGTGTCACTAACCATATCATGGATGTGGAAATCGGCTAACATTGTCAATCTCCCTATATGTACTAGTATGTCCTTCACTACCCCTACCGGATATGCTACACTTCCATCCGGAAGACCTATAATCACCTCCGTGTCATCTAATTTCCCTGGCTTAAGAGCGGTGTAAAGGGACAACGGAATTAGATTAAGGCTTGACCTTATATCGGCTAATGTGTCAAAAGCCTCAAAATTTCCGATCTTACAAAGTAAAACGAATATGTCCGGATCATCTAATTTTTTAGTCAACTTGTTTTGAATGAAGGCGGTTCCATTCTTACCCAACTTAAGTTTTTCTTCATACTTTTCTAAAAGGGCGTTGTAGTAGCGAGCTCGAGCTAAGACTTCAATAACCGTACATTCAAGGTGAAGTTCCTTGAATTCATCGTCAAGGTTTTGTGTAGGAGGTGTTTCAATCATGCTATTGACCGGTTTAATATTGGAGGTTTTATTTGATTGGTCCTTTTGAAGAATTTGGGTTTGCTTGAAACACGTGCTCATTGCTTTGACCAAATAGTATTGTGGACAAGAGGTAGGGGACGAAACTGATGATATAGCATTAACGTTAAGCTTCGTATTCTTGACCGTATCACTGGGAAGTGCTCCTATTTCTCGTTCATTAAGAACTTTCAACAACGTGTCGATCTTATTGGTCATCTCATTTTGTTTTTGTTTGAAATCGGCTTCAAACTTTGCTAAACGAGCTTCTTGAGATGCCATAAACTTGGACATCAATCCTTCAAGATTATTGGTACTACCATAGTTATTGGAAGGATTGTTGTTAAAAGTACGGTTAGAGGTTGGACCGTTTGGTTGGTAATGATTAGGTGGATTGGAAGAATTGTTTTGGGGCATATTTTGGTTTTGCTTCCACCTAAGGTTCGGGTGATATTTCCAAGAGGGATTGTATGAATCACCGTAAGGGTTTGGCTCGGGTTTGAAAGTGTACCACTTGTCTCCCGCTCCATCGGTACGCGAGGAAGCGTAATCCGCAAAAGCTTGTTCGGGGAGTTCCATGCAATCACGAGTGTCGTGGGGACCACTACATAATTCGCATGAAGAAGTGATTTTGTTCACTTGGCTTGAAGGCTTAGGAGCTTCATAGGATTTCATGAGAAACTTGACTTGGTCTTCAAGTTCCATGATCCTACGGTCGGAAGTACTTGAATTGTTAGAAGGCAAAGATATTGCCTTGACCGTTTTGTTCAAATCAAGGGGATCATTCCAACTTTCATTGTCATAGAGAGCAAGATCTTCTATGAGTTCTGTAGGATAAACATAATTATAACATGTATGGTTCTTGTGAATATGGATCAAATAGTAATAAGAGAAGTAGAGAGATGAGGAGAAGTTGGGAGGAATTCCTAGCGAGAGAAAGTGTAGAGAGAAAAAGAGAAATATTAGATTGAGAATAATGGAAGCTCCAACCCTCTCCACGTGTGGAGAGGGGTATTTATAGTTTCCTACAAAATGCCCACACCCGGGCTGTGGATCAGGCATACAGTGGGTAAAGACCCATCCTTCTTCCACGGTGTTACTTAAACTAAACTAACTAACATATATAATTAACTAACTACGAGCTAACTAAAATGCTATTACATCAATTAGGTGACCGAGTCTTCTATAGGAATAATTGTATTCCTAACAATCTCCCCCTAAGCGATGTCACCTTGGAAATTAAGCTCTTTGTTCTTCAAGCATTTTTAGTCATGTAGCTCGTAGGTTCTGATTCTTCACTTCTCCACACACTTTGTATTTCAAGCAAGTGAACTTGTGATTTGGATTCCTTTGTGATATGTGATCTTTTGAGCTTCTTTGAGATCATCAGCCATAGTAAATCTCCAAGCTCATCCATAGTAGTATCGCCTTCATGTGATGTAGTGACATAAGGACCATCATGCTCACACCCTTCTGGATCTAGAGACATTACATTAGAGTTGTGGATCAGGAGACTTTTTCATCAGAGTTGCGGAAACGTTGTTGGTAGTCTCTCAACATTTGTTGTAGTATGTCTCTCATCTTCATTGATAGTGATGAGGATGTGTGAGCATGAGGTATGGATTATCCCGATTCAGCTGGAAATATGAGCCATCAACACCATCTTTATATGTGTCCCTGAAATAAAACAGTTAGCAATAAAGATAGAAAATGAATATGGCTTTGTCATTCGTTCTGCGAGGACAGACTACCCTCCGGTTTTGTGAAAACCGACCTGTGATCAGGTAGAGACTCTTTTAAAGAGGACTATCCTTGACAGGAATTTCCAGCTTGTAGTAATGAATTTTCCAAAGAATCCACTTTGGAATCTTCATACTCAGCATGTTCTCATACCGGAACATCTCAAAGCAGACAGCACGATAGAGTGAATCGGTGAATTGATATTCACGGATTGATGAGAAATTGATTTATAGAAGTCACTCGCGTGTCATATGATAAACATTTTTGAGACACGACGAGAGTTTTATACTTTGAATCACATTTCCATCAAAATACTTTTGTTTGAACGGTTATACACAATCAATGTGCTCGAAAGTAAGTTTGTGAGCACCTTGAAAGGTTTTTTACAAAAGTATCCGTCAATCCATTTCCTGGAACAAGTTTGATTCAATGTTGAATCGCACCATTGTTGCTTTCCAGTTGTCACTTGATCATTGATCCAAGATGGATCTCACATGTCACCTACCAAGAGCTTGAGTGATGTTCGCTCTAGAAGGATTTCCATCTTCATTGTGAATATTTTCATATCACTCGGATGTTCTGGCAATACCACAAGGATAATGCGTAGGACTCTAAATATTTTATTTTATTTTCCACATTATGTGAAACAATAAGCATATTTGGAATGTGTCCTATCGAGATTTATGGATGATCTCATGGCTCTAGACTCAATAGTGCATTTTGATCCGCTCCTGGAGACTGGGGAGGCGTCTCCTGTTTTAGGTATCAACATAGCTCGCAATGAGCGGTCGATACATTGCACAGGGTTCCCCGTGAGAATTAAACAAGTTCTTTTAAGAGAACTTGAGTGGTTGGGAAGTTTAGTGCAGTGCGTCACTGGGTCCATGACGTCTTGTCTTCAATACCGGTGTTACCTTAGTAACCGCCAGTAGATTATGAATTGAACCCGGTTTCTGCCCTAAGGTTGAATATATGGAGGGCTATTTCTTTTCACCCTTTCTCATTTCATTTCTTTTTCATTCTTCAACCCCTTCAGTGCTTACCGAGACTTCACCACTAGAACCTTGTTGGGTTTGTTCCAGTCCTAGCTCTATCTCAGTCCGCACTCTTCCCTTTCTCACTTAACTCCTTTTTTTTCAATCATTCCTAAGGACTTCTAATCTATCTATGGATTGTCCCTGGGAAGATCCTTCCGGTTCTGGTGGATCATGGGAATTCATACCTAACCTTAACCATCCTTATCACTCCATGCATGAAGATAAATGGTCGGTCTTTGGTATTACTTCCACAAACGCCTTTTGATCCCCCTCAATATGTGCATCGATATTCGAAAGTGTTTAGCACATATGTGGGAGCCTTTTATTGAGTCCAAAAGATCACATTTGATTATCAGATTTCATATTTAAATCACATTCTCTCCCCCGATCAAAAATTTCAAATCTTTTGAGATTTTGGATCTCAATTGATTTAAATAAGTTAGAAAATGTTTAGGAGAGAAATGCGGTTAATTTTTAATATTTTCTGATAAAAGGAACCTTTACTGCTCCCCCTCAAACTGTGAGGGAGGTTGTTATGTGTCAGATTCGATGAGTTTCCAAAAGATTTGAAGTTTTAACGAAAACTCTTTGAAAATGTACTCATTCTGACACATAACCATGACAAATCGTTTTGTTGCTTTTGTACAAAGTGGAGAGTTTTGATGATACATAAAATTTTGAGAAATCATTCATTCTCCCCCTCAATCAATGACGGATGTTAAAACTGAAATATTTTCATCAAATATGAAAGTCATTGATTGAGAGAAAATTTTATCAAACATTTGAGTTCAATTTGATTTTTTAATCGAAATCTCATGGTACCACCAAGTTTTGCACAAATACTTTCCGGAAAAAATCATAGAAGGGAAAGTATTTGGCGATAAAAAGAAGACTTCTCTTCTTTATCAAGAAATAATGCACTGAAACGTACATTAGATCGAGGGTGCACGGATGTAAAGTAATCCATGCCCGGATGAACTTCACCCGGTAAAAGGAACAACCATCTTTTTGGCGACGTGTTTTCCCCATTTTGAAAAACGGGTTGCTATCTGAAGTAATAGCAAGCCATATTTTTGAAGTGCGGGTTGCAGCCTGAAATGACTACAAGCCATAGTTCTGAAGAATATTTTGAGGAACGACATGTTAAAAAAAAAAAAAAAAAAAAAAAAACTTTATTTGAAACTGAAAAACTCTTGCTCAAGCATATGTATGATTCCGTGTCATTATTAAATGACATTTCTAGAAATGTACATAATATTGATTACACAAGAGACATGTCGTGAGAAGAATATTTTTAGATTTTTTAATGATTTTTCAGATTTTTATGGTTTTTATAGGTTTTATATTTTTCTATTTACAATTTGGTATAATATATGTACAAAGGATACTAATCAGTTTAAGAAGATGTTGACATGAGTACCAGAATGATAGTATCGTTCAGCTCGTTGTAGAAATCAGTAGTTAGCATCTCTTAAACTTTCACCACCAAAGCTTTCAAGGCTCTTGAATAATCATCTGAAACGGTAGTTGCCATGATAAAATCTTAACCGGGATTTTACAACTCTTGTGACTTAAACCGAGAGATCGATTCTCTCCCAGGATTTTACTAAAGTCAACAAAAGAAACTGAAAGATGTAAGATGCGAGTTAAACTTAGAGAGAGATCTTGGATTGGTGACAATTAGCATTAAGTGTCAAGTCGCGACAAGTCAAGTTACAATAGATCCGATTGTAATAAGTCCAGTCGTAAAGATTAACTTACAACGTCAAATTACAATCAGACTAATCGAAATGACTTAAGTCACAACAATTCACCAAACACAAGTAGTTAACAAATCACTAGAATCTCACAACTGAGTTAATCGCTAGACACCACCAAATCGATGAATTTTTATTGCCTCCTCAATGTGAAGCTTTGGTAGCTTCCCCCCAAACCGACAATCACCTACATGAGACCACTTCCCACAAGACGTTGAAGTGACGCAAAAAGTCTCATAGATGAAGCTCAGAAACCCGTAGAAAATGATAACACCGAAGTAACAGGGTGAACCATGGATCATCTCTGCGGTTATTAATCCCGGAATGTTTGATGAAGCCCGATCACATGACCCTATTGTACGTCCCCAATGTACACATTACTTTGCAGTTTGGAGCAGTTGTCTATTCGGGGGAATAAGATATCAATATCTTCATTTCACTAAATGCATTCCATTTATCTTACACATGCCAACTCAATCCATATTGTACGCATGTATCCAACACAAGAAGAAACAATGACACCAAAGTAACAGGTTGAACCACTGATCATCTCTGCGGATATCACCTCCGGAATATATGATTAAGCCCGATCACATGAACCTGTCGCGCATCCTTGATGTATACAAATCTCTCCCCTGATGGTTGCGATCTCATCGGAATCAGCATAACATTATGTACATGAAGCATTAACCAGAAGCACTTTACCATAAATCATATCAACTCATATGAAGATGTCGATAAACAATATCATCTCACGCTCCAATTGTTCTTCTCATATTTCTTCCCACTGAAAGCTGAAGTAATACATACCACAAGTATCAGAAGACTACTTCCCCCACGTAGTTGGAATAATACACCAAATGCCACGAGTTAAGACACTGAGTTTCTCTACGGTTATGACATATGTCTTCCCGGGATAACTTCAATTAAGAAGAAGTATTATGTTCATCACGTGTACTCGATATGCATTCAGATGTATGTCTCCTTCCCCCTTGCTGGTTTTGATACATCAGAATCAGCAACAACTTATAGGCACATTTACTTGAAATCATGAGAGAAGAACAAAATAGGCTCAAATAAATCTTGTGAGAATCAACTGCTACAGAAACTCTCTGACTATCATTATTAACCCTTGTGTAGACTATTTGAAATAACCACTGAAGAACCAAATCCAAGAAACCAAACTTGAAACTGAAGAAGAATTCCCCGTTCTTGTGACTTAAGCTTGCACTAATGTATGACACAGAGCGGTGTAGAGAGTTCGTACAACATCGAATCCCTAAGTACTCTATACTCTTCAACCAACCAACCATCAAGTATAAGACGTACATCACCTCTTGACTACCGACAACTTCGTGTAAGTTGTGACACTCCTTGAAGTGATAGTTATTTTGTGGTAATAGAAATGAATAATTACCAAAATAACTAGATATCCAAGTCTTCGTCATTGTAAAGGTAAAAGCTCAAGCAAGGATCTCGAAGAGACTTCATCCAACCAACCCCGACTTCAAGATAAAATAAGATCACTCCTTTGTGAAAGTCAACTTCATCCTCAAATAAGGGATACCAAATGAACTCCGTGATTACTTGACAGTCCATGTCCAAATTCTTAGCCGTTTTGACATTTTAGCCGACATTTTCTATAATGTCCTTCGGGTTGATTTACAGAGTGCACATTGGTAGGAACAACAATCCTTGATTATAGAACAAAATGACAGATCATTATTCATGTGCATCTTCACAATCATGATAGTCATCATCAACACCTTGAGGAGTAACTGGAGATTGGGTTACTTGATTAGTCTGAGTAATACTTCTAAATGGTGCATCTTGATCAATGGAGATTGAGGAAGGTGAACCAGTTGAATCAGTAGGAACCGGAGCAAGAGCTTCAGGAACTAGATGAACAACATACGTTAAAGCTTGGAAGTGTTCATCAACCATAACTCCCAGTCATCCTTAGTACGTAGAACATTAGGTGATGGAGGAGAGTCGTATGACCATTCTTTAAGCATCAATCAACAAGTGTTATATTCACACTTCTCCCCCTCAAAAATTGCAAGCGAGGTTTGCCATTTTTGATTGAGCAAGTGAATAAGAATACAATTAATCATGTATTTTATTCACACTTCTCCCCCTCAAAAATTGCATACGAGGTTGCCATTTTTGATTGAGCATGTGAATAAGAATACATTCAATCATGTAGTTTATTCACTCTTCTCCCCCTCAAAAATTGCATACGATGTTTGCCATTTTTGAATGAGCAAGTGAATACGAATTCGATCAAAGATGAGTAGATCCACTTGATGACTGAATGAACATGGAAGAAGCATGAACCATGTTGTTGAGAATGGTCTTAACGTACCTGGAACCCGAACAATACAAAATGGTCGATAAAACTAAACAACTAAAGGACTACGCGAATGATATATCCAATCATATTTACTTATATATATAGTAATATTGTTTAAAAACAAAGAGTCGTTGACTCGGGAAATGTTGTATAAACGGGCAGGTCATGCCGAAATTTCGTAAAATCTTTTATAAACTTCTAATATTAAATTAAAGGATTGTATTTGAAAACCTTTTTAACTATATTGCTTTCAACGTTTCGTTTTGGGAAAAATGGGTAAAATAGCCGAAATTAGTTTATTTCAGCATATTATTTATTTATTTATATAAGTATATATATTTTCATTTCGATTTCTTTTCTTCGAGTTATTCTTTCGTTTACTCTTGGCTTCCTCGAATTGACGTACGCTCTCGACGACCTATTTTCTCTTTCTTTCTCGTCACCCACGCGAGACTTTTAAAATCCTTTTTCTTTCAAATGCCATTGTATTTTTACAAAATCTTTTATTCAAGCATTGTTTATTGAGATGTTCGAGTTTAGTTCTGAGTTATGCCATTTATATTGATTAGGTTGTGCTGAGGACCCTTTTGCTGTGACGCATTATTGATTGATTGCTATATCTCATTTCCTACTACTATTGTTAAGGTGTGATTCATAGCCCCGCTTTTATATTTTAATTGTTTTCAAACCCTTGGGGTGAGACACATGCTTTAAATGTTTTCTGAGCACAAGTATTTTTTTTGGTATGCTTTTCCTGACGATGATATATTTCCTGACGATGTACTAAGTAGCTTATCTTGCCTGAAAGACCCTCCGATCATGAGCCATTAGTCACCTACGGGTGAGCACGAACTTAGTTTATAGGCCTATAAGACTGACCATCCCACTCGTAGTTGTCAAGGGCTTGACATGCGGATGTACTATTTGTCGTTTTTGCCGGGTAATTTGGCAAGTGTCCGGCCTTGGGGGCATTTATTATTATGAAATTCCACGGTTATTATTTATGTCAGTACAGCGTACTGTTGATTGGTTTGGTTAACGTTTTATGTGTCATGAGCTTAGTATCATCAACCGTATGTATGCACAGGGATGCCTCTACATATTGGGTGTTACCTTGATTACCCTGGTATTTGCATTTGTTGCTTATATCATATGATTATAAACCCTTGTGCTCAACTTTATTACTTTAAACCTATGGATTACACTCAACCTTTGCGTTGACTTTTAAGCATGTGTTTCTCAGGTACTGCTACAAATTAAGTTTTGGAATATCATGGTCTTGGGCGTGGTGGATTGGCTGGACGATGGAAGTTTTCTGTCAAGGCAGCTTTATCACTTTTACTATCTTTATTTTTCATGTCATTCGTAAAACCTTGGTGTGTCTTTAATATTTTCCGTTGCTAAACTTATTTACTTTCCGCTGCTGAAACTTGTATTTCTACTACTAAAACTTGATATTTCCGCTGCTAAACTTTGACTATTTCCGCTGCAAACTTTTATTTATATTCCGCTGCTATTTATTAAAGAGCCTATGTGTTCTAAAATGGTTTGTAAAACGAATGATGTGTATTGAGGTACTTTTAAACGTCCGTTGTTGTGGTCGTTAGCTATAAAGGTGCCTGGTTTCGGTTCGCGTAGCGCCCCCAGCATGTCGGCTGCCGTATTTTGAGTTGGGGGTGTTACAAAAACTAAGAAGATTTCTATTCTTCCGAAGATAAGACGCACTGAATCGTACACCTTTCTTTTCTTTGATGAGCGGGGCCTGAAGTGTTGTCAGCAGACACCATAGTGATGAAATTGAGAACCGAGGCTTGAACTGATTTGTTCAAACGTCATAGTCGATGAAGAACGAGGCCTGAACTGAAGTATTCAAACATCATAGTCTTTGAAGAACGAGGCCTGAACTGATGTGAACAGACGTCATTGGCATGTATACATCAACATTGACTTTTCAGACCTCCTGAAGAAGGAGATATGCTTGCTTTAGGCCTCCAGACTTTGAGTCTTCTCATGTAGCGAATGATTGATGTACATGCAACTGAGTAAGGACTACCTGCACTAACATTACAGACTTGATTGCTTATATATGGGTTAGTAACAGCAGTATCCAAACCCTTAAGGGTTTCACGTTCAACCATGGTATTGCCATCAGTGAGCAACTTTCTGGTAGGTATCCACTTATGTCCGACATCCTTAAAAATTCTACCAGTTGGAATCCACTTATGGCAAGGTCTAGTTTTGCTAAACTTATCATGCATACTGGAAGACTTATCGTTATTCCTATTCTCCAATGATTTGGCAGTTTGTATCAACCTAGGAGAAGTTTTAGGTTTGTTCTACTTCTTATGCATGGTAGATGACTTACTACAAATCCTAGAGTTCACCGGTTGAGTCTTAGCAATGCTCCTCAATAAACAATGAGGCATCATACGAGGGTGTGATCCTAATATGCCATCCTTATGAAGTAATGCCCTTTTCCTAGCCTTTTCTAGATCATAGTTCTTGTACAAGTCATTAATATCATAAGAGTTTTGAATCTTAATGCTCGGTTTAGACACTGTTCTCGAACTAATCCTAGAGGAGCTGGGAGTAGGAGTAGTTTCATGTTGAGGATTAACAGAACTAGAATCAATTATCTTAGGCAAATAATGTGGAGTGACTGGTTTTGACAAAACTTGTTCCGCATCAACTTGGGAGGCAAACCGTGTTTTTGAAAATTTTGGTCGTTCAGATCTAAACACAGTCGGTTGCCTAACAACGGAATGGTTTCTATTTGATTGAGAAACTGGTTTCCCCAAGATTGATGGTTTTGCAAACTTAGTGTTCACACTATTCCCTGTTGCTTTTCTTAGCTAATTCTTTAATGCTGTTATTGTGAAACCCTTTTCCTGAACTTGATCTTTGAGTTCATCAATTTTTGCAATGAAAGATGTTGTTTGCTCAACAGTTTCAGTATTCGTTTCTTTGATTGAATCACACAGTTCTTTGCAATGAATTTTCAAAGACTCATTATCATCACGTAATTTAGCCACATTATGTTCCAATTCAATAACATTGCAGTCATGTTTAGCTTTAACTTCATTACACATATCACATAACTCAGTAATACGTTTTTTCAGGTTGTTGATTGTCAAGTCCTTTGTTTCTAGCTGAGCTTTCAAATCATTAATCAAAAAGAATTCACGGAAATCAGGAAGTTCCGGATCTTTACATGGTTTGTTAGTTTGAAAACTTTCTTCCTTTTGTTGCATTGCGATTTCAAGTGAAATACAATGTTTTTCAAGTTGTAAGAATCTCTTTGAAAGTTCATTAAATGTTTCTTTATCAACCATATCATTTGATTTAAAAGACTCAGCTGTAAACAAAGAACTTGACTCATCATCACGTTCAGCATCCTGATCACTTTCTCCCCCTTTATGATTCATATTTGTTAAATCAGAAATGGTATTGCTATCAGTCTTTTTCAACAAATATGTTTCATAACTGGGCATAACTTGATTAGTATGCAGTCGTTCATCAGAAAGCACATTATGATGTTCAGTTAGCGGTACCTCAGCACATGACACTTGCTCTTTTAATGGTTTTAATTCAGTGCCCATGTCTGGAGTATCTCTAGTCACTGAGTCGCAGGGTGTGTCAAGCTTATCAGTCTCTGATTCTTTGCATATCGTGACACCTGACCAAACATCCAATGCTATACCCGAGTCACCAACACCATCACATGATTGTACCCTACATACCTTCACCTTGTCATCATATGCAGGTATATGCTGTGCCTTTTCGTTAATGAATCTTTTCACTTTATCCATAAGCTGGACAAGTGTGTCTCTGAATGTGTCAACTTCAATTCCCGTGTGATCAGCAAAGCACTTTTTCATCATCTCACTATAATGGTCATACTCCAGAGTGAATTCTGAATCAAAGAACACTTGGAGTAGTTTGTTGATCACACAAAGGGTAGCCATGGATCCCATTTTGGAAAATTCTCCTTGGTCAAGTTGTTGTTGTAGTTGATCTAAGTTAAGAATCATTGTGCATGTGAAAGTTTGAACATCTTGACCAAAGAGTGTTACAAATGCACGTTCGAATCCCATCTTGAATCCAGTTCCCTCTAAAAGTACCGAGAGATGTGAATGAAGTTGTCGAAAACATTCTATGTAGCATTCATTTGCATTGTGAAGCACTTGTTGTGGCTGAAGCAACTCTCTCCCTTGCGAATTAGAGCACAAAGATTCCATATTAGCCATATTAGAATCAAACACCATTATTTGTTGTACAAGGTTGGAAGATTTTGACATTTCGTGATCGTTCACGGGATTTTACAATTCTATGATTTAAACCGAGAAATAGATTCTTTCGCGGGATTTTACAAAATCAAGAAAAAACCGTGAAACAGTGAGAAACCATTGAATCGGAAAATGATGAGATGATTGTTTGATGAACGTGATGGTTGTATGATTGAAATCCGAATAAACCCCGTAGATATCTGATAATCCCGAAAATAACTCAACCCAAACTAATTTACAATATCAATTAACGAAGCTTAGTCAAAACCGTGACAAACCACTATATCCCAAAAGTTCATCAAAATATCACAAATATTATGGACGAAATTTATCTATTCCAAAGAAACCAAAGATACCACCTTAAATGAACCAAACTTGACACCCGTATATCACAAATGTAATTCGTCCATAATACACAATTGATCCACGCAATCCACAAACAATCCCATCCAATCACACAAGAAATTAAGGCCCAAGTCTAGTTCAGTTACAAGCCCAATAGTACACAACAGTTCTTGTGCACAATTCGTCTAGCCCAATGAGTTAAACCATCCACACACTACAACCCTAAATATACTGCTATTAATAAGATCACTTAACCAATTGTGTCCTAATATTTTGCAACCCTAAAGATAAACACAAACGCAGTCACCTATGATACGCAGCCTCACAATAAACACTCTCACCAAACTTCTTGTTCTAGGCCGAGAAATAAAGCATCGTCGATTTTGTTTTTGATAACGTAATACTTATAATCTAATAGGCCACAATCGATACTCATAAAAACTCAATCATTGGTTTCTTAATGGTGTTTGAACGATGAACATTGAACAAGCCCACACGTCTTCAAGATCAATTAATGAGGTCTCAGGTAGGTAAATCTTTGTGTTAATTTGTTAATCGAACTAGAGATAGGATGACACACAAGTGTTGTTCATTCTTAGACAAGTTCGTACATTAAAAGAAGTTATGCTTCTATAATGATCAATGATGTTTCACTCTTGAAAAAAAAAACTTGTGAATCCTTTAAAGACTTGAGGACAAGTATAACAAAACTGAGATCGAACCATTTTCCTTTCCTTTTCATATTACTGTTATACTTTTGTTGTGATATACAAACCAAAAGGAGAGAATGACAATAACACTCTTGTTATTGTTTTATCTTAGAGTGTATTTGGACATGTAAGGAAGTATAACTTCAACCACGGATCAGTGATGATAACCCTCTTGTGTTTATGATGTGTGAATGAATCTACTTTAACACAACGAGATAGACTGAGATCCTCTTTGATTCGTATTGTTTCTGTGTATCCTTTTCTTTTCTTGTAATGTTGTTGGCTGTGATGGGTTTAGGATAGAAATGTTGGATTTGTTTTATTTCTTGTGTATGAGATGAGTATGGACCAGAGCTAATAACTTGAAGGAAGTAGAGGTAACCGCAACTCAAATAGAGGTAACAGCTATATATAGCTAAATGCAATTATGTGCTAAGGGCTAGACCAAAAGATAACCGCAGGTTTGAGGTAAACGCAACTAAGATTTTAGACTAAACGCTAAATGAGATAATCGTAAACACGAATGAACCGCAAGTTTATGAGGTAATCTCAGGTTTTAGAGGTAACCGCAGGTTACAAAAATACAAACAGTCACTATCATGTTTTGTTGTCTTTATCCCTTGTTGGACAAAAGGACACACAGCTGGCCACCAAAAGTATCCAAGCAAATGCACTAATCGCAACTAAGAAACAGCCCCTGGTAGATAATCGCAATCAAGAGCAAAAGAAAACTTTTGAACAAACCCAACAGCCTAAAGAACTAGAAAAATAAGCACACCAAAGACAAGACTAAGAAATAAGCAAACTGGAAAAAAAAAAAAAAACAAAAACAAAAAAAAAAAAAAAAAAAAAAAAAAGACAAAAAAAACAAAAAAAACAAAAACAAAAAACAACAAAAAACAAAAATAAACTCCTTTTAATACTAATCGCTATGTGGAAAACTATCAAGTAGCAGCCAAGAAAGAAACATTCCAAACTGTCCAAGCATTAGAATAAACTACCAAATAATTCGAACAGGTAGTTGTAATCAATTCGAACCAAATTAAACCACAAAAACCAAGCACAAATCCAATAACACGCTAGTCCCTAAGACAGAACCATGGCTCTTGATACCAATTGTAGGATAAACATAATTATAACATGTATGGTTCTTGTGAATATGGATCAAATAGTAATAAGAGAAATAGAGAGATGAGGAGAAGTTGGGAGGAATTCCTAGAGAGAGAAAGTGTAGAGGGAAAAAGAGAAATATTAGATTGAGAATAATGGAAGCTCCAACCCTCTCCACATGTGGAGAGGGGTATTTATAGTTTCCTACAAAACGCCCACACCCGGGCTGTGGATCAGGCATACAGTGGGTAAAGACCCGTCCTTCTTCCACGGTGTTACTTAAACTAAACTAACTAATATATATAATTAACTAACTACGAGCTAACTAAAATGCTATTACATCAATTAGGTAACCGAGTCTTCTATAGGAACAATTGTATTCCTAACAAGTTCCCATGATTCTTCCGCACTTAGATCACGTAGCTTGCCACCGGCCGATTGGTCAATGGTTCGCCTTGTGGAGAGATCGATATGGTCATAGAAAATTTGGACTTGGAGCCAAAGATCTATGCCATGATGAGGGACTTTTTGGTGTAAGTCCTTGAAATGAGTCCATGCTTCATAGAGAGTTTCATCTTGACGTTGTTGGAACATCAAGATGTCATTTCTACGCTTAGTAGTTCTCCCCGGTGGGAAAAATTGAGCAAGGAAACGAGTGGTGAGATCATCCCAAGAGGTGATGGATCCCGCGGGTAAATGCTCAAGCCATTGACTAGCTTGGTCACGTAGAGAGAATTGGAATATATGCAATCAGGTCGTCTCTCTAGTTTCAACATCAAGGTCTATGGAGTCAATGATTTTAAGGAAATCCTTGAGATGTTGATTAGGATCTTCAGAACGAAGTCCATGGAATGCACATCCGCTTTGCACCAACCGGATGGTGTCGGATCGCAAGGGAGACACATTCGCTCCTTGAGTGAGCTCAATGGTGTTTCGATAGCCTTGGTGGCTAGGACGGGAATACTCTCCTAGAGTTCGGGGTCTAGGAGGTTGGTTTGGTTGTGGTGGGTTTTGTGGATAGTTTTGTAGTGGTGGGTTGATAGGGTCAAAGAGATTACCACCTTCCATGATGGCGGATGGTAAAGGTTATGAACAAAGGAACAAATAAATGAGATAGACTAAAGAAGACCTAAAAAACTAAAATAAAAATCTTACTAGAAAGGAATCTAGTAAGTAGACCTAATAAAAATAAATTTTAACCTAGACAATAAATATTCCCCGGGCTGCAGCGCAAAAAACTTGATGTGCGGGATTGCGCCCTCACAAAAGGTTTTACCTCTCAAGGGATGTTGAGAAGCTTGCAATCCCTGCCAGGCAGAGTACCTGATCGTTGTAGTATAGTATAGTGACAAGTACCGGGGGATTGATCGTTCAACTCAGGAATAGTGTTCTCTAGGATTAAAAAGTCTACTAAACTAGGTCTAAAGGTGAGGGATGATTCTTTTTGTATTTTTATATTTTTATAAAAGCAAATAAAAATCTCGGGTTTTGAAGGAGTGGACGGAATTAGTTGCTAGCCAACTAACCCAAATAACTAGAAATGCAATCAAAATAAAATAAAATAAACTTAAACTAATTTGTGGTGGAAACAATAATAAGAGAAAATGTGTTTACTTAGATTTCACTACTCCCTAGATATCTTTTACCGGTTGATTAGATTGTTACAATTGCATGGATGACGGGTTATATTCCTTAATACTAGTCGTAGGGCCATGTACGATATTCCCTAACTCTATAGGCTTCTACTTCATTCTAGGTCGAGCTGACTACTAGCTCCTAACGTAGTATCATTAGCAGTTGCCTACGCATTAAATACAACCAATAAATCGTAGTACACCTCCGATCATGTTTCTTAAGACGTTCAAGCAAGTTACCAAATGGAAGTCTGCCAGTTTTCTTAAGCCTAACATCGAATTCAATCATCTACAACAATTATAAACAAACCATCAACCAATAATCAACATCTAGGTTTCATTACATCTATGCAAACACAAGAAAAACCTAGTCTAGCATGTTAAAAAGAAGACAAGCATAAGATAAAATCAAACAACACATAGACATATTGAATGATTATTGGAAAACTTATCTTCAATTGAACATGAATGGAACAAGGGTTGAAACCCTTGTTGTTACAGAAAATTCGTCTAGGATTTGCACACAAAAGTTCTCCAAAAGTTCCACCCTAATGAATGAAAATTAGAAAACTATATATATATTTTACACCTTGATGGCGTCATGTTGTAGTGTGTGACGCCGTCAACTCGCCGCCAAATTAAAGGTCATATTGCCTAGATCTAATCTTGACGCCGTCATGTTGAGAATAAGCTCTGGGCCGTCACGTATAAGTTGATCCTAACGGCCTTGGTGACGCCGTCAGGCATTTTTGCCTTGAAATAGTTCTGGGCCGTCATGTGTATTTTCCATATCCACCTCTTTTTCCAAGCTTGACGCCGTCACTTGTATGGCCTTGACGCCGTCAGGTACTGTTCCTAGCAAGGATTTTGAGATTTTGTCGTTTTCTTCACTTAATCGCTCCAAAAACGTCCAAAATGCTTCCTTTTCCAGATTTCTTCTCAAAAGTACCTAAAATGACAAAAGGAACGATTTAGGGTAATAATTGATCAAATAATCTCGAATTCGGGCTTAAATGACCCCCTAAAAGCGGTACACTTTTCGCCTTATCACCAACCCTAAAACCTTGTCCGAAACGATCACGGACTTGAAACCAACCACCATAGGATAGTATAGAACAACCTTGACTCTGAAAATGACATCCGGAGTGGAGCTGAACATGAATGTATAATAATAGCAATAAAGTAATCATAATATTAGCATGCTAATGCAAGCATTTAGAAGCGTAATGACCACAATCATGTTGTTGTTTAAAAGATAGAGCCCATACATTTGGGTCAACTTGTCCTAATCTGTGTGGGGGAAAATTCATCAGCCCAACCATGTCACCATGTCATCTATGCATCATGACTTGCGACACCCTAATGAGTAATATCTTGATTTTTAAAGTAAAGATAGTAGAGTATTTAGCTATATATTTATTATAGCTATATATTGAGTAATTAGTCTGAGAGCCAAACTTGGCAGTATGAAATCCTCGGTCTTCTTGGCAAGCTATGTAATACCTCAAATTCTAAAATATGCAAAATGACCAAGATGCCCACAAGTTTAAGAAATTTGTAATAACACTTAAAGAATACCAAATAAGCCCTAGAAATTTGGAATTTGGCATCATATGATCTAAATAAATTTAGTATAAATAAGAGTTGTCACTTTTGTAAAAGTGAAAATAATTTCTCGTATATATTTAATTATGTCTATTTTATTTAATTATATATATATATATATATATATATATATATATATATATATATATATGTATTTATATTAAAGAAATAAATCCTAAATACAATAGAAGACTTGTATAATAATTTAATTTGGACTTATCACATAAATCTCAGCCCAAGATAATTATTCCACCTCCTAAATATAAAGCCCACACATTTTGCTAATTTTATAAAAACCCAAACCGACTTTAAATAAAGTCCACAAACTCCAAAATCCCATTCAGTCGACTCCAAGTTTTTCACAGCTTCCAAATATTTTTCTTGGTCTTTTACAAGTCTAAGGAAGGTTAGAAAAATAGTGATTCCAATGGTGGGTCGATTATTTGAAGGTTGGGGAATTATTGAGTCGGTTTATTCTAGCCGAGAAGTCTAAATTCGTTTTGCTCAAACAACATGTTCAAAAAACTTTCTGGTATTTTTGTAGTATCTTATATATCATATATTATCTGTATAAAAAGGTAGAATCGAATCATGCATGCTTTGTAGCTCGTACGAATTGTTGGAAACTAAAAACCCTAAATCGAACAAGAAAACAAGGAATAAGCCAAACGATTTTTGAGGCTTTTTATATATTTTTCTCTAGTCCTATAAGTGTCATATTACATCAAAAAAATAAGTTTTATAATTTTTTAGACCTGGAGAATTAGTTTGGAATTAATTTGTAATCGAGTTTATTAAATAAAAAGATAATAAAAGAAAAGGAATCGAATTAGGGTTAGGGTTAGGGTTTTTGGTATGAGATCTGGTCATTAATGATGTTTTTAAGGATATAATTAATGTGGTAATGATTGGGTAATTTAGGGTTAGGGTTTGGAGGATTATTATATAAATCGATTATGTTTTTAAAGTATAAGGGTATGTTTTTTAATTAAATAAACTTGAGGGTTATTTTGTAGAGTGTGTAAGACTAGGGGTGAACTGTATAAATTATAACATGAGGGTTTCATGTGTAAATTATGTAACAAAATGGTTTAAATGGTAATTTATGTAATTATATAATCCAATTTGTAATTAATTAAAATTAAGGGGTTAAACTTTTAATTATGGAAGTTAAGGAACTAACATGGATAATATGTGAAACTTATAATATTTACGTAAACCCTAGAACAAATATGGAATATGAAATAGTAAATTAATGAATAATACATCCTGTGTAGATTTCTGAAGAAGGATATTGTTTCCTCCTTTGATCTTTCTACTTCTGTCAGCTTTGCTTTTGAGGTACGGATATTCTGACCTTACTTTTATGGTTTCCTTCATGATTACAACCTCTGTTATGAACTTTCTTCTTGAAACCTCTAATTTGAACCTTTGCTATGAAATCTCTGTTTTTGAACCTTTGACATGAAAACTTTGCTATTGAACTTTCTGATATGAAAATTATGTTTTGAACATTAAATATGAACCATTTGATTACATGAGTTTCACTAGGCATGGGGGTTCCATGTCCGTGTCAGGGATGCACCTCTGACATGACTCTAGGGCAGTAGAGTGATGTTCTGCCACGTCCCATGGTTTGGCTGCAAATGTTTATGTGTTGGGAAGGGGCGTATGGATGCATCCTAGATCTGTTTCTGTTTCTGATATGATATGATATGATATGATTTGTCTGGTGAATGTGGCTGTGTGTGCAATACACGTCCTTCACAAATTCTGGGAGCTAGCTACTCTACTTAAGTGATTATGATGTGATTATGATATGCTATGTTCTGAGCTTATGATATGATTATGGTTCTGAATCTGTTCGTACAAGTGACTGTATGAATTCCTTACCTAACCTACATATTTTATTTCCGTACTATCCATTATATTTAAACATGTTTTTCCAAAATATATTATCTGTATTTCAGCATTTATTTTTCAGTTTATTATTGTTATATCCATTCACTGGGCTTTTTAAGCTCAGCCGCATTTTCTTTCACCGCGGCAGGTATTCAAGTTATCTTTGGGATGGTTTTCTGGGTTTGAGAGTAGAGTTGAACTGAAGATTTTGACCATAGTCATTTAAAGTAAGTTATTTATTTAAGATTTCCACTTTTGATCTGTTCTGTTTGTTCTGATGTAACACCATATTATTGTAACATTTTTATCCTTGTCGGGTTGGGGTGTTACAATTTATGGTATCAGAGACAGGTTGGATCGGCGGATTCATAATCCGTAGAGCTTAGGCTATGACCTGTGAGTATTAGGCCTTTAAGTTTTGCACCATAAGGGTTATGAAACAATCTTTGAGGATTTGCTTTAAGACTCCCTATATGAACTTAATTTATGACCGGTGAGGACTTGCTAGACTAGGACATTGGTTTAAGTAGCATCGTTTCTGCGTCACTCTGATTCGTGCTTCTGTCTTTAGTTAAGTCCGATAAGATCATTATTTTCGAGAGTAGAAAGTTATGCACAACCTAAAGTTCAGTAACCAAGTAAGTTTAGAATGTCATGAAAATTAATGATTAAGCTTCACACCATTTAAGTTTCATTTTTTGATTCTGATTCCCATCTCTGATAATTAGTTTGACCAATTGGAGGATTATTACAACCCTAAGTGTTTGACATATTATGTGAATTTTCTGCTTATGTTGGGTATATTAAGTTTTGACACTATTTGATGTCCTATAAATCTTTTCTATTCATATGAGAGATCTGGAGGTTATTAGTGACGAATATTGGAAATTGTCTACTCCATTATGATAATTAAACTATGTTTACTATGGTTTCCTTCGGAAGGTTACAACTTTGACAATAATCCGGGTAGGTGTTGATTTTCCTAAGTTCTTTTTGTTAATAATGGTTAGGATATCACATGATAATGAGAAGATTGACAATGGTGTGATTGAATCTTTAGAACATTATTTTCTTTGGAAGTTTAGTATTATGACAATTCTATGTATGCTCTCTAAGTTTATCATTATGAGCATTTTGGTGAATTTGGAAGTATTGATGTTATATTAAGATAGATCTGTTAGATTTAGGTTATTTCTGATATGTTTCATTTTCTGTTCGACCATATTGATGATAATTGATTCTGCTAAATCCTGGGAAGAAGAGAAGAATTGTTAGGTTACCATTAGGTTGTTTTATTTACGACTTGAGATAAAGTATGGTCGCCATGAAGATATATTTATATAATGCAAATATTATGACGCCTGACCAACGTGATAATATTTCCATCATATAACGTACTCTCATTGTGAGCATATGATATCTTGGGAAGTGATTGAAGAGCATTGGATTTCTGCTAGTTGAATTATCCGCGATAAGTGAGACTTTAGGATTTATTCTACTCATCTGTGCTCTGTTTTCATTGTTAGATATCTGAATAAGTTCAAATTCTCATCGTACACTTGTTAATCGTTGTTCATCCGTTAAGAAATTTAAAACTCATTATAGATTTTCCTATCGTCTGAATTTCCGTACTCAATCTGTTTTTTGTTAGTACTTGTGAGAAGTACTTTAGTTATCTGCTACATGTATGTAATCGTTGAATCGATTTTTGAAATGTTCTGAATAAGGTATGAAGTTATGAAGTTTTGACAAGAAAGATATGTGTGTCTGTTTGAAATATGTGGGAAGATTTTCTGAATTAAGACTATTTCTGTAACTGAAAGATTCTGTGTTCATTCCGTTCTGGCAATTTCTGTAATCTGATTCATTTCTGTCTATTCTGCTTATTCAATTTCCGAGGACGGAAATATTTTTTAGAGGGGAAGAAGTTGTAATACCTCAGATTCTAAAATATGCAAAATGACCAAAATGCCCATAAGTTTTAGAAATTTGTAATAACACTTAAAGAATACCAAATAAGCCCTAGAAATTTAGAATTTGGCATCATATGATCTAAACAAATTTAGTATAAATAAGAGTTGTCACTTTTTTAAAAGTAAAAATAATTTCTCGTATATATTTAATTATGTCTATTTTATTTAATTATATATATGTATTTATATTAAAGAAATAAATCCTAACTAAAATAGGAGACTTGTATAATAATTTAATTTACACTTAAATCTCAGCCCAAGATAATTATTCCACCTCCTAAATATAAAGCCCACACGTTTTGCCTATTTTATAAAAACCCAAACCTACTTTAAATAAAGTCGACAAACTCCAAAATCCCATTCAGTCGACTCCAAGTTTTCCATAGCTTCCAAATATTTTTCCTGGTCTTTTACAAGTCTTAGGAAGGTTATAAAGATAGTGATTCCAATGGTGGGTCGATTATTTAAAGGTTGGGGAATTATTGAGTCGGTTTATTCTAGCCGAGAAGTCTAAATTCGTTTTGCTCAAACGACACGTTCAAGAAACTTTCTGGTATTTTTCTAGTATCTTATATATCATATATTATCTGTATAAAAAGGTAGAATCGAATCATGCATGTTTTGTAGCTCATACGAATTTATGGAAACTAAAAACCCTAAATCGAACAACAAAACAAGGAATAAGCCATACGATTTTTGAGGCATTGTATATATTTTTCTCTGGTCCTATAAGTGTCATATTACATCAGAAAAATAAGTTTTATAATTTTAGAGACCTGTAGAATTAGTTTGGAATTAGTTTGTAATCGAGTTTATTAAATAAAAAGATAATTAGAGAAAAGGAATCGAATTAGGGTTAGGGTTAGGGTTTTTGGTATGAGATCTGGTCATTAATGATATTTTTAAGGATATAATTAATGTGGTAACGATTGGGTAATTTAGGGTTAGGGTTTGGAGGATTATTATATAAATCGATTATGTTTTTAAAGTATAAGGGTATGTTTTGTAATTAAATAAACTTGAGGGTTATTCTGTAGAGTGTGTAGGACTAGGGGTGAACTGTATAAATTATAACATGAGGGTGTCATGTGTAAATTATGTAACAAAAAAGTTTAAATGGTAATTTATGTAATTATATAATCCAATTTGTAATTAATTAAAATTAAGGTGTTAAACTTTTAATTATGGAAGTTAAGGAACTAACATGGATAATATGTGAAACTTATAATATTTATATAAACCCTAGAACTAATATGGAATATGAAAAAGTAAATTAATGAATAATACATCCTGTGTAGATTTATGAAGAAGGATATTGTTTCCTCCTTTGATCTTTCTACTTCTGTCAGCTTTGCTTTTGAGGTACGGATATTCTGACCTTACTTTTAAGGTTTCCTTCGTGATTACAACCTCTGTTATGAACTTTCTGTTTTGAAACCTCTGATTTGAACCTTTGCTATGAAATCTTTGTTTTTGAACCTTTGATATGAAAACTTTGCTATTGAACTTTCTGATATGAAAATTATGTTTTGAACCTTAAATATGAACCATTTGATTATATGAGTTTCACTAGGCATGGGGGTTTCATGTCTGTGTCAGGGATGCACCTCTGACATGACTCTAGGGCAGTAGAGTGATGTTCTGCCACGTCCCTTGGTTTGGCTGCAAATGTTAATGTGTTGGGAAGGGGCTTATGGATGCATCCTAGATCTGTTTCTATTTCTGATATGATATGATATGATTTGTCTGGTGAATGTAGTTGTGTGTGCAATATACGTCCTTCACAAATTCTGGGAGCTAGCTACTCTACTTAAGTGATTATGATATGTTCTGTTCTGAGCTTATGATATGATTATGGTTCTGACTCTGTTCGTACAGGTGACTGTATGAATTCCTTACCTAACCTACACATTTTTTTCCCGTACTATCCGTTATACTTAAACATGTTTTTCCCAAAATATATTATCTGTATTTCAGCATTTATTTTTCAGTTTATTATTGTTATATCCGTTCACTAGGCTTTTTAAGCTCAACCGCATTTACTTTCATCGCGGCAGGTATTCAAGTTAGCTTTGGGATGGTTTTCTGGGTTTGAGAGTAGAGTTGAACTGAAGATTTTGACCATAGTCATTTAAAGTAAGTTATTTATTTAAGATTTCCGCTTTTGATCTGTTCTGTTTGTTCTGATGTAACACCATATTATTGTAACATTTTTACCCTTGTCGGGTTGGGGTGTTACAAGCTAACACGAGTAGTTGGTTTGGATCAAAAGGAACTTCTCGATGACAAATGTTAATAAATAAATGCAAGTAGCTTGGTAATACTCTTGAATTGGACATGGATCACAACATCAAAAAATGTGAACTAGAATACCTTAAACATAAAAAAACGAATGGCTTAATTTGTAGAAATCAGAGCAACTTACAATATATTATTCATATTCAATACAAAGCTTGGCATATGATTGTTTAAATAAAAACAATAAAATATAATACCCAAACAAACGGGCTTAAACAACGAGTCGTGCTTATTGGCCTTATTAGCTAATATCCCTCCTCAAACTCACAATGTTTAAGTAAACATTGAGAGTTTATCAAACATAAACTAAACTAAAAATGAAAACGAACAATAGCTTTGGAGCGTTCCAGAGTACAAACTTGCTGCTAGACTAAGACTTAATCTGATGCAATCCAAATTATATACTACGAACAATACAAAATTAGTCAAATCTTAATGAACATACCAAATTCGATGCAAAGCCAAAACCAAATGCAAAATTATTGCAGAGCAACACAAATGCGGAGATGGAAAAATCACAGCATAAACAGGCATTTGCAGGTAGGTGCAGAGGCAAGTGAAAAAGAGTATAACATGCAGACAAGTGCAGAGCAAATAATCAGGCAAGGAAGGAAGAAAAGAGTAGAAGATACAAACACCGGACAGGTGTATAGCACAATCAGGTAGTCGGGTGTGGAATCCGGAAGAACCAGATGCCAAAACTAGACTTTTACTGGTGTGAAACGAAAACAAGTTGTTGATGTTGAGATGCTATAAAAGAACAAATGAAAGAATACCCATGATCCATTACAACTTGAACGAACAAATGAAATAATACCTATAGATGCAAATTCTTCCAAAACCGGATATCAATACAAATATTACTTCAATTCTGATATCACGAAGTATAAAACTATTAGCGCATCACTATAGTAAACTATTACAAAGCTTTATAAATTAATATTTTCATGTCACATCAAGAAGTTTTAGATGTTTTGATTTAATTAATGTAATTCTATTATGATATAAACATCTTAAAGAAAGCTTAATAGTGAACTATTACAAAGCTTTATAAGTATTTCACACAACACATGCATTAAATGCCTTAAGATTAAAAAAAATGTCTAACATTTAGGATATTTTTATAGTACATATAAAATAAAACTCGACTATAACTAATATAAAACATAAAACTTTTCAAGTTTTTTAAACATATTCTTATACATCTGCTCTTAACAACCCCTCAAACATTACCTAACCACAATATAATATAAGAGTAAATGCCTAATCGCCAAGCCAACTAAATACAAAAGCAAAATCAAATCAAAACCAAATTACTATATTACATCTCAAAACAGATCTAATAATGCATGGCTCCCAATATTAAATGCCCAACTTTAAAAAGCAATTAAAACCAAAAACACCGCAAACCGAAATAGTGGTACAAATCATATCAAACATTCTCCGATCAAAACTTAACAACTTACTTATCGATTACTTGTCACGTGATGAATTTGTGTTTCCCTTTTCCGTAGATGGGAACATGAATATAACAACAAAATAATAATCTAAACACTCGGTAACAAAAGTATGCGAACTTACTGAAATGGATTTATAGCGACTCCGATACCATGTAGAAATTAGAAGGAAACTGAAAATATATTAATCAGATCCAATACAAAGCTTACCATAAAATTGTTTAAATAGAAACAATAAAGCCTAATATCTAAAGAAACGAGATAATTCTTTAGATTCATAAAGTCATTAGCAGCCAGTATTGCTTTTGATTCAAAATTGCATTTTTTCACCTTGTCGATATGGAGAGTTTACCATTTTTCTAAATCACATATGTCATTGTCTTTCTTTGGCGTTTTGTCATGCAACCATGCTAATGTTGGGGGTTATAAAACAGTTTTGCATCGCAATACAATTCGTTAGAATTCGAGTGTAAGAAACTACTCCTTAAACCTCATATAAAAGATGCAAAGATCAATATAAGGTAAAATTGACTAGGTTCTTGGAGATTAGTACCATTTAATGAAAATCTTTCAAATAAAAAACTTAAACCTATAACATACATGCCCAATACTAATACATTGAACCAGTACATGTTGATAAGCTGATGAAAAGAACACGACTAGACTTCCCATTCAATAATGTGGAAATGACCATCAATCAGACAAAAAGTTCGTTTTAAGTACTTTCATGAAGTTGACCATCAATCAGATATAAAGTTTGTTTTAAATACTTTCATGAAGTTGAGTTAGAGGTGGATCTATGACACTAATTCATCACATGCATAAATTTTTTCACGAGTATAAAAGAAATAAAAATAAACTAGAATATACAATTTTATTATTAAAAATAGTATACAAACTATTAAGACATGTATTGCTTTTAACATATTAGTAGACTAACTATACATGACATGTATTTATGTGATACAATATATTGGGATCAAGTTCATTTCAGAAAATTCAAGATTTTTAATCAAAATTTACACTTCACGACAAACATCTATCGGGTTCTTGTGAACTGCCATAGATTCGCCGGTGACGTTGACTATTAGTAAATCATTAAAAAATCGTAAGGTTTAATTTGAATGAAAGCAGGGTTCGTGATTGGCTAATAGGTGTTAATTTTAACAAATGCTAACGATAACGACTATTTTTTAGTACAAAATAACTGGGTGTACTGTGGTTTGAGTTAGTCACAAAGATCGTCCATGTAATTTATCAAAAATAACACAACTTCATAAACATATTACTTATTATTCCTTTCAAATATAATGAAACATGTTTATGTTTGTTGGTATTTGTAAATTTATTCACACACGTAGCTCCTTAATGAATATTTTTTTTCAAGATTCTCGTGATTCCACGGGTTTATAAACTATTTTTATACTAATAAAATACACGGACGGTATATGTGGTTGTAAAATTTTGCTTGTTTATTAACAATCGTTAGTTGTGCTCTTCAATATTAGATAACAGTAAATTATACTGTTGGTCGCTAGACACTTTACGATTCTCGCATTTAGTCCTAAGTTCTTCAAAATCGCACATTTAATCCTTAACTTCTCGATTTTGCTACGCCGTGGGTCTAAATTCCTAACACTCGTCAAAAATCTCATTAACTGCAAGGGTATTTTTGTCTTTTCGACCTTTCTTTTCCAAACACCCCATTAACACCGTTGTTTCCTAAACTTTCCAATTCTCGAGTTTTAAAAACTAACCAAGTCCAAACACCCCTTTTCTTCAACCTCTCATCCTCCACCACCCTCTCTTCACCATCGCTCCCACCTTCACCATCGCTCCCACCAGGCCACCTTCACCACCACTGCCATACTATTTACCTCAAATTAAAAACTTATAAACAGCCTCTCTCAACATAAATCCTTCTAAACCCATTTCATATATAAGAGATAAGACCTACTCTCCTTTAGTTCACTTTCAAGAGTTAAAGAGACTCTCTCAGTAAAATTAGATCAGATTAACCAATATTAAGCAGAGAATAACTTGCAACCATTGACCCTTTGATACTCAAACACAACCTATGTTATCAGTCATGATTGTTTGGGTGATAGACATTAATTTCCAGTTACTGAGAGCTTACAATAAACTTTAGAATCAATGCAGCCTAGAAAAAACCGATGGACATATAGGTGTATCATATCATAGTTCATTATAATAAATGCTTATGTCTCAATCTAATTTGCAAGGCCCCATTATAATAAAAGTTGTAGTCATACTCTGTCGTATTAGGTAGTAGTAGGTTCATTAAAACTTAAGATGGTTATTACTAGATCGTCTTGAAAAATTTCAAATTTAAGGCATTCTTTTAGTTTTCAGTGCATGAGTTGAATGAGGTAATTGAGAAATTAGGTTACATTAATGATGATCTTATTTATTATCATAATATGATTCTTGGGACTGATTTAGAAATTGGACTAAGAGCTTTAGGAAATGATCTGAATGTACAAGGTATGTCAAACTATATCAAGGAAGATAAGTTGATTATGGTGTATTGTGAGCATTCACATCAAAACTAAACACATATTCTTCCCCTCATTTAGAAGCAGTGTTTTCATTGAAGAATTACCCTCTACCACTCCCTCCCAATTTAGAAGTAGTGTTATTTTGGATAAACAAGGGACGAATCATGAAATTTTTTCTAATAATAAAATAATCATAGTAACAATTTAAAAAAAAAAATAGTAATAATAATAGTAAACTGCAAAATACATCTCTGTTACAAATATAAAAAGAAAATACCCTGATTGTTAAACCTGTTAAGTAATAGAAGAGTATCATTGAATGGATGGATCTGTTACATTTGTGATATTGCATGTCTATTTATAATAGACATGTAGCTTTAACAATAAGAAACATAAACCCTAAACCTAATAGGGTCTAAGCCCACAACCTATCTAATACTCCCCTGTAGTTTGAAGGGAGGCTTCCGAACGAACAAACTAGATTGAATGTTGATAGTCGCTTCTTCTTTTTCTTCTCTTATTTGTTGTTTATTTGCATGAAGACAAACTTGTATTTGGTGACATATACCTTTTGACGATTTCCTCTTTTTTTATGACGTTTGCTATTTTTTTACGTCATGGATTGCATTGCCTTTAAGAGAGAGCAACAATTTGGTGGTCAACGTTTGTCATTGACAACAACGATCTCCGATGATGAAAGAAAAAGAGTATTGACAAGAAGATGAATTTAGTTGATTGGTGACTATTCAACATGACGGCTAGGGTTTATAAATTAGATAAAAATAAAATGCTAATTGTATGAACAACAATAAAACGAAAGAAAATAAATAAAAAACGGAATCCCTCCGAATCATGGGTGTGCAGCCTATGACCGGAGGATAACAAATTGATGTTTGTGGATCTTACCTAAAGCTCAGATACCATGTTAAATTATAGAAGAGTATTATTGAATGGATGGATATGTTACATTTGTGATATTGCATGTCTATTTATAATAGACATGTAGCTTTGACAATAAGAACATAAAAGCTAAACCTAATAGGGTCTAAGCCCACAACCTACCTAATAAAATCCATGTTAGCATATAACTGGAAAAAATTTGATGGTTCGTCTTTAAAGATATATATTGTTAAATGTTTATTGACGGAGAAATGTAGTTTATTCTTTTTATTTTTTTATTATTGTTTTATTTTATGACAAGGATGTAAATTGTCAAAATTGACAAATAGGGGAATGCATTTTGGAGAGATTGATCCCATGGTGACATGTACGAATATTAACATTACAGTGAGAAACTATCATCACTCGTACTTTGTGTATCCTTGTTTAGAAATGATGATTATCATCTTGTTCTACTTTGGATGGAAATGTTTTTATTACGTAATTACTTGCATGTGTCCGAAATACTCCCAATTTAAAATAGAACAAAACTTCTAGTCTAAATATATGTTTAACCTCACTGTACCATATATAATATACATATGGCATCATTTGTTTTTACCATAAAACAAGATATATAACGTAGGTCACACAACTTTCAACGTGGATAGTAGTAACATGGGAAGGAAGTATTTGATTCAAAAGTTGCTGTATACAAATCCACGTTGCTTTCATACAAAATTGCACACATGTACTAGTTAAATAGCCACAACACAAGTCCACATATTACATATAACCACATTTAGTGAGCTAGCTAGCATTGTACTAATATCAACTTTGGACCTATTCTCTCTCTCTCTCTCTCATACACTCGAACAAACAAAAAACAAGAACTCCATGACTACCACAAGTACCCGAAGACCCTCTCGCAGGAGCCCATCTTTCTTCTCGTCGTCTTCGTCATCATCGCTTGAATCAAAGTCCATCTTTCTCGATGATTCTTCGGCTCCAGCTACTCCACTTCGATACTTTGGCATACCTTTCTCTTGGGAGCAAATCCCTGGAATAGCAAAGAAAAACATTTCCAAGAATGATTCACAAAAGAATCTTCTCCCATTGCCTCCCTCGGGTAGCTCGTTTAGAAAATCGTTTGGGAAAGACAGTCCATCGATGATCAAGAAGTATAGTACTAGTGAGAGCTTCCGTAAAGATCCATTTTTTGCAGCTTTTGTGGAGTGCTCAAAAGATGAAAAACAGCTTGCAAGAGAACTTGTCAAAGGGTCCAAAAATAGGGTACCAAGTGTATACAATTCTTGCAAGAGAACCTGTCAAGTAGCTGAGTCCATTGTTTACCTTCCAAGATCACGTGCATTTTATCGATGAATCAATCTCGATATGAATCAAGCTAGCTAGTCATTAAAAGTTACCTATGCTTATAGTTGTGGAGGCTAGTGCTTGTTATGGATCACTCGATGGTCAAGTCTAGCTATGTTTTATTAATGTGATAATTTCTTTAACGTATGGAATGCATATATATTGTGGTTGTACTTTTAAATGTTATCATAACTATAGTTTTCTGTGCATCATCCGTATTATTTTCCGTGAATTGCGTCAAGTCAAGTTGAGTAAAGAAGCTAGCAACGGTGTTCCAAAATCTAACAAGAAAATGACTTGGTGAGAATCGTGAGATGATTATAATATAATTAAGTTTATTTTGAAATATTATAGACCATTTTTATAATCTAAAAGATGGTTTAAATAACTTTATTTTTCACAGAAACATAGGGAGCAATCATGCTTGCATATTACTATCTAGCTTTGACATTTTGGGACTTTATTTGGTAATTGACTTAATAAATAGAAAAATATAGATAAGCATCTTGAAGAAAGAAAAAACTTTGAATAGAAGTCCTACCTAAATATACACAAGCCTTTCAAGCATGCCCATGGGATAAAAAGAACTACTTACTACTACAAATATTTTTGCATGATGAAAATTAACTTATACAAGAATATCATTGCTCAGATACAAAGCAAACAAAGTTTAATATTTTCGCTCTCTCTTGATTCATTTGTGTCCAGTTGTAATATGAGTTTGTATCATATGAGTGATTAAAGTTAAACAAAAACATGGTTCTTAAAAACAATGCAGATTTTGTTTGAATGCATGCCTTTTTATCCTTATCCTAGAACAGACTGGTTTTTAGTGCAAAGGAGTAGAGTACAAGATAGTTGGTGAAGTAAAAGATGCCTCTTTTATGCATATAATTATGTATAGCATGTGATAGTGCTATTACTGTTATTTCTATAAATGATTACACCATTACAAGTCAATGCTCGTATGATAACATATCTGATGTGAGACCCACTTTCATAGATAAAAAAAGTGTAAACCCTAAATTTTATGGTGAGTTAAAATGATTGAATTTGACATTTAGTAAAACCTAGATAAAAAGTGTACATCTTAAGATTCATTTAATGTTTTATCTAGAGTTTCTTAAAACGTTGAATCATCAAATGTAAAACATGAATTTTACATTCGTACAAGATTTATACAACACTTTGAGCCGACGAATCAGGATACAATTTGACCAGATGAATTTATGAAAAATTATACAAAACGAGGAATACTATTTTTTTGATCAGGTGCATTTAAGAAAAATTGATTTTTTTATCAAAAAAAAAAATTAATACTACGCAACAAAATTCTATGAGTATCTCGAGACCCACCCGGATCCATCATGGTTTCGCCCCTGCTTTGAGGGCAGCTTTTAGACACGTCACTTAGTTGGTTTCAAGGAGATTACTTTTGAAGAAATGATCATATTTACAAAATCCCTTCTAAGCGCATTACATGTTGATCGTGGATCGCGGGCGTATTGTTTGGTCAACGTTGCTGGTCATCAACGCTTTTGCAGAAAGATTGGATATATGTTGTCGTGGTGCTTTTACTGAGTCACTGAGATTTAGATATGTTATTGGTTTGTTTTTTAGTTACTTACATTTCTTGATGCTTGGATGCTTTTGTACTTATTTATTTGTCTCGTTTGGACGCATTGCTAGGCTCGGCTATTAAGAAAAAAGTTCTTGGAAGGAAGCACACTGTATCCATGCATGAGATCAGATGCTTTATATATGTTTTCGCAAATATATGATACAATGCTGTGTTTCGGTGACGCTTATATATTCAATTTAATATCTACATTCGTTACTCGTTCATCTTTTACTTCTTTTACTGTTGTATGCTATAATCATTCTTGAACCACTAAATGTGTAACCCCGAAAATGGTCCAATGATATTACGTCTATAGCCATAATTAAACTTTATCTCACTGAAATGAAGATCATTTGGTGTAACTTTACACGTACGCTTTTATTTTTAGTTTATCTACAAAACACTGAAACCAGAACAACTTCAAACTTATCATCTAAGAATCCTAAAAACTAAAATAATCGTGTTAGCATCTTGATGCGATATCATATGTCTATCGCAGTGGGGTTAGAGTTGGTTAACTTCCACTTTGTCGCCTATAGTCCTTTAATATTATGTGCAAAACCTATATGCATGGTAGACGTTATTTTATTATAGAGTAATGATACAGATGACTAACTCATGTGACTAATATTAGGCTAATTCATTCATCACTTGACACATGTCATATACACTTTCTCTCTTTAAATCTCCACCTTTGAGTCTGCCACATGTCTTCATCTAATTTTTAGGCACACTTTTAGTCATAAAAATTAAGCATTCATATCATTTTCCTTTATTATAATCTCAACAAACGTGTAAGTACTAAGTTCTTCAAATATTACTGGTAAAAGCTAGCGATTAACAGCTTAACATCGAATTATTTTAGTAATTGAAAATGCATTAGTACGTATTTTGGTGCATTGTAGATATCAAACTTGTAATAAATTGAGTATAGATGTTCTTGCTAGAAATGAATATTGTTAGGATAGATGTTGTTGTGCTGAAAATGTGAAACGGTAAAAATAGAGTTTTGCTTGAAGTGGAAGGTGTCGGTGTCGGTCTCATTAGAGACAAGCGTGGAGACTTGCAATTATTGAGATTTTTATATGGAAAACGTAACTATCGAATTATGTTCTTTTCAACGATCTTATTAAATGCATTGTTTTTCCTAGTAGGTGACAAATAGTAGCCGTCTTAATTTGTTGTACTATAAGTCAATTGTTAGATAAAATAGTACGTTCAAAAGCATTACTGTATACGAATAAACTACCTACTTATTTACACTTCAATTATGTAAAAGGAGATTTACATAGCAAATGTAAGATATATAATTTTTTTGGGTTTTGCTAATGACAGCCTTTAAGATTGTTATTAAGATAATCAATTTTATTACAAAGTCATCTATAAATCACTATGATTGGATGTTAATTCTGAAAAACATGGATACAATCTTTAAAATTTTGGATGCACAACAAACATTTGATTCTGATTGGATGATTTCATTTCTTACATTAAATTGTAATAAAAAAATTCCTCTTAACCACAGCCTTAAGGGTTGCCAATAACATTTCCTAATTTTTTTAACCGACAATTATATTAAAACTAACAAGATGTTAGAAAAGAGGATTACACGGTACATGATAAATAAAGCATAAAGCTAGGAATAAAAGAGTATTTTCATCGTATCTCTCGGTTGTATAAAAAACATAATGACTCATGTCGAATTATGAGAGAGTTGGAAAGGTGTACAAAAAGCGTTAACTATCATTCATAACAATCAATCTTCCATGCTGTTCGCTTTTAGGAGATGTTCTGGTCACCTTCGATACCACTTTTTATATAAGAATAATAATAACTTTTGCCATGTAATTAAACTTGTCAAATTTATAGGATGTGCAACTGCTACAAAGTTTCATGGATGAAATTCATTAATTGAACATTTTGCATTTATTGTTCTATCCCATCCCATGTAGGTAAACATCATCGACATCATCTTATACATCGTCATTTTTCAAGTGGCATGCCCATTTGGCCATATCGAGAAAATTCCATAATTTAAGCCAACTATTCACAGCATTCATTATAGTAGTTTATAAAACGTTTTACAAAAAGATAGAAAGGTTTATCATTTTATTAACAATAATAGAAATGTGTTTCATACTTATGTTAATGAAAATGTATAAAGGCATCTATTATGTTAAATTTTTATAAAGGTTTATAATTTAACCATATTATTAACTCATAAACCTTGCAAGGACGGAGATCCTCTTCTACCTTTGGTAGAACCGAAAACAGCATCTCTATCTTAGGTAGGAGTAGGGTTGTCCATATCTCAACGTCCCCCATACACCATATTAAGAGTTACGTTACATTAACTCATAAACCTTTAGGTTGTATAAACCGTTTTTCACTACACATAAACTTCTTAAAACTTTATAAACATCACATAAAGCTCAAATGCATTAAATTGTGAAGAGGCTCAAGATATTAGATATTTTGATGCATATAAGAATGAAATAGATTTCCACTATGATAGATAAAAGTTTAAACATCTTCATCATTGTATAAATCTTTTTGTAAATAATTATAGTGGATGCTCTAATATCTTGAATCTTTTTTAAATTTAATGTTTTTGTGTTTCATGAGGTTTTATAAAACTTTAACAATTTTATGCATAGTGAATAAATGTTTATTACAATATATATATATATATATATATATATATATATATATATATATATATATATATATATATATATATATATAAAGTTTATGAATTTATGATTTAAGATGATTAGACATTATATAAATAAAGGTTCATAATAGTGGATGGCTAGATGCCGTCGCTACCAGTTTTGTAAATTTCAACGTTGCATGTTTAATAAGAAATGCTTTCCCATTACTCGATAAGTAGAACAAGAATGTAACGAAGATAAACAAAAACTAAAATAACATGAGATTTTCTAACTTGTGCCCTTAGGCACATGATAAGAGTGGGTCATTGTGTTCTTCTTTTTTTTTTTTTTTTTTTTTTTTTTTTTTTTTTTTTTTTTTGAGTTTTTGTCACTTTTCAAATAAAAAGAATGTTTTTTGTGTATTCCTGAATGGAAAAGACACACGAGCCCACTTTTTATCATGTGACTAAAGACACATATTAGAAAAAACCAAATAACATAAGTCTACAAATTATTATACACATTAAAATATGCTAATGTGAAATCCAATGTTTGGATACTAGAGTATGACAGAAACATGGAAATGGTAAAATTGACCACATGTCTGACATTAGGGCTTCTACGTACAAGGAGACAAGGAGGAGACGGAATGGGTGAAAATGTGTCAGTCATTTACCAACCATGTGAAAATGCTTATAAAGCCGTACAAATCTTTGCATTTTCTTTGTCGACATGTTATATACACCGTATTTCATAGAGAGAATTACTACAGTATATAACTATCATGAAGCTAATCGCTTCATTCAAGCTTTGTTCTAAAGAGAGACAACAATCCTCACGATTCCATTTCAAGTTACAAAACCGAATTTAAGTGACTAAAATGGAGCTAAATTAAACTTTGTATAGTCATGAAACCGATTCCTTTTAAAATGTGAAGCTCAAAGTAGGGGTGTTTATGTTGGAAAATTTTAGGTAAAAATGTGTTTTTTACCAATTTTTGCACAAATAAATATTGACTCGAGTTGCCTATATGAATATCATATACTTATATACGCATACTTCTTGTTGAAAACTTCGTATCAATATAACGAGTGTCAGAAACAAAGCTAATGTAAATGAGATATTGAGTCTCAAAGACTCAAACCATGGTGTTTGGAACGTAACATAAGTAAATAAAATGGGATAAAATTTGTCCCACATTAGTGGGTGAAAAAACTGTTTATCGGTTATAATTGGGAGTTCGCAACTCATAGTAAAATCGTGATTTGTTGGAATAACTTGGGCCGAAGCTAATAAAGTTGCGTGCAGGTGGACTTCGGCTTTCCCCCCTCCGAATCAATCAATAGCTTTAATGACCCAATTTTTGACCTATTTTAGTTAGAGGTGCAAGGGCATGACCGGTTTTTTGTTTAACCGGTAGTTAAACCGGTGACCGGTTTTGACAAAACCGGTTTTATAAAAAACCGGACCGGTTTTCTAAAACCAGACCGGTTAGACCGGTTATAGTTTTTCACCTTATACCGGTTTTTTTCCGGTTTTTATCCGGTTTTATCCGGTTTTAACCGGTTTTATTTGTTTTTTTTTTTTTTTTTTTTTTTTTTTTAATAAAAGGAAAAAAGTTACCGTTTTAAAAAAAACCGGATATAACAGGTTTTAACCGGGTTTTTTTTAAATATAACCGTTTAAAAAAAAAAAAAAAAAAAGCTGTTATGATCGGTTTTAACTGGTTTTTTCCGGTTTTTTTTTCAAATATAACCGTTTTAAAAAAAAAATAAAAAAAAAATAGCCGTTATGGCCGGTTTTAACCGATTATAACCGGTTTTTTCCGGTTTTTTTTTTAAATACCGAGGCCAAACAGCTAGTAGCCATATGACCTTTTTTTTGAAATTTTTGAGGGTTTTGGGGAGTTTTAAGGCACTATAAATAGAGGTAATGAGTTGAGGTTGAAAACACATAAAAAACAATCTCATTTCTTTCTCTAATCTCTCAAAAATAATCTAAAATCGCTAATTCGCTATAATGGAAAACTCACAATCACAACAAGCTTCCACTACTCCCTCCGTTGCTACTAGCAATGTCCGAAAACAACATTACACAAATGATGATGTTGAACTTGTTAGACCAACTACCCGAAAAGGTGATGTATGGTCTAATTTCGATATCTGTGTTATGAAAGATGGTAATGTAAAGGCGCGTTGCCGGAAATGTGGGAATTTTTATAGCACCGGGTCTAACTCTACACTTAGGAATCATATTGGTAGTTGTAAGGCAGGTCAAAATACTAATTCGCAAGCTACTATTGGTGCGGATGGTCAAGTTTTTATATATGATGCGGATGCGCTTCGACTTGATTTTACGAAGTTTGTCATTCAACAAGGGCTTCCATTCAACCACTTCGACAACGTCAAGCTTACGGATATCATCAAAAGGAGGCTACAACCGCGGTATCAACATGTAAGTCGTACTGCTCTTAGAAGTGATGCTTTTAAATTATGGAAAACGGCTAAAAAAGAAATAATTGAAGGTTTTCGTGATTATAAATATGGTGTTTCTATAACTACGGATACTTGGACCGCACCACATGGTACGGCAAATTCTTATCTCGCCGTTACGACTCATTGGTTTAATCCCGAATCCTGGTTATTAATGAAACGGACAATCGCTTTTAAAATATTTGGTTATCCTCATACGGGATGTAATTTAAGAAAAAATTTGCATGACACTTTAATTGAATATAATTTAGATGATAAAGTTTTTACGATTTCACTAGATAATGCATCAAATAATACTAGAGCTATGGACTTGTTAAAATTACGTGTAAAACCTATTTTAGATGGTGCTTTTTTTCATTCCCGTTGTGTTGCTCATGTTATAAATTTATCCATACAAGCGGCATTAAAAATATGTGATAAGTTATATACGAAATTTAGGGGTTTATTAGTATTGATATATAAATCGAGCAACGAACGACAAATAAACTATAAACGTTTTCGTAAAATGTGTAATGAAGAACCCTTAGGACCTTGCCTTGATATTAATACTAGATGGAATTCTACTTGCATGATGTTTGAAAATATATTACGACAACGTGCGACTTTACATGCTTATAATCAAAAACTTATTAATAAAAATTTGTCCAACATAATACTAAACGACCAAGATTGGGATCAACTAAATGAATTAACTATGTTTTTACAAGTTTTTAAAGAGGCAACAACTATACTATCGGGTGTTTATTACCCAACTAGCCCATTAGTTTTAAAACAAATTTATGCTATGACGGAAAAATTATATGATTTAAAAAACTCACCTTCACGAATGTTTAGAAAAATGGTTAAAAGTATAAAAAAGAAATTTATAAAATATTTTGCTAGTTTACCTTTAGTTTTTACTTGTTCCGCCGCACTTAATCCATGTTTAAATGTTGGAGGTGTAGATTATTTAATAACAAAAATAATGGAAAATTTAGACTTATCTTTTGGGTTAGATGGTGAAGACCCCAACTATATAACATTTCAAATTTTTAGATTTAACGATCATTTTCAAAAATTGTTTGGCATTTATGCAACAAAATATGGTCACCAACAAAACCAATTGTTGACCAAATGCGGGCCGGATCATCCCAAACAAGAGACATTAATATAAACTTTTATAATTCTTTATTTGAAGACGCTACAAGGCGTCAACGATCATCGGCCCCAACAAGCGAATTGGGACAATATATGGCTACAAACTTTTTAAGAACTTTAAGTCCCAATGAGTTTGCAAACTTTGACATTTTGGCTTGGTGGAAAGAAAGGGAAATCCAATATCCGGTTTTATCCGCTATGGCTCGTGACTTATTAGCGGTCCAAGCTTCGACGGTAGTGGTCGAATTATATCGGATAGAAGGACAAAACTAACATGCGAATCCGTGGAAGTATGTGTATGTTTGAAAGATTATTTGGACGGAGTAGATAGGATACAACATGAATCGTCGTTGGAAGGTCCAATAATAGATGAAGATGTTGAAGAAGGTATAATAAGAGAAGAAGAAGAAGCGGGGATATCACCTTCGTCTTCGACTACGAATACCGAAGGCGAATTAGATGAAGGTGAGTTTGAAGAATTTGAAGTTGAAGATTTAGATGTACAAGATTTTTTGGAAGAAAATGATCTTGATGACGACTTGAGTGACTAGTTGAGTATAACGGGTGATGGCAATGCCGAAGCTCGATATACTTGATTACACTAATATGTTTTCGGGTGATGGCCATGCCGAAGCTCGCAAAATGTATTAGTATTTATATGTTTTTATGATTGTATTGTTTAAATAAAAGTTATGATTGTATTGTATAAATAAAAGTTATGATTGTATTTTTTTGTTGTATAATTGTATTGTTTAAATAAAAGTTATGATTGTATAATTGTATTGTTTAAATAAAAGTTATGAGAATATTGTTTAATTATATGTTTGATAATTAACAATTTTATTAAATAAACGTTCGAAGCTTTTAGTAAAATTCCGGAAAAAAACGAACCGAAAAAAACGAACCGGTAAACAACCGATAAAAAATCCGAATCCGAACATTTTTAACCGAAAAAAGCGAACCGGTAAAAAACCGAAAAAACCGATTCCGAAAATTTATAACCGAAAAAAACTGATTCCGAACATTTATAACCGAAGAAAACCGATTCCGAAAAACCGAAACTGGTTATTCGAAAAACTGGTTTTTTTATAACTGGTTATTAAAAAACCGAAAACCGAAAAAAACCGATTTTTTTGCACCTCTAATTTTAGTTCCTTTAACTTTAACTTACAGATTTCTTTGGATTATAACATATATATGTTACAGTTTATTTTTAAACTTGATAAAAGCACTCAAGAACTTCGACAAAATTATAGGCAAGTTGGTTAAATCCGACAGCACTTTTGCTTAAGCCATTATATCATGAGAAATGATAAGGATTTAAAATGTGCATTTTTAGGAGTTCATTTAATCTCTAAACTCGTATATATTTGATCAATTATTGCCCTGTATCGTTTCTTTTTACATTTTAGGTACTTGGGACACGAAAGCTAGAAATCGACATGTTTTTGGCTATTTTGGACGAAAAAAAGAAGAAAACGACCAAGTCGCGAATTTGTTAAGAAAAGCGACTCTTGACGGCGTCACAAGCTATAACGTGACGCCATCACTTGTATTTGGAGATGATGATTTGATGTAAATTTACAAGTGACGGTTCAGATAATTTACAAGGCTTGAGAGTTTACGGCGTCACCACCACAAAAACAGTTCATGACGGCGTCAGAGATTACATAGCGATGGCTTGACAAAGGTGACACAGCTAAGGACGAAACCCTAATGACGGTTGGCTGACAGCATCACAACCATAAAGTGATGCCATCACCAGTGTAAACCTATATATATATATTCGTATGTTTTCTATTATTCGTGTAACATCTTGTAGGATCACATTGTGCACGATTTTCAGAGCTTTTGTAAGGGTTTTTCAGCTCCCAAACTCTATGCTTAATTGAAGTTAAGTAATTCCTCTTTAATCATTCAATATGGAGTAAATTGCAGAAATCATCCCTATGGTTTGGTGAAATTGCAGATATCGTCCCTGGTATTCAATAAGTGCAGGCGGCCTCCCTAGAATGAAACCTTTTGATTAGTTTGGTCCTTGGCAATAACGATGGTTAGTGTGATTTCGTTAGTTGGAAAAATACCAAGGGTAGTTTTGTCCTTTCGCATTGTGGTCCCTTGTATTCTCGTCTATATATTAATCAAAGGGTTATTCCTTTTTCCCCAAATCCTAAACATGCCAAAACCCTAATTTGTTAAATCCATCAAATTAATGGATGTGGTGAGCTGCTTTTGTGATAATCATGCCATTGTTCGCACTTCATGGACTGACACAAACCCTGGTCGTAGGTTTTGGTCTTGTCCACAAATTGTAAGATATTTTTCTTGGTTAACATTTACCATTTTGTGATGTTGTTACTTATGGTATTTTGTTAATTCTTCCTTTTAGGGTATGAATTGTGGTTTCTTCTTATGGTTGGATCCTCCTATGTGTGCTCGGTCAAGGAGTATTATCCCTGGATTGCTAAGATCAAGAAATGCACTACAAGTGTCTTTGAACTCAATGGCAATTGCAAACCGTGGACTCAAGATTATGTTGTTTTGTTGTCTGTTATTATTGGTTTTTATGTGCTACAAGTAATCTTGTTTATGTTGTATTATGTTCTACTCATCTTTAACTGGACTAGTAGTTGACCTCATTAGTTTGTAATGGTCAACAAATTTTGGATATGTTTAGTGATGTTCTGTTTAATGAAAGTCTACTTTTTATGTTAGCAATGATTCAAATCAGTTTTGCTATGCATAAAACAATAACCAACACTTAGCAGTTAAAACATAATCCCGTGACACTAATAAAACATAAAACATAGTGTATATATAAAGAGTCATACCATAGCTTGAACAAGTTTTACAATACAGTCTTAAATCTTAAAAGTATTGGCCAACACATTGACTTAAAATAGAAATTGTCTTAAAAAAGCCACAAACAATACTAAAGTCTTAATAGAATTCCAACACAGTCATAAACCATTTGGAATGTAGTAGTACTGAACTACTTTAATGGTGTAAGTCTTGAGGCATGATAACATCAAATCGTACCCGTATTTTTGGTGTTAATTTCCCCCAATATTGCTCATCTTTCATATTAATATGTTGGATATATACTCTTATTTCTTTATATTCAGTTTTCAAGGCAAAGATGAGCAAAGGAACGAAAAGACGCGGATATAGAAGGATTTACACGCGAATCATTAAAGTATGCTGACTCTGCATTAACTACGGCGTAGATGTCCAATCTACCTACGCCGTAACTATCATTACTAAAGACTACGGAGTAGATACTCCATCAACCTACGCCGTAGATATTATTCCTGAAGACTATGCCACAGCTTGCACCACACTTACGACGAACATCAAAGGGCCCTACGTAGTAACCTCTCTCCACCTATGACGTAGAGCCCAAATTTAAACAGTAAAGAAATATCAAGGCCATAGAAGAAACTACAGCGTAGTTTCCAAATAACTACACCGTAGACATGACAGCTGAAGAAACTACGACCGTAGCACATGATCCAACTACGGCGTAGATGCAATTATCAAAGACTACGGCGTAGCCAACCCTAGAGCTACGCCGTAGCTATGTCCGGCCTATAAATACCAGCCTTAATTCCGAGTTTTACAACACACATTCCAACACACAGAAGTCAGGAGGAATTAAGGGAGCAGAAGGACGAAGTTCCATCAGCATACTAGTCCACTCTAAGGGAGATTCACACCACAAATATAAGTTTATTCATTCGATTCGTTTGTATTAATTCAATGTTTACATTTATTATGTTAAACCTTTGTTTTTCTGCATTTATGAACTTGTGTGGCTAAACACCTCTTGGTGTTAGCCTATTTATGAAATTGTTATTTATGTGATTTAGTTTTCGCGCATCTTTATCCGTTTTATTTGTATACTTGCTTAGCTAGTATTGGGACACTCTAGTTTTAAGGGTTTTGATATTGGGTAGTCCTTGGTAGTGGTTAAACATTGTCATTCATGTGCGAATTGACCATAGGATCACCTACCAAATGGATTTACTTAAGAAGTTAGAGGGGATGTAAGATGTGACCGTGCCCGCATCCCGCTAGATTAGTCTAAGCTAGTAGAGATACTTAATGACTCAACATAGTTTACCATGGACCTCCGTCAATCACAAAGGAGTAGACCTTTGATATCGGAGTAGGATTCTATGGGAAATAGGCTAGGTGAATTTGACGAGGAGCCTAGTGACTTCAACCCCCAGATAAAACGATAGGATACATAACTAGAGAACTTGTCACATTAGTAACAAGAGTAATAATTAGGTTAACACTGCTTTCTCCTATTGATTTCCTTTCACCATTTATTTGCTTTATTGTTTTGTTATTTTATTTAATCATTTCATCATAAAAACCCCTTTTATTTTAGTGACATTAAAACTTAGATAGCTTCCGCCCCTTAGCTCTTGAGACGACCTCGGCTTTACCATCTAGCTATACCTCACACGACTGGGTACACTGCCCGATAGTGCATTAGGTAGACCTTAGGTAGACGAGACTATTATAAATATAAAACCTGGTCGGTAAATCCTGCATCAAGTTTTTGGCGCCACTGGCGGGGAGCTGATAGGATTTTATTTAAGTTTTGCATTTTTTATTTTATTTTCTTTTCAGTACTCACGATTTCTTGTCTAGTTTCAGGTAGTATTGGTGAGATAGACATCGATACCCTCACTCTCGAGGAATACTTAGCTCTTACCCATGATGAACAAGGGCCTGGTTTGATTAGGCCAGCTATTGTAGCAGAAGTTCAATTCGAGATCAAGAACCAATTTATAAGGGAGCTACGGAAAGACCCATTTTCAGGAGCAAAGACCGAATATGCTCATGAGCACATTGAGAATGTTCTCTACATTGTCAGTCTAGTCAACATTCCTGGAGTATCTCATGATGCAGTCATGCTTAGAGTCTTTCCTATGACTCTTACCGGTGCAGCTAAAAGATGGGTTAATAGGTTACCTGCTGGAACCATCAATACTTGGGCCTTGTTGAAGAAAAAATTTATCCAAAGGTATTGCCGTCCTTGAAGGACGGCTCAAAAGCTCGAGGAAATACACAATTTCAAACAAGATGGTGACGAATCATTGTACCAAGCTAGGGATAGGTACAATGATCTTCTTTTCAAGTGCCCAACTCACGACCTCAACAAGCAACAAACAGTGAGTATCTTCTATAAGGGGCTTAACATCTCCACCCGCAGAATGCTGGACTCTTAGGGGCCGATCCCTGGAATGATACCAACCGAAGCTTTAAAGATTATTGAAGATATGGCGGACCACTCTCAGAAGTGGCATGATGGTGGAAGTAGAAGCATTAGCGAAAGTTCGGATGGAATTGCCCTAATCCCCAATAAGCTCGAAAGTCTAGGGCGTGACATGAAGAAGCTTAAGAAAAATGTGCATGCCATTCAAGTGGGATGCGAAATTTGTGAAGGAGCTCATTTGGCTAGGGATTGTCCATTAAAAGATGATGAAAAAAGAACTGAAGAGGTAAAATATAGAGAAGGAAGACCGTTCCAAAGTTACAACAGCAATGGTTACCGAACAGGGTATAATCAAGCTCCCTATGGCGAAAAAAGATCGAACCTCGAAGATACTATCAACAAATATCTTGAAGACTCAAGAAAGAAACAAGAAGAGCAAGATGAGTGGTTGAAGAATTTTCAATAAGCCACTAACAAGAGGCTTGCTAATCATGACGAGTCCCTAAAGAATCTCGAAACAATGATAGGGAAATTGGCCGAGGAAATCCATGAGAAGAACGTTCTCGAGGAGAGCAAAAGAGTAGTTGGAGCATGCATGGCAATGTTTGCCAACAAAGAAGAAGAAGAACATCCTCCAAAAAAGTGCGAAGGTCTAATTTGTGAAGAAATCCTTCAATATAAGAAACCTGAAGACTGCAATACAATTCCCTGCCAACTTCCGAATAAAGAGAATGGTGTTGAGATCTTTGTTCTCCCTTGCACCATTGGTAACTCTAACCTCTAGGCATTGGCAGATTTGGGATCCAGTGTCAATGTAATGCCTCTATCCCTATTTATTACACTTAAACTAACGAGCCTCAGAAAAAAAAAATTTGGTGATCGAGATGGCAGATATGATGAAAGCAATTCCCATTGTAGTTATAGATGATGTTCTAGTTAAGGTTGACAGGTTTCTGTTTCCTGTTGACTTTGTGGTGATTGATATGGCAAAAACTCCAAAGGAAGACCTAATCCTTGGAAGACCTTTCCTAGCAACATCTAAAGCCCGTATCGATGTCTTTGAAAAAAAGATATCATTAGGAGTTGAGCTTTACAACGAAAGGGTCGTTTTCAACATGGAAGCAGCGAATATGCTAAGGCACAAGTAGATAATCGGTTCATACGTAGCTAATGGCATTGCTAAGGAGGATCCGCCTGACACATTTGGAATCTCAGGTGAAGTCTTTAACTATATGCCACCTTCATGTTTAAAAATTGCACATGATGTAGATCCAAACTTAAGGAATGAAAACAAAGATTCCTCTAGAGAAGATAGTAATGAAGAGGATAGCTCATTCGACCCATGGCAAGGTGAAAAACCACTTATAGTCACGGTAATGAGCCATTGTTGTGAGCCAAAAGAATGCATAAAAGATTTAAAGAGGGGTCTGGTGCCTTCGTGCTCTCCCTTCTATAAATTTTGCAATAGTGGAGGAAATTTTCGATTGAGACAGCTTAGAAGGGAAGCTAACGTTTGGTCATGTTATGAAGAACCTAATTACGATAAAAGCGAATGGAAGAAAAATTATTTTAATGGAATTAATTCTGGAGAAGAAATAGAATGGATAGTTTATTTTTGCAGACAAGCAATTATGAAGTAAGGCGGATCTACTCATGCTTGGCCTACTTGTGATCTGTTTCGGAGAAAATGTAATGGGGGAAAATTAACCGAACCTATTATCAAAAGGTATAAGTGGGCTTGTTTCAATGAGCACATGAGGAAAGAAGTCGGGTATAAGGGGATTGCATTTGAAGATTGGATGGAGGTGAAGTTTGGCGAAGCTCTGTTAAGCCGAGCAAATAAAATGAAATACAGGAGCGAGTGGGCAAAATCAAATTTTTTTTAAGAGATGATTGTCTTCAATCCATACCTTATATTCCCTCAACAGTTTGGAGTAGGACATCCGCCAAGCTTGACAAGGAAAAGGCGAAAAAACTCGACTTGCCAAATGGATAATACGGAAGTGAGTCTAACTTAAAGACTCGATAATAAAGAAAACTGCTCTTTCGAGAGACAACCCGAATTATCTTTGTTTTTCATTTCTTTTAGCGTAGATAGGCTTTGTTTTTCATTTCTTTTACCATGTTAAGTATATTAAGTGAGGAGAGTATGACGGAACTGGTGCCCCAGAGCTTGTGGAAGGGGTGTGGGAACTAAGCATGTATACTAGCCTTGAGGTCCTGAGTTCGAATCCTACACCCAGTTTTTTTTGCAACCATTTATTTTATTTTTTTTTCTTTTTACACACCTATTAAATAAGCAAAAATAAGAAACCTTAAAAAAAAACTTTTTATATCAACCAAATAAGCTCTGTAGGAGCTTATTTGCTTATCAGTTGGCTTAAAAAGCCAAACTTGGATTTTTAATAAGCTAAAAGCTACCAACAACCTACCAAGGGTTAAATAAGCTACAACTAATTGATATACACCTAAAGTAACCTAAATCACTTAAATAAGCACAAGGAATAAGCCAAGAAGCTCAAATAAGCAATCCTATGACCTGCTACAACCAAACAGGCCACAAGGCCAATATGCAGCCCTATGTGGGGTCCACAAATAAGCACCAGGGTCCAAAATTAAGATTGTTCCTAAAAGCTGGCCTGATAAGCTTCCCAATAAGCTAATAAGCAGTGCTTATGGCTTATTATTAAGCTTTTGGTGAGCTTGTGAACTTTGGTGCAAACACTGAGTTGCTCAGTGTAAGGTTCTGAGTCCTAGTCACAAAGGAGGTCAAATAAGCTAACTTACAATAAGCTAAAGCCAAAACTAAACCTAGGTCTGAGAAGAAGGTCCAATAAGCTATAAAATAAGCAAAGGCTAGGGTGTGGGGTCCACTGAGGAGCTTTGCACAAGCTTGTGAAAAAGCTCTTAAACACTGAGTGATCAGTGTACCTGGTGAAATGGACCAAACAAAAAGCTCTGAGCAGCCCTAGTAATTAAGCTAGAAATTATGAAATAAGCCAGGAACCTTAAAGTAGAGCTTATGGGCTTTCCAATAAGCTAAGAAGCTCAGGGTGGGGCCCATTAGGGAAGTCACAACAAGCACAAGAAAATTGGTCTAAACCTGTGGTGCAGGGGAGCTTTTTGCTCAAAGATCCAATTCTAAGACTGCTTATTTATAAGCTAATGGCCTCCAAATTCAGATTTTCTTTTTGAAAAAAGGAAACAAGCAATAAAAGAACTCAAATCAACAAAAACTTTTTATTTCCAACCTCTATTAAACACTGTGGATGCTTAAGAAAATCTGATCATTTTTTTACAGATAAGAAATTTTGACTTTTAAAGAATCACTAAGGTTTGACTTAAATAAACTTTGAATCTAATTTAACTAGTGATTATGATGTTCTAAGCCTAATAGATGTTAAATTATACTAGATGACCAAGTTTTAAACCAATATGATGAGTTTGAAACCAAATGGTTCAACAGGTGCACAAGTGAATAAGATTCAAAGTGATTTTGACTTTTCAATAAAAGACCACTGGATTTGATTGTAGAACTGAGTTATTAGACCATCATATACCATGTATCAAACAAGAATAACAATACACATAGCCTAGAACACAGATAATCAGTCTATTCCAAACACCTCTTTATCAAAATGATTTTGATGTTTTCAAAGCATAACAAAGATTTAAACCTCCAATCTGTTTTCAAACTTCATTTTGTCATTAATTAAGATCAAATGAACATGAATTAACAACAATAAAAGCATAGAACACACAAATTAACAATTATACTAATTGACTGTAAAAATAAAAAAATTTAGCAACTAGAAATATTAAAGAATAAGCTAATTAATTTAAGATAGATTATGATTAAATAACACAAAACAAGCATATAAGAACAAGATCAAGCAGTAAATAACAAGAAAACAATAAAATGCCAAATTAAGAAATTTGCTTACCAAAGTGCAATCCTGCTTATACCAAGAACAAGGACCATGTAACACTCCTATAAGTTCTCCAAAGAACAACTAACCCAAGGGCAATCCAAAATCCACCCTGCTCCTTCTTGATGATTCAAATCTGCAATTTTTTATTTAAAAACTATTTTTCATGATTTTTTCTATTTTTTTTTCAAGTAAAACTAGAATTTAAAGCTTCTAATAACCTTAATAAGCTATATCAATAGCTTATATGAGCTTAATGATAACAAACAACCTCAGATTACAACTAGAAAACTTGTAAAGATTTTTGAAATTAAAACAAGGATTCTTAAACTTGAAATGGAACTTCAACTTGAATTAAACTTGAATTGATGTTTCTTACAACATTACAACAATATGAAAATGCTTCAAAGCTTAAATTTAAACTGAAAGATAAAGTCTACACTAATACGATTTGAATTGTAAACTAACTACAAAAATTAACTAACTATTCCTTCATCTTCTTCCTCTATTTATAGCCTCAGATAATCCAGATGTCTTCTTAAGCATATCCCACCATGATTCAGCCTTGACACGTATCAAAATTAAGCACAGGTGTTCAAAAAGCATTTTGGCGCCAAAATCCACCAAGGTTGCTTGTAGCCATTTTCCAAGCATTTAATGCTTCTGATGTGACAATGGAGGGTTAAGGGAACCATTTGAGGTGGAATGGGTGATGGTAGGTTAGTAGTACATGTTGAGGTGATGCAGAGATGGTGGGAGTAGTACGTGTTCAATCCTGGAGCAATGCTAAGCTTTGGGTACTCTTGGAGAGGGTGACACGTGGGAGATGATGTGGAAAGGTGAAGGCAAATGGTGGGGGGGCATGGTGGATTGTGGTGAAGCAGGTGGTGGAGCAGGTGTGAGGTTGAAGAAGGAGGTGGAGGGTCAACGCGGGTCAACGACCAGCGTTTTATTAAAGGGTGAGTGGGCTTAGGGAGTATTGGGCCTAGGGTTGTTTGGACCAGGCTTTATGTTTAATTTGGACTTGGAATTGGATTTTTGGTTTATTTTTTTTTTGATCCGTTTGGTTTGTATAAAGTTTAGCCCAAGGACTAAACTTGTAAAATCTGATTTTCAGGGACCAAACTTGAAACTTTTCCAAACTATATCACAAAGGACCTTTCTTGCCATTTAAAATATTATAAGGACCTTTTTATTATTTTTCCAAATTTAAAAGTAACCGGGGACCAATTTTGCCATTTTTCCAAATTTCAGGGACTTGTTTTGTAATTTTATGAATTTATCATCTAAGGGTAAAATTTGTCAATTTGTGAATTACCAAGGACCATTTGATGATAAAATTCCATTTTTGAATACCGAGGGGTATTTTCTGTCAATATTGAAACTGCAGGGACCTGTTTTGCCAATTTTGATATTTTGAACTTCCAAGGTTAAAAATTGTTATTTCATGATTCCTGAGGATTGTTTTTGACTTTTCTTTAAAATAAATCATCCAGGGATCATTTCTGACATTTCTTGAAAGTTCAGGGACTGATTTTGACAATTTGGTAAACTTTGGCCGTTTTTCCCTGTTTTCAGTTCTTTTATGTTTGAAACATATAAAAACACCTTCTAAGGATTTTTGTATTATTTTGTGGTATTTCTGAGTGTTTTTACATGTTTTTGTTGTTCAGATTTGACAGAAATGATGAGTTTTTATGAACTCATCAATCTCCTACATTTAACTATTGGTAGTCCCTAGCAATCTGGCATCCACTAAAAACCCATTTTTGAAAATTTAATGGATTTTTGATATCTCTTTACCAGACAGCCATTACTTCTGGAGTAGCCAGGTGTGAAAACTGTGGTACACCTGATAACCGTGTGATTTTGAGCAAACCACCAGCTGTCAACGGATTTGATTAGTCTTTACCAAAAGCCGTTTGCTTCTGGACTAGCCAACTCTTGATGGAATAGTCAACATCTTGGTGAGCTGATTACCAATTATGGTTTTTCACTGCCTTTACCACAAGCCATAATCTTGCGGGCTAGCCAACTCATTAGCTTTTGAAGATAATGGGGAGTTGAGGAACCATACAATTTTTGGCAAATTGCAAGCCATAAACGGATTTGAGTTATCTTTACCAAGAGCCGTTTGCTCCTGGATTAGCCAGTCCTTATATGGATTAGACATGGTGGACTAATAACCATTTGTTGCGTTAATGCCAAGTACTTCATTTAAGTAAAAATTTTGAAAAATTTTTAAATTTTTGGCAAAAACGGGGGAACTAGATGTATAATGTGATTAAATTCGCTAGAATTTCCCCCCCTACACTTAGAATTGAATATTGTCCTCAATATTTAAAGTCCCGGCTATTATGCCGACTCTTTGAACGTGAAAAGGCAATATCACAAGCTAAATGCAGGAACAACATTTATTTTTGAATTTTTTCATTTTTATTTTATGTACTTTATTTACAGTAGGGAAACTCCCCTACACTTAGGTGGTAGAACAGAGAAAGAAGTCAGAAAAACATGGGTAGGACCCATGTTATGCTAATGTTTTTGTTTTCCGAGTCACTAGCTTGACTCGACCCCGTATTAATTAGTCCGTGGGGAAAGTTTGGAGATCTGGGACAACCACTTGTGGTATGTCCCCTCCAAAGTAGTGTTTCAAACGATGGCCATTTACTTTAAAATTGGGACCGTCGGGTTGTAATAACTCAATAGTTCCGTATGGGTATACTTTTGCTACAGTAAATGGTCCAGACCAACGGGTTTTTAGCTTGCCCCGAGAAAATTTTCAATCTTAAATTGAAAAGAAGAACTCTGTCACCAACGTTAAAAACGCGGTTCTTTATTTTAGAGTCATGTATCTTCTTAGTCTTTTCTTTATAGATTAAAGAATTCTCGTAAGCTTGATCACGTAGTTCATTTAGCTCATTTAGCTGAACCTTGCGGTGATCACCCGCTGTCTGAATGTCAAAGTTTGCATGTTTCAAAGCCCAATAGGCTTTGTGCTCTAATTCGATCGGAAGATGACATGTCTTTCCGTACACCAACTTGTATGGAGTACACCCAATGGGTGTTTTATAAGCTGTACGAAAAGCCCAGAGTGCGTCGTCCAATTTGTCTGACCAAGAGGCATGGTTTTCACCAACCGTCCTCTCCAGAATTCTCTTAATGCCCCTATTTGAGACCTCCACCTGCCCACTAGTTTGGGGGTGATATGCAGTAGAAAGACGGTGAGTTACACCATATTTCAGCATCACTCTTGCAAACTGATCATTGCAAAAGTGTGTACCACGATCACTGATAATGGCACGAGGAGTCCCGAATCGAGCAAAGAGAGACTTTAGAAATTTCACAACAACTCGGGCGTCATTAGTGGGTAAAGCTTTTGCCTCAACCCATTTAGACAAATAGTCTACAGCCACGAGTATATACTTGTTCCCTCGTGAAGACGGGAACGGGCCCATGAAATCAATGCCCCAGATATCAAATATTTCACAGACTTGGATGATGTTTTGAGGCATTTCATCCTTCTTAGAAACATTCCCGTAATGCTGACAAGCATCACAAGTTTTGACAAGTTCTTGGGCATCTTTATAGATGGTGGGCCAATAGAAACCAGAATCAAACACCTTTTTGGCGGTGTAGTTTGAGCTGTGATGTCCCCCAATGGGTCCATCATGACAGGCTTTGAGGATTTCCATGGCTTCATTACCATGGACACACCGTCGGATGACTTGATCCGCACATATCTTAAAGAGGTAAGGGTCGTCCCAGAAATAGTGTTTGACGTCTTTGAAGAATTTTTTCTTCTGCTGGGACGTCATCCCTTTCACTATGAAATTACCTGCATGATAGTTTGCAAAATCTGCAAACCATGGGGTAGAGGTATCATCCCGGGTAGAGATTAGATTGAGAGTCTCCAGAGGAAAAGTTTCATTAATTTCTTTTCTCTCGAGAATATCCTGATGAGGATTCTCTAACCGGGATAAGTGATTAGCAGCAAGGTTCTCTGCTCCTTTTTTGTCTCGTATGAGTATATCGAATTTCTGAAGGAGCAGGACCCAACGGAGCAGTCTTGGCTTTGCATCCTGTTTAGTGAACAGGTATTTCAAAGCCGAGTGGTCCGTGTACACCACGCATTTGGTTAGGATTAAGTAAGACCTAAATTTCTCAAAGGCATATACCACAGCTAATAATTCTTTTTCTGTGGTGGTATAATGTGCTTGAGCTTCACTCATGGTTTTGCTTGCGTAGTGTATTGGCTGAAAATGTTTTGATTTGCGTTGCCCCAGAACTGAACCAATAGCGAAATCGCTAGCATCGCACATAAGTTCGAAGGGTAAGTCCCAGTCGGGGGCAACAAGGATTGGTGCCTCGGTAAGCTTTTTCTTTAAAGTAGAGAAAGCTTCGATGCACTCGGGGGAAAAGATAAAAGGAGCATCCTTTTCAAGAAGATGAGTCATGGGCCGGGCTATTTTAGAGAAATCCTGAATGAATCTCCGATAGAATCCGGCATGGCCTAGGAAACTCCTTATTCCTTTAACAGTGGTGGGATGAGGCAGTTTAGCTATAACATCAATTTTGGCCTTATCAACCTCAATCCCACTTTTTGAAATTTTATGGCCGAGGACAATGCCCTCTTTGACCATAAAATGGCTCTTCTCCCAGTTTAGACAAAGATTAGTGTCTTTACAACGTTGGAGCATCTTTTCTAAATGGGAGAGGCATGAGTCGAAAGAATTCCCAATGACTGAGAAGTCATCCATGAATACCTCCATGGTTTTCCCGATCATGTCGTGGAAAATAGCCATCATGTACCTCTGGAAAGTACCCGGAGCATTGCATAACCCAAAAGGCATGCGACGATAGGCAAATGTTCTGTAAGGGCATGTGAAGGTAGTCTTATCTTGATCCTGTGGATCAATGGGAATCTGGAAGTAACCCGAGAAGCCGTCGAGGAAGCAATAATACTCATTCCCCGCTAGTCTCTCGAGCATCTGATCCATAAAGGGCAGAGGGAAATGGTCTTTGCGGGTGGCTTCGTTAAGCTTTCTGTAATCAATACATACTCGCCACCCTGTAACCAAACGAGTTGGTATCAACTCGTTATCCTCATTTGTGACAACCGTGATGCCACCCTTTTTTGGAACACAATGTATTGGGCTAACCCAAGGACTGTCTGATATAGGGTAAATCAATCTTGCATCGAGAAGTTTGATAACTTCTTCCTTGATAACTTCGTGGATTTTTGGATTTACCCTTCTTTGATGTTGCACGGTAGGTTTAAAGTCCTCTTCCATTAGGATTTTGTGTGTACAAAAATCCAGGTTAATACCCTTTATGTCTGAAAGCTTCCAAGCAATTGCTTGCTTGTGGGACTTTAAAACCTTATGCAGCGCGGTTTTCTCCTCATCCTTTAAGTCTTTGGCAATAATGATCGGTAACTTATCGTTACCTTCCAAAAATGCATATTCTAGATGAGGAGGCAGGTCCTTAAGTTCGACCTCGGGGAAATCATCAGTTTTCTCAACATTTTTGACTTCCGCGTTATGAAGTTGTGGAGGTAGAACAGGAATGGGAGAGGGATCTTTGTTTAATAACTTCTCAAGGAGAAGTATATCCCTTTCCGGGTCAATCTCTTGGTTATCAATCCCCTTGGGAACTGAATCACTTTTGAGAAAGGCCTCTAATTCCTCAAGGACGAAATCACTTCCCTCAAACGGAGTGAGGGAAGGAAAAGAATTAGCGATTATGGGGTAAGAAGAGGGAGTGGGATTGCCACTCGGAGAACTATCAGCGAAACCAAGGATTTCCTGAGCATACTCCTCGGATGCAATGTTAATGACATCAATTCGGTTGACCGATTCAGCATCATAATTCGAGGAGTATCTCGAGGTTTGATCAAGGTTGAACGTTATCGCTTCAGTGCCAACTCGTAACATGATTTCCTCATCGAAAACATCAATTAATGCACGACCCGTCCTTAAGAATCCCCTCCCTAGTATGAGAGGAACTCTTGGATCTGCATCGAAATCAACAACGACAAAGTCTGCCGGAAAATGGAACTTTCCCACTCTTACAAACACGTCCTCGGCAATACCAAGGGGACGTGAAATTGAACGGTCTGCAAGCTCGAGAGTCATGCATGTGGGACTAAGTGCCTGAAGAGAGAGCTTTTTCCAAACTGAGTAGGGCATTAAGTTGATGCTTGCACCAAGATCGGCCAAGGCAAAACAGTCAACCATCTGTGGGAAAAGTGTAAACTAATGGCTAAACTTGAGGGTATCTCAAATGAATGGGCAAGTGTTATTTCTTTTATCTCTAATAAACCTGCTACTAATTCTATCTGGAGTGTGATTCAGAGGTTAGTATTGGGTGCTTGTGTTTATTTTGTTTGGCAGGAAAGAAATTTCAGGTGTTTCAGGAAAGAGTCTAGAGATGTGGACTGTTTATTCAAGGTTGTGGTTGGGACAGTGAGATTGAAACTTCTGGGATTAAATATTAGGTACTCTTCTAATTCTATTGAGGCTGCTAATATATGGGATTTGAAGATTTTAAAGAATGAATATTATAGGAGAATGGTGGATGAGATCTTGAAGCATAATTATGATAATGATTAGTGCTATGGTTGGTGTTTGGTTTAACTGGTTCAATGTTGGAACTGGTTTTTGGGAATGTAATAGGGTGTGGAATCGGTTTGTTTATTGGTGGTATCTTTGGGAAGGTTTGGGAGAATGTTTCACTCTTTTTGTCCTTATTAATGGTTTTACCCTTTGGGTTTTACATTATAAGGTTTTTAAGGAGGAAAATTCTTCTAAACAGCTTTTCTGGCACTTCCTTGATTATATGTAGTTGATGTATCTGATCTCCATTGGTTGATATTCTGGTTTGCTGGTGGTTCTATTTAGGCTGATGGTGGATGGTTATTGTTATTTTGGGTTGGCATGGACTGTTTTTCTTTATTGCTTTGATGAGTAATGAGTTGTTGATTTCTGGTAGCTTATGTATATTGTGCTGGTTTGGAGGTCCTTGGTTGGTCCCTTGGATTTCTGATGATGCAGAAGTATACTTGGGTTTCCAGATTGAATTTGACTCATTTCTTTCATCTTGCTTTCTAGTTATTTGTATGTGATTACTGGTTCTAGTGATTGTTACTTCTCATTTTGTATTTGAGCTAGGGATATGTCCTATGCCATTGTTTTTATGGTGGTGCTTTAGTGTGGAAGCTAGGGAAGTGTCCTAGTCTTTTATTAACACTTTGCACTTGTTTGTCTTGTTCGGCCGTTTGGCTTCCTTTACTTAATAAATTTACCTTTAAGTAAAAAAAAAAAAAATTTCCAGGATCTCCTAGCTTTGCGGAATCTGTTTCAACAGAACTGCAGAGCAGTTTTCATTGAGTGGAGTTCGTGCCATTTCAAACAGTTTTTCTTTATTGCTCAACAGGTTTTTTATTGTCGATGCGAATTTGGGCATTAAAAGAAGAGCATCCGCGAAGCTAATATCGAAGTGTAGTTCTTGAAAAATCTGAAAGAATTTTTCCATCTGATGATTAGCTTTTTCACGGAGCTTCTGGTCTTGCAATCGTGAGGGATATGGAATTGTTGGTTTTGGGTTGGCTTTTGGATTTTCAACAGGACCTTCGGTAGTTTCAAACACAACTCTTTTAGGGGGAGTCGGGACCGGGATAACTGGAGGTGGGACGTCGTCGGTACTTCCTTTATGAATAGGAGGTATCGTGTCCGTTGTAACCTCAGCTTCTTTTTCCAGTACCTCAGGAGAAGAGAAAGAGGTAGATGGAATTTTAGGTCCTTTGTATGAAGCTCCACTCCTTGTGGTGATCGCCTTAACATCGCCCCTCGGATTAGCGATCGTGTTGCTAGGTAAAGTACCTGAGCCCGAGGGTCGATCATTTAAAGATTTCTTTATGTCAGAAATCTGGCTGATCAACAACCTGTTGGTTTCTTCCTGTGCTTTCATGAATTGTTTTAACAATTCATCAGAAGAGGTAGGGTTTGGAACAACAGCTGGTGTTTGAACGGGAGGGGTTTGCCCTCGAGTGTTCTGATGAAACCCTTGATTTTGGAATTGTCCCTGATTAGGGTTTCCATGAAAGTAGCCAGGATTATAGTTACTCGGTCCCTGATTTCTAATCCCCTGATTTTGAAAGTTTTAGGGATAACCTTGATTAAAGTGACCTTGGTTAGGATAACCTTGGTTACTTCTGTTTTGGTTCTGGGGACGGTTTTGTGTGTTCCGGTTAAAACCAAGTGGTACAGAGTTCGGACGCCATGGTGGCTCAACAGGAGGACGATATGGATTGCCTCCTTGGCTAGAGCTACCAGCAATCGCGTTGGTTTCAAATGTGTTATTGTCTGTGGCAGTACAATTATAGTAGGCATGTGGTCCACCACAGGTAACACAAACATCCACTTTCTTCACTTCAGCATGTGAAGGATTCTGTGGGAACGAGACTTTCTTCTGATTGGAGTGAACCAAGGCTTGTATAGCATCCGTGAGTTTATCAATCTTAGCATCGGTGCTAGACTGATTCACGGTAGAAGAAGAAGGATCGACCTGTTTATTACGTATGGTTCGAACCTTGGACTTATTTTCAATTATTGCTAAAGCTTCCTTGACAGTACGACTCAAAAAATTCCCTCCTGCCGAGGCATTAAGGGAATCTTGGTCTGCTTGGCTTACTCCGTTATAAAATGTGTTGAGTTGCATTAACTCAGAAAATCCATGGTGGGGGCATTTGTGAAGCAACTCTTTGAATCTATCCCATGCTTCACTGAATGTCTCACCAGGTCTTTGTGAAAACTTGGTGATCTCATTCCTTAGATAGGCAGTTTTGGATGGTGGATAGAATTCATTCACAAATTTCTTAACTAGATCTTCCCATGTTTCTATGGATCGAGGGGGTTGTTTCTCTAGCCAGACTCTAGCTGCTCCCTCGAGAGAAAATGGAAACAGAAGTAGTTTAATAGCCTCCGGTGGGACATTCTTATATTTGATGGTAGATGTGATCTTGTTAAACCATCTTATATGTGAATGAGGATCGTCCTTTTCGAAACCATAGAACTGATTAGAAGTAACCAGATTAAGTAATCCGGTTTTTAATTCGAAATTATCAGATACTATGGCTGGTACAATAATAGCATCTCCATAACCCTCGATGGGTGCCTGGAGAAGCTCTGACATTGGGCATTCTTCTGCCATAATGACTGCAGGTTTAGGTTCAGTCTGTATTTGAGATTGTGTACGTTTTCGAGGAATACTGACAAGCTCGCGATGAGGACTTGTAGACCTAGAAGAACGTGTGTGCATGTACTAAAAACAAAATTTTCAAAACAAGATCGAGGCAAAACCACAGTAAACTTAACCCAATAATCACAGGTAAAATGGCTTCTTTATAAAAGGTACACCACTTACAGGGATATTATGTTAAGTTTTTATCTTATGTTTGAGAACTTATTCTGAAGGTTATTTAATTGTAATTTATTCACAAGAAAATGTTTTTGGGTATATGTGTATGGGTGAAAACTTGGAAAATATTTTTGGAATCGATTCGTTAACCGAAATCGTTCTTTTAAAATCACTCGCAGGCTAGCGGGAGGAAATAAATGGATTCCTCTTCAGTTCGCAATTTAATGTCAGAACTTACCTTATACCAGCTGTTTCAGGTTGTGATCTTAAAGAAAACGAAGTAATTTAACTTCACGATTTATTTTGTTGTTATTTAATTTTTTTGGTGTTTTTAACACTTTAGGAAAAGTGTTAGTGAACTTTTCAGTTTTGATATTTATTTTTACAAAAATTTACAGACTGATGGTATTTGTACAGTGAGTTGATATTCAGAACCACGTATGCTTCCAAATTCGTCGTACGCAGCACACCTCCCCGGCAACGGCGCCAAAATTTGATCAGTGTTAAACCGTCAGATTATTATTGACCAAGGTCAATAAGTCAAAAACAGCTTAGACTAATGCTCCTCGGAGTACAATGTATCCTCGGGTCGTATTTCCCAACGAGGCGTGAAATCTGTAATAAAACGAAATTTGGGATCGGGTGATTATGAATGGGCAAAGGTGAGTTTGATTTATACTTACTGATTTACAGAATTTAAACAATTAAATAATAAACTTTAAACAGTTACGTAAATTAAAAACGTATACAAAATAAAAAAAAAAAACTTACGTCTACGTACAGGAAAAAGGTGAGTTTTAATACAAATTAAACTACAGGGGGTAAAATTAAAAATTCTACAAACTTAAAACTTAAAAGAAAATTTAATTTTAAAAAGAAAATTTTTTAGATTATTTTATAATTTAATATTAATTATTTAAATAAAAACTATTTATCTATTTAATTAAAACTATTTTAAATTAAACTAAAAATAATAAAAATTATAACTTAAACTAAAAACTTGCAAAACTATTTTATAAATTTTAAAATGAACTTGAAAAAGTATAAAAATTAAAATAAATATTTTTGTCTTTTTATGTGTTTTTTATTAATTAATTACTAATTATTTTAATTAAACTAAATAAACTATTTTAAATTACTAAAAATACCAAAATGACTTATAAAATTAAGAAAAAATTTATAAAACTAATTAACCATTACGGGAATCCTAAAAAATTATAAAATTATTCTAAAAATTATATTTAGGCTAATTTACTAATTAATTACTTATTTATTATTTAAAATCTAATTAACTAAATTCAATTAAGGAAAATAGGAAATGAACAGTAACAATTAGGAAATTATTTTTTACAAATACCTACTGGTCTATAAGACTTTTAAAAAATATAAAAAGATATTTTTATTAACTAAGAATTATTAAAACTAATTAATTACCTAGTATTACCTAATTATTAATTAAACTAGAATTAATTAAAATTAATATTATTTGAAAAGTAAAAATTATGAAAAAATTACAGTAAGTTTATTAGGTAATGAAAAATCTAGGAAAAATAAACTTGGACCAACAGCTTATTCAAATAAGCAGTTATAAGCCAAATGGCTTATTTAAGCTTATTAAACCAAAACCATGTTAAGTATATTAAGTGAGGAGAGTATGACGGAACTGGTGCCCCAGAGCTTGTGGAAGGGGTGTGGGAACTAAGCATGTATACTAGCCTTGAGGTCCTAAGTTCGAATCCCACACCCAGTTTTTTTTGCAACCATTTTTTTTTTATTTTCTTTTTACACACCTATTAAATAAGCAAAAATAAGAAACTTTAAAAAAAAACTTTTTATATCAACCAAATAAGCTCTGTAGGAGCTTATTTGCTTATCAGTTGGCTTAAAAAGCCAAACTTGGATTTTTAATAAGCTAAAAGCTACCAACAACCTACCAAGGGTTAAATAAGCTACAACTAATTGATATACACCTAAAGTAACCTAAATCACTTAAATAAGCACAAGGAATAAGCCAAGAAGCTCAAATAAGCAATCCTATGACCTGCTACAACCAAACAGGCCACAAGGCCAATATGCAGCCCTATGTGGGGTCCACAAATAAGCACCAGGGTCCAAAATTAAGATTGTTCCTAAAAGCTGGCCTGATAAGCTTCCCAATAAGCTAATAAGCAGTGCTTATGGCTTATTATTAAGCTTTTGGTGAGCTTGTGAACTTTGGTGCAAACACTGAGTTGCTCAGTGTAAGGTTCTGAGTCCTAGTCACAAAGGAGGTCAAATAAGCTAACTTACAATAAGCTAAAGCCAAAACTAAACCTAGGTCTGAGAAGAAGGTCCAATAAGCTATAAAATAAGCAAAGGCTAGGGTGTGGGGTCCACTGAGGAGCTTTGCACAAGCTTGTGAAAAAGCTCTTAAACACTGAGTGATCAGTGTACTTGGTGAAATGGACCAAACAAAAAGCTATGAGCAGCCCTAGTAATTAAGCTAGAAATTATGAAATAAGCCAGGAACCTTAAAGTAGAGCTTATGGGCTTTCCAATAAGCTAAGAAGCTCAGGGTGGGGCCTACTAGGGAAGTCACAACAAGCACAAGAAAATTGGTCCAAACCTGTGGTGCAGGGGAGCTTTTTGCTCAAAGATCCAATTCTAAGACTGCTTATTTATAAGCTAATGGCCTCCAAATTCAGATTTTCTTTTTGAAAAAAGGAAACAAGCAATAAAAGAACTCAAATCAACAAAAACTTTTTATTTCCAACCTCTATTAAACATTGTGGATGCTTAAGAAAATCTGATCATTTTTTTACAGATAAGAAATTTTGACTTTTAAAGAATCACTAAGGTTTGACTTAAATAAACTTTGAATCTAATTTAACTAGTGATTATGATGTTCTAAGCCTAATAGATGTTAAATTATACTAGATGACCAAGTTTTAAACCAATATGATGAGTTTGAAACCAAATGGTTCAACAGGTGCACAAGTGAATAAGATTCAAAGTGATTTTGACTTTTCAATAAAAGACCACTGGATTTGATTGTAGAACTGAGTTATTAGACCATCATATACCATGTATCAAACAAGAATAACAATACACATAGCCTAGAACACAGATAATCAGTCTATTCCAAACACCTCTTTATCAAAATGATTTTGATGTTTTCAAAGCATAACAAAGATTTAAACCTCCAATCTGTTTTCAAACTTCATTTTGTCATTAATTAAGATCAAATGAGCATGAATTAACAACAATAAAAGCATAGAACACACAAATTAACAATTATACTAATTGACTGTAAAAATAAAAATTTTTAGCAACTAGAAATATTAAAGAAAATGATGATTAATTTAAGATAGATTATGATTAAATAACACAAAACAAGCATATAAGAACAAGATCAAGCAGTAAATAACAAGAAAACAATAAAATGCCAAATTAAGAAATTTGCTTACCAAAGTGCAATCCTGCTTATACCAAGAACAAGGACCATGTAACACTCCTATAAGTTCTCCAAAGAACAACTAACCCAAGGGCAATCCAAAATCCACCCTGCTCCTTCTTGATGATTCAAATCTGCAATTTTTTATTTAAAAACTATTTTTCATGATTTTTTCTATTTTTTTTTTCAAGTAAAACTAGAATTTAAAGCTTCTAATAACTTTAATAAGCTATATCAATAGCTTATATGAGCTTAATGATAACAAACAACCTCAGATTACAACTAGAAAACTTGTAAAGATTTTTGAAATTAAAACAAGGATTCTTAAACTTGAAATGGAACTTCAACTTGAATTAAACTTGAATTGATGTTTCTTACAACATTACAACAATATGAAAATGCTTCAAAGCTTAAATTTAAACTGAAAGATAAAGTCTACACTAATACGATTTGAATTGTAAACTAACTACAAAAATTAACTAACTATTCCTTCATCTTCTTCCTCTATTTATAGCCTCAGATAATCCAGATGTCTTCTTATGCATATCCCACCATGATTCAGCCTTGACACGTATCAAAATTAAGCACAGGTGTTCAAAAAGCATTTTGGCGCCAAAATCCACCAAGGTTGCTTGTAGCCGTTTTCCAAGCATTTAATGCTTCTGATGTGACAATGGAGGGTTAAGGGAACCATTTGAGGTGGAATGGGTGATGGTGGGTTAGTAGTACATGTTGAGGTGATGCAGAGATGGTGGGAGTAGTACGTGTTCAATCCTGGAGCAATGCTAAGCTTTGGGTACTCTTGGAGAGGGTGACACGTGGGAGATGATGTGGAAAGGTGAAGGCAAATGGTGGGGGGGCATGGTGGATTGTGGTGAAGCAGGTGGTGGAGCAGGTGTGAGGTTGAAGTAAGAGGTGGAGGGTCAACGCGGGTCAACGACCAACGTTTTATTAAAGGGTGAGTGGGCTTAGGGAGTATTGGGCCTAGGGTTGTTTGGACCAGGCTTTATGTTTAATTTGGACTTGGAATTGGATTTTTGGTTTATTTTTTTGATCCGTTTGGTTTGTATAAAGTTTAGCCCAAGGACTAAACTTGTAAAATCTGATTTTCAGGGACCAAACTTGAAACTTTTCCAAACTATATCACAAAGGACCTTTCTTGCCATTTAAAATATTATAAGGACCTTTTTATTATTTTTCCAAATTTAAAAGTAACCGGGGACCAATTTTGCCATTTTTCCAAATTGCAGGGACTTGTTTTGTAATTTTATGAATTTATCATCTAAGGGTAAAATTTGTCAATTTGTGAATTACCAAGGACCATTTGATGATAAAATTCCATTTTTGAATACTGAGGGGTATTTTCTGTCAATATTGAAACTGCAGGGACCTGTTTTGCCAATTTTGATATTTTGAACTTCCAAGGGTAAAAATTGTTATTTCATGATTCCTGAGGATTGTTTTTGACTTTTCTTTAAAATAAATCATCCAGGGATCATTTCTGACATTTCTTGAAAGTTCAGGGACTGATTTTGACAATTTGGTAAACTTTGGCCGTTTTTCCCTGTTTTCAGTTCTTTTATGTTTGAAACATATAAAAACACCTTCTAAGGATTTTTGTATTATTTTGTGGTATTTCTGAGTGTTTTTACATGTTTTTGTTGCTCAGATTTGACAGAAATGATGAGTTTTTATGAACTCATCACCGTAGCACCCCCGAGGTGCAACACTGTTTGATTTTTCCAACTACGGCGTAGCTTGTGAAACCTCTACGCCGTAGTTTTCTCTTGTACCAAATAATTTTAAAAGATTTTATTATAAACATACATAAACCTTGTATTAGTTTTTAAATGAACTTTGTGGGTGTGTTCACTGTAAACCCTCACTAGACTTCACTCGTCCACTTGGGACACCAAGTGGTTTAAAAGACTTGTTGTATACACTAATTACAACCATGATTCCTACGAAAGTGAGGTAGGATTTTTGTTTTTCTTTTATTTTTTTCTTTTTTAGGTTTTATGCTTGTGGTTGTTGCGTGATTTTAGGGATATGAAGTTTGCTCATTAGGCAAAGCGAAAGCACGTTTTCTCAAACATAATCCTTCTACATTTTCAAGAGTAAATTCAAGGAAGTTCTCGTTCCAATTCTACTTATCTCCTTTATTCTCTTAGCTTATTTGCGTACAAATGGGACTTTTTACATTTCAAGTGGGGGGACGGGAGTAGAATGTAACTTGAACTTTTAGTTGCCCCATTTTTCTAGTTTATTTTGAAAAATTATGCCAACTTTAGAACTTTTGACATGTTTTTCTTAACCTAACTAGAATAGACATTAGCCGAGCACATTAACCTTTATATCATGGTGAGGTTTAGCCTATTCAATTTCCCCTGTTTTACCCAAAATACACCAAAATTATGAGTGTGGCGGTAGTTTGTAGATTTTAGAACTTGGCCTTTACATCATTTTGAGACCATGAACGAGTAGTGTATTGAGATTACTTAGTACATTTGGAAGAAACTTTTCGAGAAGGCAATGTTTTAGGATTATCACCCAAAAAGCCTATATGTGTGTGTTTATCAATTAGCCACATTGACTATTCGACCCCCGTGTAAACCCTTTTGTTGCACTCATCTTTAGTGCAAGATACCCCTAGTTACACCCTTTTGAGCCTATCCTTTCGTTTCTTACCCACGTTATAAATGTTTTGATACACCTTCACACTTTAGCCTACCATGTAGTCTTGACTTGTGATTGGAAAGTTGTCACTTGCCCTAGTTTGAGGTTCGAGTCAAAAGGTTCAGAAATCACGCTTACTGATTGGCTCTAAACGGTCAACCTAATTGACCAGGTGAATGGTCAACTAAGTCAAACAGCCTAGAATCAATCTCCGCGGAAGTATAGTGTTTCCCCGGGTCGTTATGTCCCGAAGAGGTGTGGATGGTTATCAAACGGGTTTGTGATCGGGTGAATTTGGACAGGAAAGGGGTAAGGAATTTGGTTTGTGTGATTACACTAAGGAAATACGGATGAGAACGATTTAAACAAGTTATATTAACAATAACGTGAAACCTAGTTAACCTAAAACGTAATCTAAAAACTTAAAATCAGAATTTGCTTATAAATAAGCAGAAAAATAAGCCAAACGGCTTAAATAGAAGCTATCACTTTATTTATGTTTTTGGTTTTTTCTTTGTTTTACAAACTACTTTTACTAGCGTAACCTAAATTTAAAAACGTAAAAGTTATTTAAATCAAACGCGAGTTAAAATTAAAATAAACGCGAGTGCGCGAAATAAAAAGTGAAATTTAAGCTACGCTAATCCTACGGGTGTACAATTAATTTTCCTATGTACTAGAAGACAAAAGAAAATTTTAGAAAAGAGAAAATTAATTTTTCAATAAAAATTCTATTTATTACGAATTAATTACTAATTAACACTAATTAAATTCTAATAATTATAAAAACTACTCTAAAAATCTGAAATTTTTTTAGTAAATACTACAAGCTATTATGATCCTAAGAAAAAAAAAAAAAAAAAAAAAAAAAAAACTAGGTTCAATACATAATAAGCACACAATAAGCAGTCAATAAGCTGACAAGCTTATTTTAGCCAAACCAACAACAAGGGTCTAATAGTAATTTATGCAAAACCTTAATGAAAAAAGACCCAAAGGCGTTTGGTAAGTGTGTGGTGTGGTGAGCTGGGTGGCAAGGGTTCAAATCCCAGCCATGCATTTTTTTGTAAAAATATTTTTTTTTCTTTTTCTTTGTGCAATCTGATTTTAACAACAATTCTAACAATCTTTAATCAAACAACTTTTGTTAAAAAACTTTGAATAACCTTGTGCATTCTTAAAACATTAACAGCTTATGAATCTTTTGGACCAAGTGGCTTAGCAAAATTAGACACAATCCAATTCTGCCCAATAAGCCAATAAGCTCAAATGAGCTTATACAAATAGCACGACAACAATGATGGAAACAACAAGTGATAACAACACACTTAACTACAGCAAGATCAAGCAATCATGATAATCAAACAAGCTCAGCTTGTTGAACAACAAACAACATCAGCAGCAGTAAAAGAAAAACAAGCTAAGAGAAGGCTCAAATTAAGCTATTTAATAAGCCCTTATGGGATCCTAACTTCTGAAATCTAGTTACCACCTAAGGATCATTCAAAAACAACAAAAATCACAAACTAGGATAAAGATTTGACCAGTTTAGATTCAAATGAAATGTTTCAACAACTTGGGTGCAGGGTAGGTCCTTCCCTGTAGGTCACTTTAGGCCTTAAAATAAGCTTGGAAATCAAATTGTTCAAGGCTAAAAACTACAAAAAAGCTAAACACTACTGCCAAGGAACAAGCACAATCAACTTTCACATACCTTGGTACATGAACTGAGCTTGTATGAGCTTGTGAAATAGCTCAAAAGTTGAGCTGCAAAGCTGAGCAACAGCCCTTATGGCCATGTTGCAGGCCACCATTAGCTAATCCAAATAAGCTCATTAGCAAAGAATAAGCATGGAACCATCAACTGTGGTCTGTGGGCTTCTCCAAGAATCCAAGTAGTCACAGTGGGGCCCACTATGAAGCTCACAATTAGCTTGTGAAAAAGGACTCACCCCCTGGTGCAGGGCAGCAAAGGGCTAAATGGGCCACTTTGAGCTTATCATAAGCTTGTAAGGAAATTTCTAAAAATTAATCTAAAAATACACACATGCTCATAAGCTGGCCAATAATCTAAGAACCAAGTTTCAGGGATTTAAAAACAAAATTGATGAAATGAAAAATAGAAACCAAAATCTGTTTTGAGCACTTTTTTTTTACTTTGACTTTTTCAGTTTTGAAAGGTTTTGACTAAAATGAAATTCAAATGGCCTAAATTGAATCTAAGTGTTAATATTAGATGCAATGGAATCTAATCTAGCTAAATGCAACACTATTTTACTTATACCTATGATTTTAGAGCTTAAATCAACCTACTGTACATACAATACTAAGATTAAACACATTTTGACTTTTTAAACTAATACCTACTAGTTTTATAGCTTGACTAACCTAACCATACCTAATGTAACATATCTAAACTGAAATTAACCACAAAAATACTTTGGAAGGCTTTGAACCATTATTTGCCAAACACTCCTTTAGGAGGTACCTGATGTAAGTTCAAGATAAAAATCAAGGCTTTGGGCTAAAACGTGAACAGTTACTTGTAACTAAGGTTGAACCAACTTAAATAAGCAAATGCAAAATCAGAATGAAGGACTAAAATAAGCAGTTTCATATAAGCTAAAGACAAAAGCTACATTTAGGTTAAAAGACAGTTGCAAAGTAAACGCAAGTGAAACACTCACCTAGCAATCCTAAGTGAATCATATAAGTTTAGATAAACCTGAGTAATGAACATATGAGCATAAGCCTTACAACAATAAGCAGACTTAAATAAGCATATATGTAAAACATTTGCACTGATTGAATTTTTTAGTGAAAAGCTTGGATTGAATTTTATTAAAAAAAGAGTACAGAGATAACTATAACTACAATTTGTAAACTGAGAAATACACTAGTAATTTGAAAATTAACTAAATTGACTACACAAAGCTACACTAAAATTAAAAAACTACTAAAACTAGGCAGGCTTCCTTTTTTTTTTCTTCTTCCTTCATTTATAAGCTTCAATAAGCATCCTTAGCTCTTTCCCACTTTGATTTGGAGCTGTTGGATGGCTTGAATTCATCTTGGCCATCTATTTGATTTGGGCGGGAAAAAAAAAGATAAGCTACTCTTTGGCAGATAGCTTTTGGCAGGGGTGAGGGATTTGTTGTTTAGTGTTGGAAAGGGGTTTATGGGTTGAGGTGGAGTGTTGGCAGAGTTGAGGTAGGGGTTATGATGGTGTTGGAATAGGGTTGCAGGGTCACGGGTTTGAAAGGGGAGGTGAAGGTCAAATGGGGGTTTGACTGAGGTGAATTATATAACGGGGTGTATTTTTATTTATATTGGAGTTGGGCCAAGGGGGTGGTTTGGGCTAATGGGGAAATAAGGTTGGGCTTGGGTTTTGTTAATAAGGGTGGATTGGGATTTTTGGGGTGTAATAACTAGGATCCGTATGGTTTGTAACTTAGATAAGCCCAAGGACCAAATGTATCATTTCTGAAAATTCATGGACCATACTTGACATTTTCTCAAACTTTGCTTTAAGGACCAATCTTGCCATCCTACGAATCCACAAGGGTATTTGTTGTTGTAATTTTCCATTTTAAAAACTCCCAGGGGCCATTTTTGCCATTTTATGAAACTTGAGGGGTTAAAACTGCCAAAGCTCCAAACTTTTCTCCAAGGACCTTTTCTGCCAAATAAGAATAGTACAAGTACCAGATTTGCTATTTTTCAAAGTTTTGACATCCCAGGGACTATTTCTGACAGTTTTGCAAAGTACAGGGACCAAACTTGTAATTTTCTGAAAATTTCACCCAAATGTTATTTTTGATAACTTTATATTTTAAAAGGACTTGGGTTGACTTTTCTTGTAAAATAAATGCCTAGGGACTAGTTTTGCCAATTTTTGAAAGTTGGAGGACTGAAACTGCCAATTATGCAAACTTTTAACGTTTTTCATCTGTTTTTACTCTTTTTGCATCTAAAACATATAAAACACAATCCTGGGATATTTTCAGTATTTTGATGCGTATTTGAGTGTTTTTAAATGTTTTTGCAGTTCAGATTGACCAAAAATGATGAGTATTCACACACTCATCAATCCCCCACACTAAACTATTGCTACTCCCTAGCAATCTTTTGAGAAAATTTAATGGATTTGAAAACCTCTTTACCAAAAGCCATCACTTCTGGATTAGCCAGGTGTAAGAACTGTGGCACACCTGATAACCGTGTGATTTTGAGCAAACCACCAGCTGTCAACGGATTTGATTAGTCTTTACCAAAAGCCGTTTGCTTCTGGACTAGCCAACTCTTGATGGAATAGTCAACATCTTGGTGAGCTGATTACCAATTATGGATTTTCCACTGCCTTTACCACAAGCCATAATCTTGCGGGCTAGCCAACTCATTCGCTTTATGGGATATGGCGTACCATACAATTTTGGGCAAATTGCAAGCCATAAACGGATTTGATATATCTTTACCAAGAGCCGTTTGCTCCTGGATTAGCCAATCCCTTTTGTCGGTTAGACAAGGCGGACTGATAACCACAAAAATTTTGAACTCAAGTGAATTTTTTTTTAAAATTTTTGCCAAAAACGGGGGTATAAGATAGTAAAATGTGATAAAATTCGCTAGAATAGCGAAATACCCCCCACACTTAGAATGAATATTGTCCTCAATATTCAAAGTCCCGGCGATTATGCCGACTCTTTGAACGTAAAAGGGCAACATTACAAGCTAAGCGTGTAAAACACCATTTTGTTTTTCACTTTTGTAATCATAGCATGGGTGACTCCCCCACACTTAGGGTGAAAACCCTATAAGCATGCTACTGTTTTTGTTTACCGAGTCGCTAGCTTGACTCGACCCCGAATTCATTTGTCCTTGGGGAAGCATGATGTGGAAGAGACAATCTCAATCGGACTTTCATTCAAGATGTTTGGACAACATTTGAAGCACGTGAAAGTTCCACACCGATGAGATAAGTATCTGACTCAAGATAATGATACATGAAAATGCCGGGATCAAAGATGGTATCCTCATTCTCGAAGGAGTGAAGAAGAGAAGAAGTCACCTTATAGGTGAAGAAAAGGAAGAAAACCATGAAGAAAATCATGATTTGATCTTCTTCCTCGAGAGCAGGCTCCGTAGCATGAATTTGGATTTCAAGGGTTAAGCTCGTAAATATCCCGGGAGGGTGGGTGGGAATTTGCAAATCCTCATGATTGAGTGCATCTCCCCCCGGGCTATCAAACTCCGGAGGAGTCATGACATGATGAGTGAGTTCACCGGAGAACTCCTCATGAAGAGAATTATTCACAAGATGTGAATCTGTAAATTCATGTTCCGGAAAAGACTCATCACAATCCTCATTCTGAATATCAAAGAGTGGATTATCAGAAATCAAAGTGAATTCGGATTCGAATTCAAATAGAGGATTGGTGAGAGTAGTATTGAATGCTTCAGGAACAAAGAGATTAACATTCTCTATTGGATTGTTGGGATCAGAAGTGAGTGGTGGATCATGATTTAAGAGATTTTCAATATCGGCTTCGGAATTAAGGAGACCATCATCACTTCCTGTTGGAAATGGATTGATGTGAGTAAGTTCATCGGTGAACTCCTCAAGAAGAGGATCGACATCAGACTGAGGGAGTGATGCCTCAATGTACTCAATGTCTCCATGAGATGTACACTCATCATTAAAATCTGAGAAAGTCTCAAAATGATCGTTTGAACACTCAAGAGGGTAAGGTAAATCATACATATGATCCAAAGTTCCCTGTGACTCTCTTGGGATTGGGACAAGGTTCTCAACACTAGACTTTATGAATTCGTCCGATTCCTTATCAGGAACAGTGCTAAGATGCTCATCCCCCATGTTCAAAGAGTGAGTGTGAACTTCGGGTGTGATAACAATAGACTGAGGGAGTTTAGAAGTACTAGCAGTGATGGAATTTTCAAGTTCCATTTGATTAACGGCTAGTGACTTCGTCACATTATTTTCTCCCTGATTCTCCATGGAAGGAATCACAACTGATGAATCTGATGAATCGTTTTGAATAATGACAATGTTATCTTCATCATCATAACTGTCATCATCGTCATCATAAAGAGCAGCATAGCGAAGATTGGCACGTATTTTAGCCGCTCTTTGCTCAGCAAGTAATTCTTCCATGCTCAATTCGTTTCTAGCAGCTCGTTCTTCAGCAAGTAATTCTGCCATTGATTTCTCATGAGAATCTTGAAACGATGTAGTAGCCAACCCCTCCTTAAATTTTTTAAATGCTTCAAGAACCTCATGACAAAGGTCTTGCGGGAATTGAGGAGTTGCTTGGGTCAATTGGTACTGTGGAGGTTGGTTTTGAAACGAATAGTCGTAATTGTTGCAAGGAAATTGATTCCCAATTTGACAATCCGAGCTAAAATGAGGACCTCCACAGTATTCACAACAATAAGACTGATGTGGCTGTGAGTCGTATGTGCTAGAGTCATAATTGTTATCGGGAAACTGCTCATAGACAAGCGTGTTGCCCGATTGACAATCAGAACTATAGTGTGAACCACCACAATACTCACAACAGTTAAACTGTTGATTCTGGTTTGGTGAATTGTATGGATATTGGTCATAACCAAAATTTTGATTATTTTGACAATCAAAACCTTGGTGAGGACCTCCACAATATTCACACGAAAAGTTTGGTGTATTATGGTATGGAGCCTCATCGTGATTTGGATAGTATGATTCTTGCTCGTATGAATGTGATGGGTAATTGGAAAAATTTGAAGAGTCGTTGAAAGAGTTCTGATTAGGATCATACGCAAATGAATTCCTCGAACCACAAAACAAACAACTTCCGTCTCGAATATCATTACCACATTTTTCACATGTACATCAACGACATGGTAAACCAAAAAGTAGCTCACCACAACCAACACAAGGGATAAAATCCGGAGGTGGGACAAGTGGTGTGCTCTTAGAGCTAGGAATTTCCACCACTTCTGTTATGGTCTCGGGTTTTTTTTCTTGATAAACGTGAAGATTGGGCAAGTCGTTCTTTTCAGTCACTGCCCTAAGCTCTGTACGTTTGCTTGACAAACTTTTAACCGTAAACCGTGAAAGGTTAGGATCAATTCTTGACGGTTTAGGAGCAATTGTGAGCTTAGGTTTTTGGACAACCGTAGGTTGGACATATTTAGCACTTCTGTTAGAAATAGAAGTGACGAATCGTGGTGTTTTGTGGTGAAAAATCGTGTTTTTGGGTGAAAAATCTCGTGTTTTGGGCTGTTTTTATGTATTCAGCGAGTTCCAAGCCCTAGATTATCGAGTTAGGATTTTTCTGGCGAGTTAGATCTTCTGTTATTATCGAGTTTGATAAGGTTTACCGAGTTAGGTATTGATTTTATCGAGTTTGGAAGGTTTGCTATCGAGTTAGGGTTGATTTTATCGAGTAAGGGTGCTGGTATATATCGAGTTAGGATTTTTGCCGAGTTAGAACTCTTATCGAGTTAGGACTCTTTGTTATTGGTTTGATATCGAGTTAGGGCTACATGTTATCGAGTTATATATGTTTTGCCGAGTTAGGCTGATCCAACCTTATCGTTTATCGAGTAAGGGTTTCACTTGGGTTTTACTAAACGAAATGCTGCCGAAATTTCATTGGCTTATCGAGTTAGGAACAATATCGAGTTAGAGCAGGTTTCGAGTTAGACATCTTACCGAGTTTGAAGTAATACCAAGTTTCAAGTTGTGCCGAGTTAGAAACAACCATCTTACCGAGTTAGTATAAAAAAAAAAAAAAAAAAAAAAAATGTTTTTTGGCGGGAAAATTTGAGTAAAATTTATTTTTGAGAGGAGACTAAACGTTCACTTTTTACTCGAAATTCAAATTTTTAGGCCAAAATTCAAATTTTTTCGGTAAAATTTTGCGTAAAATTTTCAAAACTCAAATTTTTCTGGTAACCTTAGAATTGCATTTCATAGTGATTTCCAAATAATGGGCGAGAAAACTTTCTAATTTTATTTTTGGAGGGAAAATACGAAATCACTACGAATCACCCGAAATAGAATTTCAAGCTTCACCAAAACACACCACGGATTGCTTAAAAGATCCTGATCAAGAATCACAATCAAATGGCTAGTATCGGATATTTGTGAATATGGGGATAATTCGTTATTATTTATTCGGGTTTGAAGTAACATTTTACGGGCGCGTGTACTTATTTCATCTTCTTTCTTTCTTCACTTCCGCGAAGATGACTTGTTTGGGCATATATTATTAGTGACGAAGACTTGGATATCTAGTTACTTTTGTGATTCTTTCTCTCTATACTCACAAAGTAGCTATCACTTGAAGGAGTTACGTTGTAGTGCTCAGTGTCTCACGTAGTTGAGGATATGTCAAGATGGATTGTGCTTATTACACTTCTTTAGGGGTATATGGTACACCGTTCTTAGTCACAAGGATAGTACAAGCTTAAGTCACAAGTCTGAGGAATTTTACTTCATTCTCAAGTTCGTCATATCGGGTTATCTTCATATGGGGTTACTACAAGAGCCGTTGTTGATTCAGAGGTTGATAAAGAGTATGACAATTTCAAATGGTATTGTTAGTAGATTGGGTTTATCGACATCTTCTCACGGGCTTATGTGATTAATGATAAAGTGCTTTCAGTTAATACTTCATGTACACAATGTTATGCTGATTCCGATGAGATCGCAATCATCAGGGGAGAGAAATGTGTACATCAAGGACGCACAACAAGTTCACGTGATCGGGCTTAATGATTTATGAAATGATTTTGGTCAGAGATTGGTTGATTCTATATCCTTATCCTCTCAACTTTTTCTACGTACTTCTACCTTATCCACCTTCACCAATTTCGGGCAACAAATTCAAGATGATCGGTGTTTCAACTTGTTACTTTGGTGTTATCATTTCATGTGTACGTTATGAACTGATTTACTTTACGCAAGATAACTGGAATGCATTTGGTGAGATGAAGATGTTGATATTTAGTTCCCCCGAATGGACAATCTTGAAGAAGGTCGAGTCTACAGTCTGTTCTACATTTTCCGCTGCGTGTTTGAAGACTAAAGACGGTTTGCATTTAAGTATCAAAAGACTTCTTCAGTTTCAGGGCATTCATCAGAAAGGTTGTCAGTTTGGGGGAGAGCACTAATTAGGGGAGAGTGTCAAGCCAAATTTAATCCCCAATTATATTTGCTCACATTGTTCTTCTGCAAGTAAACAGATGGCAGCTGAGAAGATTCATGAAGCTGAATGAATCAATGAAGTTTGAAGACCACTCTCGGAGCTGCTGTGCTTATGTTTTATATTTAATCTTACTTGTAGGGAACGTTGTAAGCTATTCCAATATAACATCACTTTGGGGAGAGATTGTTAGCCTTAAAAGTAATGTTATATTTGGGAATAGCATCTCCTTCTATGTACAACGACTAGTTTAGACAATAGTGCTAAGTTAGGCTTGTATTCTAGTATAAATACCCCTCCTAGTCTCAACTAGGAGGGTTGGATGTCTCATTGTATATCAAGGTGTGTGTGGTTTCCTTCTTTCTCTCTCTAGAAAACATACACACCTTCCCCTTTCTAGAAGCTAATAATATACCATGTTTACTCTTTATTTCGAGCATCCCCGACCTCCTGAAGGTGTTTCTTGATCATAACACATTCTTTACTTGAACATTGGGGACAATGTTCATATTAATGTGTAAGGGGAGGGTAAAATGATGATACCTTACAGATACACTTTCGCTTGAGTTTGTTTGTTTGATAGTAGATGTGTAATAAAACTATGAGAAATACTTGTTAGTGTAATTTTAGCGCCAAATTTAAAATTTTTTACAACATTTAGGAGTGAAACTTTAGCCATAGAAAGCGTCTCATCGATAGGAGATTGTATGACTAGCACAAAACCGTACTATTCAGAAAAATTTTCCACCCAAATATGTGAGGTTCGCATTTAGATTTGATAGGAAAAGCATTTACTATTAGTGCTTATGAGTGTACCGGTAGCATTTAGATTCTAGAACTTGCGTTAGTGATGCATCTCGAGACCGCTAGTGAGACTACATTCGTGTAGTAGGATTTACTACATGATAAGAGGCATTAGGATCACCCTTGTGTTTAAACCCGTATCATAATTACTTGACCATTTATGTCATATTACTTGGCTAGTTAAGTCAATTAATTCTTCCCACACCATTAGCGTTGTACTCATTTTTAGTACACAAAACCCCTAGTACACCCCTTCGAGACTATCTTTTCGTTTCTAACTTTAAGCATTTTACTTAAAGGAAGAATTTGTTACACCCCACTTAAATGTACACCCAAATCGCCTTAGCCTTCCGTGTATGCACTCATCTTTAGTGCATTATTGTTATTTGTTAAACCCTAAGTTAATTATCTAATTGATTACATGGTTGCTAAGTCGAGTCATATCCTTGTACATATTGTTTTGGGACGATTGGGACTCATGGGTAAAGTACTTGTGTTATGGAGTAATGGGGAAGAACATCATATTATTACCCCCATATGTACGTTAATCTTAAAAGTACTCCAAGTGTTTTGATTATCTTAATTCGAGTCATTAGATTAGTTTAGTGTAAAGTATGTAAAAATTCAAGTGTAAGGGGAATTTACATTCCCTATGATGTATTATTTTGGATGGTAGGGTAAGAGTGTATGCACACACACACACACACAAAAAATAATAATAAAAAAAATCGAAAAAACCAAGAAAAAAAAAAAGAAAGAAAAGAGAAAAACATACGGACTACCATCCCATTTCCATTCTATGTTTATTTTATGTTTTTGTTATTTTTCATTTATTAGCTTAAGTCGAGTCTAGTCTTGGCTTAGTAACGCTATATTGTACATGTAATTAACCAAGATTATTAACTCGCCACCAGTAAAGACTGCGTATATCCAACCAAACCGTGTATTCCATATCCCTACACCTAACATTACAACCCTTTAAAAGACTTCTTTGATAGTTTATCCTAAGTGCTTATGCCATGTGGTGGAGGTTTGATCCTTTCTCAAGCCTATGGTAATCTATTTTGCTATGACAGGTAGTGAGAGATATTTTCTGTTTCCATATTGTGATATTACTTTATTACACCCGAGAGATGTGAGTATCTAAACACTATTTGTGAGGTGCTAGTATATGACCTCCGTGCTTGTCTTTGGTCTTTAGTGGAACGATTATGTGTTGTAATTACTTTTATATTAGTGTTAAATGACCCCTAACTTGTATTTTGACTAGAATAAAAGCACATTTGCTTGAGGACAAGCAAATCTCAAGTGTAAGGGTATATGATGAGGCGAAAAATGAACCACTTTTGGGGGGTCATTTAAGCCCGGAATTGAATTTATTTGATCAAATATTGCCCTAAATCGTTCCTTTTGTGATTTTAGGTACTTTTGGAGTGAATTCTGGAAAAGGAAGCAATTCGGACGTTTTTGGAGCATAAAAGTGAAGAAAACGGCAAAGACTTAATTTTCCATGCTGAGAACAGTATCTGACGGCGTCAAGAAGAAAATCCTGACGGCGTCAAGAGTAAAATCCATGACGACCCAGTGAAAACCTGAAGGCGTCACAAGAAGGGCGTCAAGAGTTAATGTTGTGACGGCCTACAATTTGATTACACATGACGGCGTCAAACCCAGATATATGCAGTCCGAGAAACTATTTGGCGGCGAGATGACGGCGTCAGAAATTTGTTCTTGATGCCGTCACCTCCGAAAAACTATATATACTTTTCTATTTTTCATTCATAAAAAGAGGAACTTGTGTGGAGAATACTAGGGCCGAACTTTGTAAACCCTAGGTCGTATTTTTCATTATTTTCAAGGGTTTTCACCCCTTGAATCCTTTCATGTTCAATTGAGATAAGTCTTTTTTCAATTCAATCAATATGTCTATGTGTTGTTTGAATATATCTTATGCTTGTCTTGATTTTAAAATGTTAGGCTAGATCTATCATGTCTTTGCTTAGATGTAATGAAACCTAGATGTTAATTATATGTTGATTACTTGTTTATAGTTGTATTGGATGAATGATTTCAATGTTAGGCTTAAGAAAACAGGCAGATCTCCATTGTGTAACATGTTTGAACGTCTTAGGAAACATGAACCGATGTGTACTAGGTTTTATTGGTTGTATTTAATGCATGAGCAAATTCTAATGATCCCATGTTAGGAGCTTCTTAGCCGGCTCAACATAGGAGTGAAGTAGGGGCGCTTATAGGATTTGGGAAGTAAGTACGCCACCCCATGAATGGTATTAAGGTATACAACCCGTCATCCACGCAACTGTAACAAGTAATTAGCATGTAAAAGATATCTAGGGAGTAGTGAAATCTAAGTAAACACAATTCTCCCATATATTGCTCACACCTTTAGTATAATTTAGTTTATTTTCATTTCTAGTATTTTATTTTGATTGCATCTTAGTAATTGGGTTAGTTGACTAGCAAATAATTCCGCCCAACTCCTTCAAAACCGAGATTTTTACTTGCTTTCATAAAATATAAAAAATACAAAAAGAATCATCCCTCATCTCTAGACCTAGTCTTTAGGTTTTCTAATCCTAGCGACACTATTCCTAGCTGAACGATCAATCCCCCGGTACTTGTCATTATACTATACTACATCGATCAGGTACACTGCCTGGTGGGGGTTGTAAGCTTCTCGAGATCCCTTGATAGGTAAAGCCTGGTGCAATCCCTACGCATCAACAAGCAAATCTCAAGTGTAAGGGTATTTGATAAGGCGAAAAGTGTACCGCTTTTTGGGGGTCATTTAAGCCCGAATTCAAGATTATTGATCAATTATTACCCTAAATCGCTCCTTTTGTCATTTTAGGTACTTTTGAGAAGAAATCTTGAAAAGGAATCATTTTGGACGTTTTTGGAGCGATTAAGTGAAGAAAACGACAAAATCTCAAAATCCTTGCTGGGAACAGTACCTGACGACGTCAAGGCCATACAAGTGACGGCGCCAAGCTTGGCAAAAGAGGTGGATATGAAAAATACACATGACGGTCCAGAACTATTTCAAGGCAAAAATGCCTGACGGCGTCACCAAGGCTGTCAGGATCAACTTATACGTGACGGCCCAAAGCTTATTCTCAACATGACGGCGTCAAGATTGGATCTAGGCAATACGGCCTTTAATTTGGCGGCGAGTTGATGGCGTCACACACTACAACGTGACGCCGTCAAGGTGTAAAATCTATATATAGTTTTCTTATTTTCATTCATTAGGGTGGAACTTTTGGAGAACTTTTGTGTGCAAACCCTGAACGAATTTTCTGTAACAACAAAGATTTCAACCCTTGTTCCATCCATGTTCAATTGAAGATAAGTTTTCTAATAATCATTTAATATATCTATGTGTTGTTTGATTTTATCTTATGCTTGTCTTCTTTTTAACATGCTAGGCTAGGTTTTTCCTGTGTTTGCTTAGATGTAATGAAACCTAGATGTTGATTATTGGTTGATGGTTTGTTTATAATTGTTGTAGATGATTGAATTTGATGTTAGGCTTAAGAAAACTGGCAGACTTCCATTTGGTAACTTACTTGAATGTCTTAAGAAACATGATCGGAGGTGTACTACGATTTATTGGTTGTATTTAATGCGTAGGCAACTGCTAGTGATACTACGTTAGGAGCTAGTAGTCGGCTCGACCTAGAATGAAGTAGAAGCCTATAGAGTTAGGGAATATCGTACACGGCCCTACGACTAGTATTAAGGAATATAACCCGTCATCCATGCAATTGTAACAAGCTAATCAACCGGTAAAAGATATCTAGGGAGTAGTGAAATCTAAGTAAACACATTTTCTCTTATTATTGTTTCCACCACAAATTAGTTTAAGTTTATTTTATTTTATTTTGATTGCATTTTTAGTTATTTGGGTTAGTTGGCTAGCAACTAATTCTGCCCACTCCTTCAAAACCCGAGATTTTTATTTGCTTTTATAAAAATATAAAAATACGAAAAGAATCATCCCTCACCTTTAAACCTAGTTTAGTAGACTTTTTAATCCTAGCGAAGACTATTCCTGAGTTGAACGATCAATCCCCCGGTACTTGTCACTATACTATACTACAACGATCAGGTACACTGCCTAGCGGGGATTGCAAGCTTCTCAAGATCCCTTGAGAGGTAAAACCTTTTGTGAGGGCGCAATCCCGCACATCAGTTGGTCATTTCCATGTCATGGTTAGGGTGGTTTTGGTTGGCAAAGAGAATTTTTTTCATTGAAAACTATGATTACGACAATGCTCATTTAGCTTTTTCTTCCAAGTTAGATCCTAAGTTTAACTTATAAATTGTTAAGTATAATTTTTGTTATTATACATGTTACATTGCAATAAATTTGATTCACAAATATTATCATTTATTTTACTTTCTAGATTTAATTCAAATTTCAATTTCCCACAATAACATGTAACAATTTTCCTATATATAAGAAGTCAAACATGCCCATAAAAACAAATTACGTTCATTCTAATAAAAATCAATCAAACAATGCCAATTTTGTAACGCCCGTGACTCAATTGATTTTTTTTTTAAATATTAAATGCATCGTATAGGTTCTGCCCTATACGCTGTATCAACCTCTTATGAAAACTACTAAAACTAAAATCAGATTTCAATCATTTCTGAGTTAGCATAAGTCTGAAAACACTTTATATTAACATAATACATAAATGTACTACATGAATTATAATAGCGGAAGCGTAAAATACAACTAGTGCGGGTATTAACCCAAACATCCCTATTTGACCCATTTTCAAAATACAATACTAATACTTAATCATAAAATTTTGGGGTGTTAAAAAGGTGAATAACAAAGTATGGTTGAGATGCTCATCACCTATATACACGATCGTTACCGATCTCCTATGTTGCCTTCTTAATCTACAAGCCCACACGTCCTTAAGACTTAACCTGCAAAACATGGAAACTCAGAACGGTAAGTCCTGATGACTTAGTGAATAAATGGGTTTGAGTCTATATCTAAATATGAATCTAAAACATGAGCTATAGTCTATTTGAGTCTATATCTATTAGAGCTATATCTGAATTGACACTTGCAATTCTGAACATAAACGTATTTCAAATGCTATAAATGGTACAACTTATAGTCGTCTTACTAATTGTACATGAGTCTGAGATTTATTTTGAATTCTTAATCATGACATGATATATCAGCACGTGCATTCTGACTAGACGATACTTAATCGTCCTACTATGAGTGAGAACTTCCCTAACCAACGAGTACTCCTCTTGGAGTTCTAACTTGTCATCGTGCCTTTCTGAATTAGGGTCATCCACTAAGGATGCCTGTTCGTATCTACTTGACATGCTAATACTATACTCGGGTCATCCACAAAGGATGTGAATACTGATATAAGCACGGGTCATCCACAAAGGATGCTACAAAGGGAGTTCTACATCGTGCACTTCTTAGGCACGCTACTTGACTTTTGGTACGTTTTTTGGGCACTCTAAACTTGTCAAATAATGCTTCTTGTGAGCATACTATTTATGGTTTGTTTCGGCTATGTCTGAAACCTTGCACAAGTTTCATCATCATATTCGATATAGTAATATGAGGCTAATGAACCGTTACTCACCTCTAGGTCTTGTTTAGCCTTCTGTAAGCTTTCCATGAGCACTTACTCACATGATAACCATTCTAATGCTATTACAACTTTCTAACACATTCATATAACTTGGGTCTAAGCAACTTAAACATGATCACTTTGGTACTATTTCATCATTAAACACACTTTTACAAAAAAACACTTTTAGTGCAGATTTTCCTGGGTTGTTGCTGTATTTTGCACTTTACACCAATATAACTTCCAAACGAGCCAAAACTTAAAGAATGACAATTAAAGTAAACTCAGAGATTTACAAATTTTGTTTATACCTCATTTTAATCCGATGAATGGTTTATTCTTAGTGGCGCTTCTAAGTCTGCACATTTTCTGAAAAACCTTGTTGTCCCAAATTTAAATATCAGCAAAACGACCCAAAACTCATGGTAAGCTATTCCACTTATTACCAAACTTATATTATAGCTTATTTAACATGTTCATATTTTATCAATCCTATAAGCTATCTTGCTAAATTAAGCACTTAATATGCTTATTCCAAACACTCTTTAACTTGAAATACATAATCATGATCAACATCACCAACATGAATTCTTCTACACATGTAGCCATAATTTATCCACGGATTATTGACATGATTTAATCATAACAATAACACTTAAAATTCCAATTTCATCATAATTCACCATAATCAAAACTAGGTTTTCAAAAGCTTAATTTAACATAACCTTATAACATCAATTCATGCTTAAACACATATTAGGTATAAATCCCATATACTTCTAATTCATCTTCATGATTTAACCACTTACCTTGGAATGAAGATAACCAAATGAACATGTTGATGCTTCATAATCAATCCTAACATTAAACCTTTTACTTTCTTGTTAAAATCTTAATTAAGATTAGTGATATGTGGTAAATTCTTCAAGGTAAACAAAACCCACCTCCTGCTTGTATGTGTATGTCGTGGCAATAGGAGGGAAAATGAGATGATACTTATCTTTTGAATTAGTTTATGAGATAAGCAACAAGGGTATTTTGGTCATTTACTCTAAGTTTGGCTATTTGACATAATAAGCCCTTATCATATAACCATGTTGTAAACTGAATCCAACTAGTTATTTCTTATATCATTTGGGGTCTGCTGAGTGCTCAAACACTCATCATTTTTAGTCAATCTGAACTGCAAAATCATACAAAAACACTCAGAAATACATCAAAATACAGAAAATATCTCAAAATTGTGTTTTATATGTTTCAGATGCAAAATGAATAAAAATAGTTGAAAAATGAACAAAGTTTGCATAATTGGCAGTTTCAGCCCCTCAACTTTCAACATTTAACAAAATCAGTCCCTGAGCATTAATTTTGAAAGAAAAGTCAATCCAAATCCTTTACAAATGAAAATTTATCAAAAAGGGTCCTGGGTGAAAAGTTTTGAAAATTTACATATTTGGTCCCTCAACTTTCAATTTTGGCGATTTTGGTCCCCGGATAGTTTCAAATTTTGGAAAATATCAAATATTGGTCCTTGGATATTTAATACTTGGCAAATACTATCCTTATGATGACTTTGGAAAATTTCCATTTCATACCCTTGATTTTTAGCTATTGCAAAAAATGGTCCTTGTACTTTCACTTAATTAAACCAAACGGACCTAAAACTAAAATAAACCCAAAACAAACCAATTTTTACCCAGGCCCAATGATAACCAAAGCCCACCCCTTCCCTGGTTTAATATCAAACGTGCATGGTCAAACCAAAAGTCAACCCCCTCCTTTCCTCTTCCCCCCAAAACACCCAGCCCCCAAACCTCTGCCATCTCCAACAATGTTGTCTCCCCCATCCTACCTCAGCCACCCTACTCCAACACTCCAAAAGTCAACCCCATCCACTAACAATCCCCCTCCTCCACGTCACCAATCCTCAACCTTTTGGGTGCCAATGTACAATCCAAGGGTTGAGAGTTGATCAAAAAAGTACAAGTAATCCAGCTCAGCTTTTCTCTCAGAGAAGTAACACAACAAGAAGCACACAAGGAGAGAAGGGAACCCTAATTTTTAGTTTTGTATAAATAGCTAAGTTGTAAGCCATTTTTTTGGCAATAGTTAACAGTAGGTAATTTTAGAATAGAAGTAGTTTAGTTTAGTTTAAATTGAATTAAGATTTTAAAAATCATTTCAAGCTTCTGTACTTTGTAAAAAATCAGCTTAATGCAATTTCAAGTTTGATTACTTTCCTAAAATTCTGTCATAAATGTGCTTATTTACTGTCCTAATCTGCTTATTTGTTTTAGAATAGCCTGGTTATGCCTTTTATTGCTTAATATGCTTAGTATGAAGTATTTTAGACATTAGTCATAGTTTTGTTGTGAAACTGTGTTGTTAACTCATAATAGCAATTAGGTACTAGCTTATTTCAACTGGTCACTTTTCATTAGTAGAGGACTATTAAGTCTTAAGTTAACTTAGTCTATCAATTGTGACATAAGCTTATGCTCAGAAAACCCTTTTGAGTGTGAATATCCAAGTCAGTAACCCTTAAAGGGGTGTTTGGCATTAGCACCTTCTGAGCCCAAAATCCGTTTTTGATCAATTCTGGAATTTGAGTCATCTTTAGTTAGTTTAATTTAATAATTCAGGAGTAAATTTTACCACTTTCTATTAGTTATTCAATAGTTTTCAAATTCTTTTTATTTCAACTGTTTTCAAATATAGCTTAGGTGGAATTTGCTTTGAGCTTATGTTATTTGTCACTTTTGGTTATAGATAGTTCCAATAGGTTGTTGCTCTTGTCCAATATATGGTAATACTTTTATAGGTCAATTGCCAACCAATTTGACCCATTCATAACCACTGTTGCATCAGTACACTCCTCTGTCCACCTAGCTTTTTTCAATTCTGATTTTAGCACTCATTAGTGGTCCAAATTTCATAATTTTTGTTCCTAGGTACTCCTTGGTAGCTTGTTTAATTTATTATATTTTTTTTCTTATTTTTGCAATTTTTTCTTATAGCTTATTATTAAGCTCAAAAACACCCCCTAGGCCTGCAATTTGCCCTGCATCCAGGTTTTTGTAAAATTTCAATTGATTAGAAGTTGATCAAATCTGAGCCTAAGGTTGTGTTTTTAGATGATTTAGAAAGCCCTCTAGGTAGTATTTAGGATTTAGGATTTAGTTTTCCCATTACTGCTTATCTTGTTGCTTATTTGAAGCCATTTCTTTTGTCCTTTTTTTTAGAACTACTGCTGCTACCTTTTGTCTTTAATTCACCATCTGAGCTTGTAGATTTTATTAATTTTGTTTGAATCTAGCTTTGTTATTGATATTGTTGTTAAATGTTTGCCTCAGCTTGTTTAGATGTTTAGAACTTATTTATAGCTTATTAGGGATAGAAATCTATTGAGCTTGTTGAGCTTTAAGTTGCCCTGCACCATAGCCAATGTCTAATCTACCTCATTTCATAAGTTCCTATTTGGTTTGCTATATGAGCTTATTGTCTGAATCTTTGATTTTGTGCTCAATTGGAGTTAGAAGCTTGTATGATCAGCTTAATTTTGCCTGAACAGTTACCTTTTAAGGCTGTTGAATTGGATATATTGCTCAGGATAACTCTTATTTATCCCAACTTTGTGACACTTTGTTTGTTATTCATTTAAGCTTGCTTGATGATTTTTTGACTTAGTATAAGCTTCAGTGACTCATAGTGTAGCTTATTAAACCCTCTGAGCAACTTTTATACTTTCGGCTTAGACTCTTAAGTGAGTTTTCCCTTTGCATGATTTCTGCCCTTTTCAGTTAATGACATAAGCTTGTTAGAGCTTATCTGAGCTTTGTAGGTTGCTGTGGTGTAGTAGTAGCTTGTACCTCCTTAAGATTAGCTTTTGGCTTTTTTTTTTTTTTTTTTTTTTTTAGATTATCAGTGTGCCTTATTTCCCTTTTAGCTTTCGGTTGTTATATGTTAACTTATTCTTTTTAGTTCACTGAGCAATTTCCCAAGCCCCTAACTTGTTCATTAGCCAAGCTCAGCTTGAGCTTTTGGGTTCTTTGAAAAGCCTATATAACTGGCTTGTTGGATCTTTGTTTCTTTTGGGCTTCCTGGCTTATTTGATAAGCCAAAGCAAGGCTTGCATATGGCCTGTTGAAGCCTGTGTGGTTCTGTGGTGAATGGGATTGCTTATTTGAGATTGTTGGCTTAACCTTTGTGCTTATTCAGCTCTTTTTAGCTTAATTGCTTTCCTCCCTGCAGTTTGTAGCTTGTTAACTCATTTGTAGCTTAATGGTGACTTATTGCTCAAAAACCATGTTTCAAAAAGCTTATTAGGATTTTATGTTTCAACTTTAGCTTTGTGCACAGCTTATTAATAAGCTTCCATCAAAGTACCTTTGTAAAAGTTTCATATTTCTAGTGTTCAAATAGTTTGGTAAAAGAAAATTCGAAAAAATCCAACTTTAAATAAAGTATAGCTTCTATTTAAGCCGTTTGGCTTATTTTTCAGCTTATTTATAAGCACTTTCTGATTTTAAATTTTTCCTAGGTTCCTGATAGCTTGTAGTAATTTTAGTAATTTTTTCATATTTTTCTCTTTTCATTTAGTATTTTTAATAATTAATATTAGTTTTTATTAATTAATAATTAGTTAATAATTAATAATAATTATTTAAAAAGTCTTAAAAATATATTTTCAGTTTTTAAATTAGTTTTATATTATTTTAGATTTTTCCAAATTTAAATTTTATTTTTCTAGGTTAATTTCCTAATTATTTGTATTTTAGGGTATTTTAAATAATTAAAAGTAAATAGGAAATTAGTAATTAATTAATAATAATTAATTAATTAGTGTAAAAATTAATTTTAATTTTCTAAAAATTTTCTTTTATTATTAGGATTGTAAAAATGTAATTTTCATATTCGTAGGTATTTTATTTCTACAAAACTCGCATTTTATTTCGTACGTCTACGTAAAATTAAATCTGAACGTACACGTTTTTAGACTTAGCTCGCGTTTTTAGTGTATCTGATCATCAGTAATTGTTTATATATTGTTTCTAAGTTATTTTCATTCCTCATATCTTGGTGTAATCATTCAAATCACTCAAACCCCTTTTCTGTCCAAATTCACCCGATCACAAACCCGTTTGATAACAATTCACACCTCGTCGGGACATAACGACCCGGGAATACACTGTACTTCCACGGAGATTGACTCTAGGCAGCTTGACTTGGTTGACCATCACCTGGTAAACTTAGTTGACCGTTTAGGACCAATCAAATTTTGAGGTCCTTATTTCAATGAAATACCATCATAAGGACCTTTTCTAATTTTCTATAGCACTATAAAAGTCTATTTCTGAAAATTATAAAGATCGGGGTGTTACAACTCTCCCCTACTGGAATTGTTCGTGTCCTCACGAACATCCTCTGAAACTATTATGCTTAATTTATGTCCATCTACAAAGTCTCCCCTCACCTGTCTATACTTATGAAATTCATGTCTGATTCTAACTGTTCTATCTGGCGATAAGACTGGTCACAATATTTTCTAAGTTTACATAATATACTTACTCGGGGTCTTATACTTCTGGTATTTACTACATATCACATGCTTAATTCTAATTAATGGCATTACTAGGTTATTATCTATTTTGGTAAGTTCTATAACCTTTCTGTTTCTGCTAATAATTACTAACTCCGTTTATTTATCTGTTCTTAAGCTATCCAAATTTTAAAGGCATGTTTCTGAGTTTTCTTATTGACTATACTGTAATGCTATACTTGTGCATACTAAACTCTAAGTTAACCTTATTAATTTATCTTACCAAACCATATTGAACCTTACTGGTATCTAAGTTATCATCACTATTCTATTCTACTGAGGTCTGAATACTAAAATCTAATTATTGAACCTGCACAGTGAGACTGATAAGACTTATAACTACTCTTGTCGTGCACACAACTCATGATTGCATGCTTTCTAATTCTACTTCTGACTAAAACATCATTCTATCTCGTTAAAGTTCAGTCTCATCTACTCTTACCATTCTAGAAACTTCTCAAGACATCCTATGATCCCAATAAATTCACGTTATATGATATAACTATTATCAAGTTGGCCAGAGGTCATAATACTTGCATCACATAAACATGCCTTTATTGCTATCATATTCTACCTTGAATCATAACTAAAATAACTTGTCTAACATCTTGTTCTGCTATCATGTTAATTTCTGCTATCACTGCATTTCTATTTATGCATTCTACTTCTAATTGCAAACTTATAAGATAACATGGCTGCTAATCATAGCATACTATACATGTTATGTTTATTTCTGACATTCTACATAATTAACAAGACATTCTAGATCTGAAGTTCTAATGCTATTCATAGCTCATTTTGTTGTATTTCTGCTATTTAACTGCCTATATATTTCTACTCATGGTTTCTAATTCTTGTTACATATTGGTTACTAAAAATGGTCTAATATTGCATGTAACTTCATGCATTTTAATCATATTTTGCTTACTGAGCGACTATGTCACTATTGGTCATAACATAATATACTTATACTATATATGCTTCTGATTTCTCTAATCTACTGTGACTACTTATATCATGATGTTACTAAGGCATATAAAAATCATGCATTTCTACTCTCGAAGTGTTCTAACATGCTAAACATATAAACATTTAACTCATAATCGTTCTAGGAAGCTCCCCGGGACATCTTATAATCTCAATAACTTCATGTCATATCATGTAAATATTATTACGTTGATCAGACGTCATAATAATCACATCATATAACCATGAACTCATTGGTATTATAATCTACCCAAGCTACATAACTAAAACGACCTATCTAACATCATATTCTACTATCTTGGCAATCTACTGAACTATTTCTGTACTGATCATGCTATAATGTTCTTGTCCGTCACATAACATAGAAATCTGATATTATCTATACACTTATAATCATGGTATCATAAGGCATACTATAACTAAATCTGACATGATACTCTTAGTGGCTACATCTACATCGCACTACTAAGGCATTCCTACATGTGTTCTATTGGACATAGCAATTCTATACATGCTAAGCTTACCTAAACGTGGAAAAATGTGGTTACTAATCATATATAAATATGGTTCTAATCAATTCTACATAACATATAATAAAGTCTACTTGTTCTATGGTCAATATTGAGCTATGGTTTAGTCTAAGCACCCTCCTACTAACGATGGATACTTCATTCCCTCAAACTAATGCTCTGATAACAACTTGTAACGCCCGTAATTCATTTTATTTTATTTTTTTTTATTTAAATATTAGATGCGTCGTATAGGTTATGCCCTATACGCTGTATCGACCTCTTGTGAAAACTGCTAAAATTATAATATGTATTTAATCATTTCTAAATTAACATAAGTCTAAAAACACTTTCTATTAACATAATACATAATGTACTACATCAATTATAATAGCGGAAGCGTAAGATAAAGCTAGTGAGGGTATTAACCCAAACATCCCTATTTGACCCATTTTCAAAATACAATACTGACACTTAATCATAAATTTTTTAGGCGTTAACAAGCTGAATAACAAAGTATGGTTGAGATGCTCATCACCTCTATACAAGAGCATTACCGATCTCCTAATTCGTCTTCTTAATCTACAAGCCCCGACGTACTTAAGACTTAACTTGCAAAACATGGAAACTGAGAACGGTAAGTCTTGATGACTTAGTGAGTAAACGAGTCTGAGTCTATATCTAAATCTGAATTTAAAACATGAGCTATAATCTATTTGAGCTTCTGCATGGGTATATAAGCATAGTTCTGGATCTAAAGCTATATATCTGAATTGACACTTGCAATTCTGAACAAAAAAGTATTTCAAATGCTATAAATGGTTCAACTTATAGTCGTCTTACTAATTGTACATAAGTCTGAGATTTATTTTGAATTCTTAATCATGACATGATATATGAGCACGTGCATTCTGACTAGACGGTACTTAGTCGTCCTGCTATGAGTGAGAACTTCCCTAACCAATGAGTACTCTTCTTGGGGTTCTAACTTATCATCATGCTTTTCTGAACTAGGGTCATCCAATAAGGATGCTTGTACATATCTGCTTGACATGCTAATACTATACTCGGATCATCCACAAAGGATGTGAATGCTAATATAAGTACGGGTCATCCACAAAGGATGCTACTAAGGGAGTTCTACATCGTGCACTTCTTAGGCACGCTACTTGACTTTTGGTGCATTTCTTGGGCACTCTAAACTTGTCAAATAATGCTTCTTGTGAGCATACTATTTATGGTTTGTTTCGGCTATATCCTAAACCTTGCACAAGTTCTATCATCATATTCAATATAGTAATATGAAGCTAATGAACCGTTACTCACCTCTAGGTCTTGTTTTGCCTTCCGTAAGCTTTCAACGAACACCTACTCACATGATAACCATTCTAATGCTATTAGAACTTGCTAACAAATTCATCTAACATGTATTGGGTCTAAGCAACTTAAACATGATCACTTATTGTCACAACCTACAATTTCAGGTCATTTTTCCAAACTTCGACATTCTACTATTCACAAATTACTATTCATTGATCACTATTCATCATTTTACTATTCATCATTTTTTAGGTCAATTTGACATTCCGAGACACATTCAGAAATTTTACTATTCACTTGACACTATTCATTTCCGAGAGAAAACCACTATTCACGTGCATTACTCATGTCATCGTAAATTTAGTTTACGAGTATTCAAATTCGCGTAACCGTATTGGTTCAGGAGCGAATTCATGCATTATTATCAGGGACATTTCATACGGACTAGAAATAGTCTGCATATCATCATTAGGGCACTTGCATACTATTCCACTCGTAGGGTATTCAAATTATATTTTTAATATAATTAACGAATTACGTATGTTTATTTTAAATAAACACTAATACGCGAACTATAAATGTGACTAACACGTCCGACACTCCCGACTATGATCCCAATATATTTTTATACTCATTTTTATAATATAAAAAAATTATAATATTAATTTACCCGGTATTTTGGAAATTTATTTATTTCGTATCGTACGTCTAATTTAATTTCGACGGTTTTCATAAAAATTAAACGATAATTATCTAAACACTAAATATTTGTACCCAACATATTTTTGTAATTTTTATAACTTTATTTTATCCCGGTTAACTCCGTTAAAATTTATTTTTAATTAACCCGGTACCCGGTACACCTTAAAACTACAAATTAAACACAATCATACACAAAGTCTACAAAGTCTTACACATTCATCCCCCCCCCCCCTTGATTTGCCGCCCCCCCCCCCCTTGCCAATCTCTTACATGTTTACTAACTCACTCCAACTTCATTAATGCCTATACTAACTTTGTATAAAATAATAATAATACTAATAATACATAAAACAATACTAGATCTTTTTCATCTCATTTACAACTAGCCAAGAAAATCTTTTTCTCTCTTTTCCTCTCAAGGGTGCTCGGCCTAGGGTATACAAGAAGCAAGAAAACATTATTTTTCAAAGATCTAAGTATAATCTTGTTCTTATAGTATCCTTGTTAGAGTTTTGAGATAAAAACTCAAGGATTGTTAGGTTTTCATCATCTAATCACACCACCTTTCAAAGTAAGTTTACAAAACTCATTTCATAATTTTTACAAGTTATTACTATGTTTATATATTATTTTTACAAGAACTCATGCTTATATTGGCTTATACCACTTCATTTTGTATATATTTAACTTTCAAGCCCTAGAAAGTGATTTTTGGTTAGATCCTTGTTAGATCTACTAGGTTATGATGTTTAGGAACCCATGACACCCTAAGAAGGTGTATGGTAGGATTAGACTAGTTTTGTGGTGATTGAAAGTGGTTTGAATGAAGATGGAACTAGATTAGAACCCTAGAAACGATTTTTGAAACATTAGAAATACCTACTGTCCCTATTTTTATTTCGTGGGAAAATCAGTGGTTGATGGTTAATTTTTGACCAAAGATTTAGAAAATAATTTCAAAAACGAAACTTTAGGCGAAAGAATGGATTAAAACGAGCTTATAACGAAGGAGATATGATTTTTGCAAATTTAACGACGAAAACTATTTTTATAAAAACTGCTTGCTGTTTGGCAGATTTCGACGGGTAAATAGAGGCATTAAACGTAACCTAGAGGAGCCAAGTTATCAAAAATATACTAGTTTATACAAAAACGAATCCGTGGATATAAAGAACGAGGAAAATGAGCTTAAAACGACCAAGTTATACCCGTTTTAACATCGTCAAAACTATATATATATATATTTGGTCACAAATAAAAATAATAACTTACGCACTAAATGGTATATTTTCTAGAAATGTTACTATGGACTATATTCTTAACAAATGAATATGTATGACCCAAGAGAATATTTATACGACTTAACGACGTTATTTTAAGGTTTTCGATACGAGGAATATAACGCTAACATTTTCATACAAGATAGTACGACAAGTTATATACTTCTATATATGGACTTATTTTTCCTAAGTATGGAAACTATTTTACTATGACGATAACTAGTATTTCTAAATTACGAGTGGTATAGGTATCATGTGCATGTGCATTCATTTCATTACGGCTTGATCTTAATTAGATCACGATTATTCATTTAGGTTGCGGCTAGTGTTCGCGCCTCATTGTCCCGACTACTTTTACATCATTGTACCATCTTTGTATCATCATTTCGAGGTGAGTCTTCATAGCCCCGTTTTTAGTACTTATTTGATTTTAATCCCACGGGGGAGAATACATTGCACAATTATTTTTGTACATGCCCAAGTATTAAATTTCATACATTGCTTAAGTTGCTAGTACTACCACTTCAAGTCCCCTTTATTATCATGGACCGTTAATTATATTGCCAAGCGAGAGTGGGTGGATAGATCTATCGAGGGTGACGCCTCCATTCGTGTTTGGGTTGCTCCATAAGGAAAACGAATGCATTTCATGTCTAAATTATTGAGTGACTGGTAACCACTCCTTTGGGGCATATTTTAGTACGTCTAGCTTCGGGGTCATGAGCTTAAGAGACAATGTAACTTTTTGACAATTTGTCACTTTACTTTATACTTGTGGTTTTTGTACATACGATTTACTTATAAACCTATGATTATTCACCAACTTTATGTTGACCGTTTTCGCAATGTATTTCTCAGGTAACTAAGGCATATTCTCATGGCATGCATGGAGTCATTTTGTGTATCAAGGATGACGCGTCTCTTTTTGGATTTCATGCACTTATGAACTATCGTTTGATTGTACTAAATTATTTCCTTAAACCTTTTCCAACTTTTGGGACCTATGTTTTATAACTCTGAATATTTTGAATGAATCAAACGATGTATTTTCTAAACGACACTTTAGGTCGTTCAATATTTCCTTGTTTGTGGTGCTATGACCGTTACACCCTCATGCATTCAATTCCGCTGCCATTCAGGTATTTTGAGGGTGTGACAGATTGGTACCAGAGCTAAGGTTATAGCGAACTAGGATGCATCATGGACCCTAGACTATAACCACACCATCATAGCATATCATCATTTCATCATAAGTGCATAGTTACTTATTTTTAGGTGATGCCATTATACGAGTTATTTATTTTTATTTCACCTTGATTATCACAGAGACATGTCTTCGAATCCAAACACTGTCATACTTTACTCTATATCAGACTCTGATGATGAGGGCTCTATGTCCTCTACTGCAGTTTCACCACTTGTTTCTCCTGCACCTGAGTTGCCACTTTTGGCATCAGATGATGACACCGAGCCTTTCGAGGAGGAGGAGACGGCTCCTACTCCTCATGTCCATCCTACTGTACCCACTGACATATCATCTCCTACTACTACTATTCATTCATAACCGAGACTTATGTTTCCTAGGGGTAAGACTATCCAGGTTGCTAGGAAGAGTGTTCGTTATGCTACATCTACTTTTAGGACTCTCCCTAGTCCTACTGTGCCTACACCACCACCACCAGCCATACCCACTACTACTACTATATCTACCTCACTCTTGCCGCTCAGGAAGCGTGCAAGGTTTACCACCCCAGATTCACCTACTACCGAGACTGCTGACCTTCCACCACCACCAGTATACCACATAGGTGAGAGCTCGAGAGCGGCTGCGGCTAGGGGGCCTACAGCTGCTACACTAGAGGATCAGTTAGGTGCTCAGCAGGAGCAAGTTGATAGTTTGGGGTATAGAGTTGATGAGATTATCACTACTCGACTTGAGGCTGTCGAGGAACATGTTGAGGATTTGATTCAGGGCAGATTTAGTATTGATGTGTCTTACCATGGACTCGAGGCACGACAGTTGAGGCACCAGGAGCAGATTGATCTACTTAGGGATGAGCTACCTGAGATTCGAGATAGAGCTCAGGCGACACAGGAGACTCAGTGGGAGCAGGTAGACCAGTTGGCATTGATTCGAGAGAGGTTAGTCGTATTGGAGCGCAGAGATGCTTCTTTTCAGTTACGAGTCCAGCACCTAGAGGAGATCGTGGTTGCGATGGATCGTGAGATTTGCCGCCTGAGAGGAGAGCCTGGACCATCTAGAGCACCTGGAGGAGCCTAGACATAGACTGGTATTATATTAGCTTTTATTATTTTCCTAGTCCCGGGGTGTGGGACATAGTTCAAGAACTTGTAGTCTTTTGGTTGTTGTACAAACAAATATATCAAGTGCGACTCTACTATGTTGGAAATGTTGTGCTATATATTATATCGGTCCATGTAGGCCGAAATTTTCATGTATTATATTCATGTGTTGTGATTATATTTATGATGTTTCGTGGTTGCTCTTTATTATTATCGTATTTATACAGGTTGTGGTTGTATATATACATGTCGTGGTTGTATTTATACAGGTTGTGGTTGTATATATACATGTCGTGGTTGTATCTAGACAGATTGTGGTTGTATTCGTACATGTCGTGGTTGTATTTATACTTGTTGTGGTTGTATATATTTATACATGTTGTGGGTGTATATCTTTGGTTCGATGACTATTTCTATTATGATTTTTCTCATGGTTATTTCCATTGTGATTTATCAGAAGTATGGCACCAAGGAAGAGTAAGACTGCACCAGAAACACCCGCTATGACTCAAGCCGCTATCCGCAAGTTGGTCAGGGATAGTATTGCAGAAGCTCTGGAGATTGAGAGAGCTGAGGTTGCTGCTAGGGCTGCTGAGACTGCTTCTAATACAGGGACAGTTGAACCACCCACTACTAAGCGGGAATGTACATGGAAAGATTTCAAGATTAGTGATCCTATCAAGTTTAAGGGCACTGAAGGAGCAGTTGCTTTGATCCGCTGGTTTGAAAAGACTGAGAATGTATTCTTTATGTGCGGATGCCCGGACGTCAGCAAGGTAAAATTTGCTACAGGTATGCTTCTTGATGAAGCTATGTCTTGGTGGAATTCGTATGCTCAGCCGATTGGTATGGAAAATGCTTACAAGCTAACTTGGGAGGAATTCAAGAAACTGATGTCTAAGAAGTTTTGCCCTCGTACTGAGATACAGAAATTGGAGGCAGAATTCTATGGGCTTGTAACTAAAGGTGATGACATCGAGACCTACTTCAGGAGGTTTCAGGAGTTGGCTACACTATGTCCAACTATGGTTCCTGACGATGAGAAAAAGATGGAAAACTTTGTTGGTGGATTACCTGAAAGTGTTCGAGGAGATGTGATTTCTTTTGATCCTCAATCAATGGAAGAGGCTATTCGTATAACTCAGAAACTCATGGTCCAAGTGGTAAAAGGAAAAGCTGCTGTCAACAACAATAACCGTTCAAACAACACCAACTACAACAACACTTGAAACAACAACAACTATAACAACAATCGAAACCGCAACTATCCCAATAACCGAAACAACAATCCAAACAATAACAACAACAACAAGAGAAGGTTTGACTACAACCAAGGTGGAAATGCTATTCAGCCACCACCTAAGAGGCAAGAAGTGGCAAAGGCCTATGCTGCAGGACCGACTGAAAGGAAAGGATATGAGGGTAATTTACCCAAGTGTGAAAGGTGTCAGAAACATCATAATCCAGGACGTTGCCCAAATACATGTGGTAACTGCAAGAAGATTGGTCACCACATCAAAGATTGCAAATTTCCAACCTTGGGTGACAATCAGAGGCCACCAGTAACATGTTTTGGTTGTGGAGAAATTGGACATTTTAGGGGTGAGTGCCCACAGAAGAAGAATCAAGGAACTGGAAATCAAGATGGAAGGGCTCGAGGAAGAGCTTATGTTATGGGAGGAGAAGATGTCAAAGAAGACCCGAATGTTGTTGCGGGTACGTTCCTCGTTAATAATCGTTATGCATCCATTTTATTTGATTCAGGAGCGGATAGAAGTTTTGTTTCTATTGCATTTGCACCTTTACTTAACATAGAACCAACCCCATTAGACATTTCCTATATCGTTGAACTAGCCGATGGGTCTTTAGTTAACACCAACACCATTGTTCGTGGTTGCACTATAAATTTCCTAAACCACCCATTCAATATAGACCTTATGCCCGTAGAACTTGGAAGTTTCGACGTTGTTATCGGTATGGATTGGTTATCTCGGCATCGAGCGAGAATTATTTGTGATGAGAAAGTTGTTCACCTTCCTTATAACGGTGAAACTTTGGTTGTTCATGGAGAGCGAAGTGGAACTAGACTCAGTATCATATCATGCATTAAAACCGAGAAGTACATAAAGAAGGGTTGTTATGCATTCTTGGCTCACATCACGGAGAAGAAGTCGGATGAGAAACGACTTGAAGATGTGCCAATTGTTAAGGAATTTCCAGAAGTTTTTCCGGAAGAATTGCCAGGACTTCCGCCTACACGCCAAGTTGAGTTTCAAATTGAATTAGTGCCAGGAGCTGCACCAATTGCGCGAGCACCGTATAGACTTGCACCTTCGGAGATGCAAGAATTGTCGAATCAACTACAAGAACTTTTGGACAAAGGATTCATTAGACCGAGTTCCTCGCCTTGGGGAGCGCCAGTTTTGTTTGTGAAAAAGAAGGATGGAACTTTCAGAATGTGCATTGACTATCGTGAGCTGAACAAGTTAACGGTTAAGAACCGTTATCCACTCCCCAGAATTGACGACTTGTTCGACCAGTTACATGGTTCTAGTTTTTATTCCAAGATTGATTTAAGATCCGGTTATCATCAACTTAGAGTTCGGGAAGAGGATATCCCGAAGACGGCATTTAGAACACGCTATGGTCATTATGAGTTTCAAGTAATGCCGTTCGGATTAACCAACGCACCTGCGGTATTTATGGATCTCATGAATAGGGTGTGCAAACCGTATCTTGATAAGTTTGTGATCGTATTCATTGACGATATCTTGATTTATTCCAAGAGTAAGGAAGATCACGAAGAACACCTCAGAACAATCCTGGAACTACTCAAGAAGGAGCAATTGTATGCCAAGTTTTCAAAGTGTGATTTTTGGATACGAAGAGTTCAATTTCTTGGCCATGTTATTAATAGCCAAGGTTTACAAGTCGACCCAACAAAGATCGAGGCAGTTAAGGATTGGGCTACGCCCAAGTCTCCTACGGAAATTCGTCAATTCCTAGGACTTGCCGGATATTACAGAAGGTTTATTGAAGGGTTTTCTAAGATAGCGAAGTCGTTGACGAAGCTGACACAAAAGAATGAAAAGTACGAGTGGGGAGAAAAACAAGAGTCCGCATTTCAGTTATTGAAACAAAAGCTTTGTAGCGCACCGATTTTGTTACTATGATGCGTGGGAATCGCACCTTGCTTTACCTCTCGAGGGATCTCGCGAGGCTTACAACCCCCACCAGGCAGTGTACCTGATCGTTGTAGTATAGTATAGTGACAAGTACCGGGGGATTGATCGTTCAGCTTAGGAATAGCGTCGCTAGGATTAGAAAGCCTAATTAATAGTTCTAGAGATGAAAGATGATTATTTTTGTATTTTTATATTTTAATGAAAGCAAGTAAAATCTCGGGTTTTGGAAGAGTGGGCGGAATTAGTTGCTATTCAACTAACCCAAAGCTATTATATAACTAAATTAAACTAATGAAAATGAAATTAAACTACTATTAAACTAAGGTTGTGAGCAGTGGTTGGAGAAATTGTGTTTACTTAGACTTCATTACTCCCTAGATATCTTTTACATGTCAATTACTTGTTACACTTGTATGGATGACGGATTGTATTCCTTAATACCATTCGTGGGGTGGCATACATAACTCCCCAACTCTATGAGCTCTTATCTCCTCCTACACCATGACCCAGCACAACTATAGGGATTGTAAACAGTGGCTCATGCATTAAATACAACCAATAAAGACCTAGTACGCCTCGGTTCATGTTTCTTAAGACGTTCAAGCATGTTACCATTTGGAGATCTGCCAGTTTTCTTAAGCCTAACATATAATATCATTCATCCAAAACAAGAATAGACAAGTAATCAACACATAATCAACATCTAGGTTTCATTAGATCTAAGCAAACACAAAGTAAATCTAGCCTAGCATAGTAGAATTAAGATAAGAACAAAAGATAAACAACCAACACACAGACATATTGATTGAATTAAGAGTATACTTATCTTAATTACAATGCAAGGTCTCAAGGGTTTGGAACCCTTGAAAAACCTGTGAAAGAGGCACCAAAATCGTCTTTAGGGTTTCACCAAAACTTCTCCTCTTTTTAATGAAAAAACTAGAAAACTATATATAGGAAAATCGTTCTGACGGCGTCAAGAGTAAAGTCTGACGCCGTCACCTCGCCGCCATATACTTCCTCGGACGCCCTAGATCCACTTGTGACGGCCTATGTGACGCCGTCACCACCTTCGGTATTTTATTCTTGGCCACTTTGACGCCGTCACCTATCCATCTGACGCCGTCACCAGCTACGGTATTTTATTCTTCATGTCTGACGCCGTCAAGAAGGAAGTCTTGACGCCGTCACCTTGTATCTTCAGCATGGATTTTTTGTACTTTGCCGTTTTCTTCACTTTAATGCTCCAAAAACGTCCAAAATAGCCTCTTTTCCAGAATTCACTCTCCAAACACCTAAAATCACAAAAGGAACGATTTAGGGCAATATTTGATCAAATAAAGTCGGATTCGGGCTTAAATGACCCCCTAAAAACGGATCATTTTTCGCCTCATCATATGCCCTTACACTTGAGATTTGCTTGTCCTCAAGCAAATGAGCTTTTATTCTACTCAAAAGACAAGTTAGGGGTCATTTAACACTAATATAAAAGTAATTACAACAAATAATCGTTCCACTAAAGACCAATAGACAAGCACGGAGGTCATACACAAGCACCTCACAAATAGTGTTTAGATACTCACATCTCTCGGGTGTAATAAAGTAATATAACATTATGGAAATGGAAGATATCTCTCACTACCTGTCATAGCAAAATAGATTACCATAGGCTTGGGAAAGGATCAAACCTCCACCACATGGCATAAGCACCTAGGATAAACTATCAAAGAGGTCTTTTAAAGGGTTATAACATTAGGTGTAGGGATATGAATTACATGGTTTTGTTGGATAAAGGGAGTTTTACTGGTGGCGAGTTAACAATCTTGGTTAATTACATGTACAAGATGGCGTTGCTAAGCCAAGACTAGACTCGACTTAAGCTAATAAATGAAAAATAACAAAAACATAAAATGAACATAGAATGAAAACGGGATGGTAGTCCGTATGTTGTTTTCTTTATTTTTCCTTTTTCTATTTTTTTTTTTTTTTTTTTCTTTTTCTTAATTTTTTCGATTTTTTTTTTTTTTTTTTTTTTTTTTTTTTTTTTTTTGCATACACTCTTACCCTACCATCCAAAATAATACATCATAGGGGTATGAGCAATCCCCTTACACTTGAATCTTTACATACTTTACATTAAACTAATCTAATGACTCGAATTAAGAAAATCAAAACACTTGGAGCACTTTTTAGATTAACGTATATATGGGGGTAATAATATTATGTTCTTCCCCATTACTCCATAAAATAAGTACTTACCCATGAGTCCCAATCGTCCCAAAAAAATATGTACAATGATATGACTCGACTTAGCAACCATGTAATCAATTAGAAAGTTAACTTAGGGTTTAACAAATAACAATAATGCACTAAAAATGAGCGCATACACGGAAGGCTAAGGCGATTTGGGTGTACATTTAAGTGGGGTGTAACAAATTCTTCCTTTAAGTAAAATGCTTAAAGTTAGAAACGAAAAGATAGGCTCGGAGGGGTGTACTAGGGGTTTCGTGTACTAAAAATGAGTACAACGCAAAGGGTGTGGGAAAAATTAGTTGACATAACTAGCCAAGTAATATGACTTAAATGGTCAAGTAATTATAATACGGGTTTAACACAAGGGTGATCCTAATGCCTCTTATCATGTAGTAAATCCTACTACACGAATGTAGTCTCACTAGCGGTCTCGGGATGCATCACTAACGCAAGTTCTAGAATCTAAATGCTACCGGTACACTTATAAGCACCAATAATAAATGCTTTTCCTATCAAAACTAAAGGCGAACCTCACATTTTTGGGTGGAAAATTTTTCTGAATGTACGGTTGTGTGCTAGTCATAAAACCTCCTATCCATGAGACGCTTGCTATGGCTAAAGTTTCACTCCTAAATGTTGTAAAAAAATTTAAATTTGGCGCTAAAATTACACTAACAAGTATTTCTCATAGTTTTATTACACATCTACTATCAAACAAAACAAACTCAAGCGAAAGTGCATATGTAAGGTATCATCTTTTTACCCTCCCCTTACACTTAGGATGAACATTGTCCCCAATGTTCAAGTAAAGAATGTAAAAGTTAAAAGTAAAGAGAATGAAATCAAATACTCCCCTGATTCGCTCGGTATGGATTTTAGGTTGGCCAGGTTAAATCTTCCTCCAAGAAAATGAACAATCAAAGCTTCCCTTCCAGAATATAAATCATCTTCTTGTCATAAATAACCTGTAAATCCTGACAAAAGTAGACAAGGCAACCTCGCGTAAAATCGGCGGCATCCTATATAAGTTACTAAATCCTAGAAAACAAAGTAAGATATAATGCTTGTGGAATGAAGGTTGCAGATTTCCTGGAGATTATAGAACTTAATGATTCACAAAAACCATAAGACTCCGTTAGAAAAACAAAACGGGTAAAATTTCCAGATTTTTGACTCCTGACGCCGTCAAGAGCAATAGCCTGACGCCGTCAGAATGGACCTGCAGAAATCTTTATGTTAAGTTTCCGGAAAATTTCTGGAAAAACTTTGTCCTACTTCTTGGAAAATCCTGCAAAACTCCATTATGACTCAATACAAGCATTTGACTCTAACAAATACGAATATACATGTTCATTAAATATTGTGGAGAATCATGATCGGGTTGTTTCTTAAAAACATATTTGGGGTTTCCCCTTACACTTATCTTTTGCAAAAATACCTTTAGGTTGAAGTTAAGACTAGGCCAAACAAAATAAAGTATTTCCACATTTTAATTGAGAAACATGATCAACCAACAATAAAAATAAAACATGCATACGGAAGCAAATAACAATCAAACAAATAAAATCACACAAAACATGGGTTGCCTCCCAAGAAGCGCTTTTCTTTATTTACGAGTCTTGTAGCTAGACTCAAAGTCGTGGGTTACTACGTGATCTCATCATTTGAAATGATGTACCCCATATAATTTCGATCATTATTGTTATGGTGGTAGTGCCTCAATCTATCAATACTCGCAATCACTTTCCCACCTAATTTGCTCCTCAAGTTAGCTACCCCATCTTGGCTCAATCCTTCGATGGTGAATGGCCCATACCACCAAGGACTTGGTGTATCGGGTGGTATTGTCGTTTCCGAGTGTCTCAGGAGCACCAAGTTCCCTTCCTCAAATGGTGTATGATTTTTTTCGTGTTGAGTATGTTTGAGTTCAATCGGAACCTTATTGCCTTTTCTTCTTTCATCCTTAGCTTTCTTATAGCTTTTGATTCTTGCCTCCCATGCAAGAATTTTGTTCTGAACACGAATGGGTGTCGTGCCAATGTTGTTTTTAATCATTCTCCAACTCAAATTCTCATGCCCACTTCGCGGAGTCATGTGGAAGCTAATCTTTCTCTTTCCAGATTTAAGCTCAATCTTCCTATCTTCATACTTAATGACAGCCCTAGCGGTGGTGAGGAATGGTGCCCCAAGGATTATCGGCATGCATCCATCCCCTTTATCATCAATGATCATAAAATCAACGGGGTACATGAACCCTGCCACATTAACTAATACATCTTCTGCGATTCCTAGGGGGTATACGTACGAGTGTCCAACAAGAGATAGCCTAACACGAGTAGGTGCTGGCATTTTCGACGTCAGTTGGATGTAAATAGTCAGGGGCATAAGATTTACTTCCGATCCTTGGTCGGCGAAAGCACTAAGATGTCTCAAGTCCCCGATGCTTGTTGGTATTTCAAAGTTTCCACATGCTACCTGCTTAGTAGCCACTTTCTGTACCAATAACCTCTCGACCACTGATCCTCCAATAAGCGTATCATACTCATCTTCCTCTTTTTTCTCTTTCTCGGGAACCTGTTCGGAGGATTGGTTACGCCTATCACCCTTAATCCAATTTGTTATGGTGCTTTCGTTTATGTCATGTTTCAGGTAGTAGCTCAAAGGTTGGGACTCAGGCGATTTTTCTAAGGTCTGTTTAGCAGGAGTTTTTACCTTCTCATTATCTTTATGGACAATGGTGATGGAGTTAACAAATTGGGTGGTGGGAGTGGCACTTTCTTTCCTTAGCAGTATTCGTTCGGGGGTTTTCTGACTGGCATACTCCTCCAATAGACTCAACATCTCATTCATTTTCTCCTGCATCTCCTCCTTTTGCTTATAAACTGCTTCTTCGAATCTAGCAAGCCGATCAGAGTGGGTCGCCATATATTCTCTCATCCTAGCCTCAAATTCCGAGCTAAGTTCCTTGGGAGGGGAACAAGGTGGAGTGCACCTCTGAAAAGTCTCGACATGTTCTCTAGAGGGTGATTCAGATAATGGTACCGAGGTTGATCTTGAGACAAAATTGACCGTGGCTTGTCTAGGACTTAAGGGTCTCCTTTTCCTTTCCTCAAAATAGTCAACTTTTGCCTCAATTTTGCATAAGAGTTCATCGGGGATTTCTGTGGTTCCTCCAGATGCCGAGACTGCATTGATGGCCGCTTCTACCGTATGTTTAAACTCCCAAATCTCATTATTATCGACAGCGAGCTCTTCTATAATCGCCCATGACTCCTCAGCATTCTTATCACGCAATTTGCCTCCCGCGGCTCTGTCGATAGTGCGCTTAGTGTGATAATCAACATGGTCGTAGAAAATCTGAACTAATAACCAAAGGTTTATGCCATGATGAGGGATCTTGTGGAGGAGATCCTTAAAATGGGCCCAAGCCTCGTAGAAAGGTTCACCCCGCTGTTGCTCAAACATCAAAATGTCCCTTCTGAGCATTGCAGTCATTTCTGGCGGAAAGAATTGGGTAAGGAAGCGATTGGCGAGATTGTCCCACGTGGTGATGGATCCCGCGGGTAAACGCTCAAGCCATTGACTAGCTTGATCTCGTAGAGAGAATGGGAATAGGCGTAATCGGGTTGTCTCTCTAGTCTCAACACCTGGGTCTATGGAATCTACGATTTTGAGGAAGTCCTTAAGGTGTTGGTTTGGATCTTCGGAACGAAGTCCATGGAATGCACATCCGCTTTGCACCAACCGGATGGTGTCGGATCGCAAGGGGATCACATTGGCTCCGGTGAGCTCAATGGTGTTTCGGTAGCCTTGGTGGCTAGGTCGGGAATACTCTCCTAAGGTTCGGGGCCTAAGGGGTTCTAATGGTGGGTTTTGTTGTGGTGGGATGATGGGTTCAAAGATGTTACCACCTTCCATGATATCGGATGGTAAAGAGTTACGAACAAAGGCACAAAGAAATAAGATAGACTAAAGAAGACCTAAAAATAAAAAATAAAAATCTTACTAGAAAGGAATCTAGCAAGTAGACCTAATAAAAAGAAATCCTAACCTAGACAATAACTATTCCCCGGGCTGCGGCGCCAAAAACTTGATGCGTGGGAATCGCACCTTGCTTTACCTCTCGAGGGATCTCGCGAGGCTTACAACCCCCACCAGGCAGTGTACCTGATCGTTGTAGTATAGTATAGTGACAAGTACCGGGGGATTGATCGTTCAGCTTAGGAATAGCGTCGCTAGGATTAGAAAGCCTAATTAATAGTTCTAGAGATGAAAGATGATTATTTTTGTATTTTTATATTTTAATGAAAGCAAGTAAAATCTCGGGTTTTGGAAGAGTGGGCGGAATTAGTTGCTATTCAACTAACCCAAAGCTATTATATAACTAAATTAAACTAATGAAAATGAAATTAAACTACTATTAAACTAAGGTTGTGAGCAGTGGTTGGAGAAATTGTGTTTACTTAGACTTCATTACTCCCTAGATATCTTTTACATGTCAATTACTTGTTACACTTGTATGGATTACGGATTGTATTCCTTAATACCATTCGTGGGGTGGCATACATAACTCCCCAACTCTATGAGCTCTTATCTCCTCCTACACCATGACCCAGCACAACTATAGGGATTGTAAACAGTGGCTCATGCATTAAATACAACCAATAAAGACCTAGTACGCCTCGGTTCATGTTTCTTAAGACGTTCAAGCATGTTACCATTTGGAGATCTGCCAGTTTTCTTAAGCCTAACATATAATATCATTCATCCAAAACAAGAATAGACAAGTAATCAACACATAATCAACATCTAGGTTTCATTAGATCTAAGCAAACACAAAGTAAATCTAGCCTAGCATAGTAGAATTAAGATAAGAACAAAAGATAAACAACCAACACACAGACATATTGATTGAATTAAGAGTATACTTATCTTAATTACAATGCAAGGTCTCAAGGGTTTGGAACCCTTGAAAAACCTGTGAAAGAGGCACCAAAATCGTCTTTAGGGTTTCACCAAAACTTCTCCTCTTTTTAATGAAAAAACTAGAAAACTATATATAGGAAAATCGTTCTGACGGCGTCAAGAGTAAAGTCTGACGCCGTCACCTCGCCGCCATATACTTCCTCGGACGCCCTAGATCCACTTGTGACGGCCTATGTGACGCCGTCACCACCTTCGGTATTTTATTCTTGGCCACTTTGACGCCGTCACCTATCCATCTGACGCCATCACCAGCTACGGTATTTTATTCTTCATGTCTGACGCCGTCAAGAAGGAAGTCTTGACGCCGTCACCTTGTATCTTCAGCATGGATTTTTGGTACTTTGCCGTTTTCTTCACTTTAATGCTCCAAAAACGTCCAAAATAGCCTCTTTTCCAGAATTCACTCTCCAAACACCTAAAATCACAAAAGGAACGATTTAGGGCAATATTTTATCAAATAAAGTCGGATTCGGGCTTAAATGACCCCCTAAAAACGGATCATTTTTCGCCTCATCACACTACCTGAAGGTATTGAGAACTTTGTGGTATTTTGCGATGCTTCGCATCAAGGACTGGGAGCTGTGCTAATGCAAAACGAGAAGGTGATAGCTTATGCATCTAGACAGCTTAAGACACACGAGAAGAATTACACTACGCACGACTTGGAGTTGGGTGCGGTAGTTTTTGCACTCAAGATTTGGAGACACTACCTTTATGGTACCAAGTGTGTAATTTTTACCGACCATAAGAGCTTACAGCATATACTTGATCAGAAGGAACTCAACATGAGACAACGTCGTTGGCTAGAATTGTTGAGCGATTACGATTGTGAAATCCGATATCACCCAGGAAAAGCAAATGTTGTAGCAGATGCACTTAGCCAAAAAGAACGACTCAAACCTTTGAGAGTTAGGTCATTGGGAATGACTATCATTTCGCCATTACCATCAAAAATTCTAGAAGCTCAAATTGAGGCTCTCAAAGAAGAAAATCGACCACACGAGAAAATTTATGGTATGCCAGAAAGCGAAAATGGCTTTGTAAAGAGATCAGATGGAGTGTTATGCTTCAAGGACCGAAGTTGGATACCACTCTATGGTGGAGTGCGAGAATTGATTATGCATGAATCACACAAGTCGAAGTACTCTATTCATCCAGGTTCTGATAAGATGCATCAGGATCTCATGAGGCTTTATTGGTGGCCGAACATGAAAGCGGAAATAGCTACTTACGTCAGCAAATGTCTTACTTGTGCTAAAGTGAAAGCCGAGTACCAGAAACCATCAGGGTTACTTCAACAACCAGAGATTCCACAATGGAAGTGGGAACGTATTACTATGGACTTTGTCACTAAACTTCCTAAGACGTCAGGAGGTTACGATGCTATTTGGGTAATTGTTGATCATCTTACCAAATCAGCTCATTTCATACCCATTAGAGAGACTTATTCCATGGAACAACTTGCTAGACTTTATGTCAAGGAAATAGTCTCAAGACACGGTGCACCAGTTTCCATCATTTCCGACAGAGATAGTCGTTTTACTTCAAACTTTTAGCGGTCATTACAAGATTCTTTTGGATCCAAGTTAGACATGAGCACTGCTTACCACCCTCAGACCGATGGTCAGAGCGAGAGAACTATTCAGACACTTGAAGACATGCTTAGAGCATGTGTGATTGATTTTGGAAATGGTTGGGCTAACCATTTGCCGTTGATCGAGTTTTCCTATAACAACAGTTACCATTCAAGCATAAAGGCTGCACCATTCGAGGCACTTTATGGTCGTAAGTGTCGATCTCCAGTTTGTTGGGCCGAAGTCGGTGAAGTACAATGTACTGGCCCGGAGATGGTACAAGAAACAACAGAAAAGATAATTCAGATTCGAGAGAGACTCGAAACTGCTAGAAGTCGACAGAAAAGCTAAGCAGATGTTCGACGCAAACCATTGGAATTTCAGGTCGGAGACAAAGTCATGTTGAAAGTCTCGCCTTGAAAGGGCGTAATACGATTTGGAAAACGCGGGAAATTGAACCCGAGATACATTGGTCCGTTTAAGATACTGGAAAGGATTGGTCCAGTAGCTTACAAACTTGAACTTCCGTCAGAACTTAGCAATGTACACAACACGTTTCATGTTTCGAACCTCAAGAAATGTCTTTCGGACGAGTCTGCCATTATACCATTAGAAGAAATACAACTCGATGACAAGCTTAACTTTGTGGAAGAACCAGTTGAAATAATGGACCGCGAGATCAAACAATTGAAACAAAGTCGTATTCCGATCGTGAAGGTTCGCTGGAATTCTCGAAGAGGACCCGAGTTTACTTGGGAACGAGAAGACCAAATGCGACGCAAGTATCCACAACTTTTCACCAAGCCAATTTCCGAGACCAACACTAACTGAATTCAGGGACTGAATTCCTTTTTGGATGGGCGACTGTCACAACCCACAATTTCAGGTCATTTTTCCAAACTTCGACATTCTACTATTCACAAATTACTATTCATTGATCACTATTCATCGTTTTACTATTCATCATTTTTTAGGTCAATTTGACATTCCGAGACACATTCAGAAATTTTACTATTCACTTGACACTATTCATTTCCGAGAGAAAACCACTATTCACGTGCATTACTCATGTCATCGTAAATTTAGTTTACGAGTATTCAAATTCGCGTAACCGTATTGGTTCAGGAGCGAATTCATGCATTATTATCAGGGACATTTCATACGGACTAGAAATAGTCTGCATATCATCATTAGGGCACTTGCATACTATTCCACTCGTAGGGTATTCAAATTATATTTTTAATATAATTAACGAATTACGTATGTTTATTTTAAATAAACACTAATACGCGAACTATAAATGTGACTAACACGTCCGACACTCCCGACTATGATCCCAATATATTTTTATACTCATTTTTATAATATAAAAAAATTATAATATTAATTTACCCGGTATTTTGGAAATTTATTTATTTCGTATCGTACGTCTAATTTAATTTCGACGGTTTTCATAAAAATTAAACGATAATTATCTAAACACTAAATATTTGTACCCAACATATTTTTGTAATTTTTATAACTTTATTTTATCCCGGTTAACTCCGTTAAAATTTATTTTTAATTAACCCGGTACACCTTAAAACTACAAATTAAACACAATAATACACAAAGTCTACAAAGTCTTACACATTCATCCCCCCCCCCCTTGCCAATCTCTTACATGTTTACTAACTCACTCCAACTTCATTAATGCCTATACTAACTTTGTATAAAATAATAATAATACTAATAATACATAAAACAATACTAGATCTTTTTCATCTCATTTACAACTAGCCAAGAAAATCTTTTTCTCTCTTTTTCTCTCAAGGGTGCTCAGCCTAGGGTATACAAGAAGCAAGAAAACATCATTTTTCAAAGATCTAAGTATAATCTTGTTCTTATAGTATCCTTGTTAGAGTTTTGAGATAAAAACTCAAGGATTGTTAGGTTTTCATCATCTAATCACACCACCTTTCAAAGTAAGTTTACAAAACTCATTTCATAATCTTTACAAGTTATTACTATGTTTATATATTATTCTTACAAGAACTCATGCATATATTGGCTTATACCACTCCATTTTGTATATATTTAACTTTCAAGCCCTAGAAAGTGATTTTTGGTTAGATCCTTGTTAGATCTACTAGGTTATGATGTTTAGGAACCGATGACACCCTAAGAAGGTGTATGGTAGGATTAGACTAGTTTTGTGGTGATTGAAAGTGGTTTGAATGAAGATGGAACTAGATTAGAACCCTAGAAACGATTTTTGAAACATTAGAAATACCTATTGTCCCTATTTTTATTTCGTGGGAAAATCAGTGGTTGATGGTTAATTTTTGACCAAAGATTTAGAAAATACTTTCAAAAACGAAACTTTAGGCGAAAGAATGGATTAAAACGAGCTTATAACGAAGGAGATATGATTTTTGCAAATTTAACGACGAAAACTATTTTTATAAAAACTGCTTGCTGTTTGGCAGATTTCGACGGGTAAATAGAGGCATTAAACGTAACCTAGAGGAGCCGAGTTATCAAAAATATACTAGTTTATACAAAAACGGATCCGTGGATATAAAGAACGAGGAAAATGAGCTTAAAACGACCAAGTTATACCCGTTTTAACATCGTCAAAACTATATATATATATATATATATATATATATATATATATATATATATATATATTTGGTCACAAATAAAAATAATAACTTACGCACTAAATGGTATATTTTCTAGAAATGTTACTAAGGACTATATTCTTAACAAATGAATATGTATGACCCAAGAGAATATTTATACGACTTAACGACGTTATTTTAAGGTTTTCGATACGAGGAATATAACGCTAACATTTTCATACAAGATAGTACGACAAGTTATATACTTCTATATATGGACTTATTTTTCCTAAGTATGGAAACTATTTTACTATGACGATAACTAGTATTTCTAAATTACGAGTGGTATAGGTATCATGTGCATGTGCATTCATTTCATTACGGCTTGATCTTAATTAGATCACGATTATTCATTTAGGTTGCGGTTAGTGTTCGCGCCTCATTGTCCCGACTACTTTTACATCATTGTACCATCTTTGTATCATCATTTCGAGGTGAGTCTTCATAGCCCCGTTTTTAGTACTTATTTGATTTTAATCCAACGGGGGAGAATACATTGCACAATTATTTTTGTACATGCCCAAGTATTAAATTTCGTACATTGCTTAAGTTGCTAGTACTACCACTTCAAGTCCCCTTTATTATCATGGACCGTTAATTATATTGCCAAGCGAGAGTGAGTGGATAGATCTATCGAGGGTGACGCCTCCATTCGTGTTTGGGTTGCTCCATAAGGAAAACGAATGCATTTCATGTCTAAATTATTGAGTGACTGGTAACCACTCCTTTGGGGCATATTTTAGTACGTCTAGCTTCGGGGTCATGAGCTTAAGAGACAATGTAACTTTTTGACAATTTGTCACTTTACTTTATACTTGTGGTTTTTGTACATACGATTTACTTATAAACCTATGATTATTCACCAACTTTATGTTGACCGTTTTCGCAATGTATTTCTCAGGTAACTAAGGCATATTCTCATGGCATGCATGGAGTCATTTTGTGTATCAAGGATGACGCGTCTCTTTTTGGATTTCATGCACTTATGAACTATCGTTTGATTGTACTAAATTATTTCCTTAAACCTTTTCCAACTTTTGGGACCTATGTTTTATAACTCTGAATATTTTGAATGAATCAAACGATGTATTTTCTAAACGACACTTTAGGTCGTTCAATATTTCCTTGTTTGTGGTGCTATGACCGTTACACCCTCAGGCATTCAATTCCGCTGCCATTCAGGTATTTTGGGGGTGTGACACTTATGGTACTATATCATAATTAAACACACTTTTACAAAAAAACACTTTTAGTGAAGAATTTCCTGGGTTATTGTTGTATTTTGCACTTTACACCAATTTTACTTCCAAACGAGACAAAACCTAAAGAATAACAATTAAAGTAAATTCAGATGTTTACAACTTTCGTTTAGACCTCATCTTAATCCGATGAACGGTTTATCAACGGCGCTTCTAAGTCTGCGCATTTTCTGAAAAACCTTGTTGTCCCAAATTTAAATATCAGCAAAACGACCCAAAACTCATGGTAGGCTATTTCACTTATTACCAAACTTATATTACATCTTATTTAACATGTTAAGATCATATTTTATCAGGCCCATAAGCTATCTTGCTAAATTAAGAACTTAATAAGCTTATTCCAAACACTCCTTAACTTGAAATACATAATCATGATCAACATCACCAACATGAATTCTTCTACACATGTAGCCATAATTTATCCAAATATTCTTGACATGTTTAATCATAACAATAACACTTATAATTCCAATTTCATCATAATTCACCATAATCAAAACTAGGTTTTCAAAATCTTAATTTAACATAACATAACATCAATTCATGCTTAAACACACATTAGGTTTAAATCCTATATACTCCGAATTCATCTTCATGATTTAATCACTTACCTTGGATTGAAGATAACAAAATGAGCATGTTGAAGCTTCATAATCAATCCTAACATTAAACCTTTTACTTCCTTGTCAAAATCTTAATTAAGATTAGTGATATATGGTGGATTTTTCAAGGTGAAGAAATCCCACCTCCTGCTTTTATTTGTATTTCGTGGTAATGGGAGGGAAAAATGAGATGATACTTATCTTCTGAATTAGTTTATGAGATAAGCCACAACGGTATTTTGGTCATTTACTCTAAGTTTGGCTATTTGACATAGTAAGCCCTTATCATATAACCATGTTGTAAACTGAATCCAACTAGTTATTTCTTATATCATATGGGTTCCTTATCTCAATGAAATACCATCATAAGGACCTTTTCTAATTTTCTATAGCACTATAAAAGTTTATTTCTGAAAATTATAAAGATCAGGGTATTACAAATTTGTTTCTCTGCAACACAACAAAATCATAGGATTAGGGCTTTCAAGTAAGTGTCGCCAACATAACATTCTTTTAGTATGTATATATTTGTTGATACATAATCTGGCGTGGGCTGGATTTGACGACTCTCCCTGGGCAGTTCGTCATCTTCTCGAGCCCTGAGTAGACCTGTCAACAAAGAGAACCCGTTAGGAGTGAACCCGAGGCCATAGCCCCGGGATCCACCTCCGACGGTCAAGTTAGTCTCCATGCGATATAGCATATAAGAGTTAGGTTTAGGGTAACATGTTGTGTTCCAAGAAGGGAATCCCAGCCCTATATTTATGGGAGGTGATTTGCACACTCAAAAAAATGATTGGGACACTCCAAATTAATGTGCATGGACATTTATACCCTCACAATTACCCTTGCACTTCTACCCATGTGAGGTTATAAATGTCCAAACACAATTAATTGGAGTGTCCCAATTATTTAATGGAGTGTGCAAATCATTTCCCTATATTTATAGAGCATGGATTAGGGTTTAGGCGTAGAGTGGGCCGCTGTCTGCCGGGCCGAGCCCATTCCAGACTATACGTCCACAACTTGTTGATACATAATCTGGCGCGGGCTGGATTTGACGACTCTCCCTGGGCCGTTCGTCGTCTTCTCGAGCCCTGAGTAGACCTGTCAACAAAGAGAACCCGTTAGGAGTGGTCCCGAGGCCATAGCCCCGGGATCCACCTCCGACGGTCAAGTTAGTCTCCATGCGATATAGCATATAAGAGTTAGGTTTAGGGTAACCTGTTGTGTTCCAAGAAGGGAATCCCAGCCCTATATTTATAGGGCATGGATTAGGGTTTAGGCATAGAGTGGGCCGCTGTCTGCCGGGCCGGGCCCATTCCAGACTATACGTCCACAATATTATTCCCACTTTTTTGTTGGCATCGTGAATATATAATTCATGGTGATTTCCTAATATTGTTTACCTCTTTTATTATGTAAATAAATCGTGTTTTGTTATGTTTTTGTTCTTCAAGTGAAGTCGACACTCCTCCTTGCTTGATAGACATATGTGTTCACAATGGAGGAAGAATTATAATGACAAACAAACTATACAATTATTGGGGTGGCGACGAACACATGATATGCAATGTTAAAACACGTCATTTTGGAAAAGAAACTTTTAAGTCATCAGTTAAGATGCACCTTAGTCAATACAACGATGTTATCACATATTATTTTTGAGTACCAACTGTCCAGATGGAAGAAGATTTTACCCTTCGAAAGTTAGACAACGAAGATATTCTTATTTCGTTTCTTGAAGTTCTACCTGTTGATTGTGCTTTGGATGTCTATTTGTTGCATCATCGTTATCCAACACTTATTAACACAAACACTCGGCGATGGTTACAAAGAAGGTGGCAAAACATTGGTTTTATTAGTGGTCATGTGGAAGCCAAGCGTCGTCTTGCGATAAAACGAGGCGAATGATTGACCAAGCGATTTTATTTATCATTATGATAAGTCAATAAAATTTATAAAATGTTGAGTATCATATATTTATCTTATGCGTTTGTAATGTTTATTTTGTTTCTTTAGCAATACAAGAAGATATTTTTCATCATGTATTTTGCCGTATCCTTATTGTTATTACGTGTGTTAGTTTAATATTCAACAAAAAAATAAAAATAAAAATAATGACAATAATATTTAACAAACTTTCAATTATGTAACTTGATATTATATTCCATCAACCGCATATATGAAATCACTGATTAGCTTAATTAAATAATCCTTTCAAGACAAATTATTATTCAACAACGTAAAATTAAATTATGCTTAAAAAAAATTATATTAAAAAAATAACGAAACTAGGTGGGTCGCTAATCTAATATCAATCATACAAAAAACTTTCTCATTTTTATATTTTACTTTTTTCAGATCAAATGTGCAAGTTTATTTATTTATTTATTTTTTCTCCTGAAACTTAACAACCAAATGTGTATTTGTTCCAACTATCACGTAAGACCATACAAAGGATAGGATGGTTCGCTTGAATAGAATCTTTTCTATAATCAGATATAAATCTTGTCATACATGAGTAGGCTCCGTAAGATCTAGTTCACTTAATTTTAGATTGAATTATAATGTACACTAATTTCATATTCTAACTTTCGCTCCTTCCATTTTTCCATAATTTTACTTTAACATTTGAATTTATATTAGCTAAAAGTTTTACTTTTAATACCGACCTGTTATTCTTTTTTTTCTTTTTTTCAACACACCGACTTCTTATTCCCAAGTTACACTTTTGAAAAACGAGAAAAAAATATTGGAACAAAGAGAAAAACAACATGACTTAGTTGAATGAAAAAGGCATTAAACTAAATTCTCACCTTGCAGCTCATTTGATAAGCAATTCTTGCTTAGGGCGTAAACGAGACGAGATAGCTCACGACCTCAAACCAAGTCGAGCTTGGCCTCAAGCTACTCAAGTATACTTTTGAGTCAAGCTCGAAAAACTCACAAGCCTTACTGAACTTATATATTTTTACATTTTTACCCTTATGATGCAAGTTGAGTTGAGTCAAACTTAAATATATCGAGTCCAGTATTGTTTAATCTTTACTAATATAGTTACAAATATTCCAAAATCACTAATCCAGTCAAGCCGAGTTGAGATCAAGAGTATCGACCACATCAACGAGCTCAAGCTCGAGCATGAAAATGTATACTCGGTCAAATGAACGTGTTTTTTTAACACTGTATCATGATCATTACTGGCGACCTTGTAAACGTGCTCAATGACGAGCTAATTAAAGAGCTCAAAATAGATATACTATGAACTGAGCTTGAGCCAAGCTTTAATTTTTCATTGAGGCATCGTCAAAACGAGCCGAGCTCCAGCCTTCCTAAAGTCAAACGAGCCGAGCTCAAGCTCTAACAAGCTCCAGCTCCGCTCGACTCCCACCCCTAGTCCCTAGTCACTACAACTGACCGCCATCATATTATAATCGCCGAATATTGACCTTTAATAATCATTAATATAACCCATTTAAACATTCAGAGGGCGTTTGGTTTGTAAGTGAGTTTAGATTTGAATTTGTGATAGGTCTAAAACTAAATACGGAGAAAGAAAATTAATTATTATTTAATATATATATATATATATATATATATATATATATATATATATATATATATATTATAAGTTAATTAATATGAAGTACATTTTTTTAATAAAAAATAAAAGTGAAATGAATGATAGCTCCATTGTGGAACAAGCAGGTTGGCGCCAGCTGCGTTGCGGTTGAGAATCGTTTCTAACTTGTAACCCGTTTGTTTGAGTTGTGTCTTCGAAGCCGAGTGAAAAGCATATCAATATTGAGCTCGTTTTGTACGTTATCGAGAGACCTTTTTGCTAGTATTTTTTTTGTTCAAGAAATCGCAAGATATCTGTTAGATACTTGGTAAATAAAATTTGCTGTATAGAAAAGTCGTAAATAGTAAGAAGTTGAAAGTGTGATTTGTAAATATTTTTTTTACTTCTTGATTTTTTTTTTTTTTTTTTTTTTTTTTTTTTTTTTTTGAATGTTTGCTCAGAAAGTCTTTGTTTATTGACTACGGCCAGATATGTCGCGCTATAATATACATAGGGAATGAGAAATTTTCTAAAGACAAAAAATATTTTATTGTTTTAGATAGATAGATAGATAGATATATAGATAGATAGAAAAAAAAAAAAAAAACCTCTTTTTTTTTTTTTTTTTTTTTTTTTTTTTTTAAAACAAAACAAAACTAGTTGAAATTGGAATTTGGGGATTATCCGATTATGCATGCGTGAGCCACAGGGCCCAAAGAAGAATTACCAAACAATTGATTTTATGTTTCTTTCATCCAAATCCTCTACCCACGTACCAAAATACCATTAAGATTTAAGAGCATTCGGTATAATCACTCAGGGTTAAAGTTTAGCTAATTGTCATATCAGCTTTAACCTTTTCACCTTAACTCACTAAAAAACACACATCACAATAACTCACCTTAACTCAACTTTAACTCAAATATTTTCAAATTCAACCCTAAACTAAAACTAAGATTTCATTTATAAAATACAAATTACATTAACCATTAAACTTAAACACAAATTACATTAAACATTAAAATTAAAACATGAACTACATTAAACATAAAAAGTACGATTAATAAAAGGAATTATTTGAGACCTAGCCCTCCTCCTCACTGGTACTCTCTGATTGCTGAGGGCCAAGCCCCATTTCCCATCGGTCAGCTTCCTCACGTGCTTCTTCTTGTTGAATTTCCCTGAAGTTTTGTTCATCCTGCTACATTTGTCGGAGATATTCCCTAAAGCTTTGGTGTGGGAAAAGCTTTCAACACGTTCATATGTGAGAGGTGATGACAAACCATCCCCTATAGCTAATTTATGGTTAACGGTGTTGTATGATTTAGTATCGTTTTTAACTATTTTCGTATCGTTTTTAATATGCTGTAATGTTACTTTTTGTTTGAATTTGAATAAAAGACTTAACGGCTAGTTTCTCCTAAAAAATCCTCCAATGGCTAGTTTCCCCTATATATGCTACTTTAACAACACTTCGTATTGTCACACAAGTGTAACTAATTTTCACAAAAACATTATGGCTAATGAATCAGCTAAGGTGCAAATAACAATCCTTACTCAATTACGCAATGAACAAGAAAAAGAGCTCAGGCTGATAAACAATTTGCTAGGTGAGATAACTTGTTTTATGCAACAGAAGCATGATCGTACTCCAGAGATCGAAAGGTTGCGTGAGCTGCCTCAAGACCATCCAGCTATCAGGGTCGGTCTAGAAACTCTATTAAGAAACGATGAAACAGATCTGCAACTTCATGTCACCTTGAAGATGGTTAGGGAACAAGTGTTGCATTTGTAGGAAGAGAAGTCAGATCTCATCTACAATTACAAATCTATTTAAAAGCTCCATGAGTATCGCTGGATGATTTATATTTTCGTATTATTTCGTATTCGATACTGAATTTTAAATTATTATTTGAATTTTAAATCAAAGGGGGTGTTTGTAATTTTTTTTTTTTTTTTTTTTTTTTTTTTGAATTCACATAATATAACTATTTACAAGGGGCCAAAGTGTAATTTTTTTATTTTTACTATATAACTTGCCACGTTAACGTGGCAATAACGCACAACGAACGGTATAGGTTAACGCACAATAACGCAAGAAAGTTAAAAAATAACTTGGAATTCAGGTCATTATACCGTGTGCTCTAATAAATCGATTAGCATGATATAACAATGCATGAATATGATGAACAGTCAACATTCGAATAAATTAAGAACTATCTGCTTATTAAACGGGAGTTGATACTTCTACCACATTTTTTGATGCAAATACCGCAACTGTGCATTGCAATGTTGTACGGTACAATACTATAATGCACAAGTTATGGTTCAAGCATCAAAAAATGTGATGGAAGTATCAACATCTCGTCGTCTCGCCACCATCTAGAAGTTGATCTAGAGTAGTCACCCATCTAACGATAGTCACTGACGTTAAATGCTATGACGATGACACTCCTCCTACATTGGTTTAAATAATGTACTCATAGTCAATATGCTCCAACTACTCCAACTACTATGTTCCCACGCTAAGAAGCACATGTTATTTTCAGTCAAACTCGCGGAACCCTTAACAAATCCCCATGTTAAACTATTTACCAGGTACAAATTCAAAGGCACAATTTACCAACCCACCACTTCTACTTAATATGTGTATGATTCTGCAAGAGATGGATACAAATAGAGCAGGTTGATTACATTAGCTGCATGAAGTATATGTTGACATGGTATTCTGGTCTGAGATATAAAGTTCGTTAAATACACAATCAAGAGCACTGTTACTCGCCGCATAAGAGCATAAGTTGCAACTTGTAAGTAATTAAAAAATTATATAACTTGAAAGTTTGCCATTGTAATCTTACTGTATAACTGATTCATTTTCTGACACCCATAGCCTATAGATGGCGTGCAATTGAGTGAAGTCCGTAGCCTTTAAAGATAACATGTAAAGCTCCTTGAGTTTCTTGACATCTCCAGACTGTGAAGCGGTCTGCTCAGAACTAGCAAGTGGTTTCTTTGTGGTTCCTGGAAGAGACATTGTTAGCATGCCTTTTAACGTCATCTGAAGCTGACTCCAAAATCTCTCATACACCTTACAATCCTCTTTTTGCAATGTAGCTTTATCTGCAGCCGGCACGTGGCGTCCTTCAAGCAAGCTATTCAGAGCAGATTCAAGCATCTGCAATGTAATCGAATTAGTTAAACGGCTGCCAGTTATAAAAGAGTTGATCATACATAATGAAATGACTAAAAGCATACTTACAAGCTATTTTTATTAATAATTTTGTACTCATCATACTATTACTATTCATACCGTCAATGGGAAAGCATACTAGAGGAGGCGCTTTCAGCCTAATAAGTAATAACTTATTGATGTGTCAGTCTGGCTTATGTTTCATCTTTAACAGGTCCAAAGAAAAAAAAAAAAAAAAAAAAAAAAAAAAAAAAAAAAAAAACACTACAAAGGAAACTGTCCACCTGTGTCTAAGGGGTTATAAAAGTTGCACAAAGTGAACTTTTTAGATAAATAAAACCTCTTAAATCATTCATTCAAAATGACTATTGCTATTAATTAGGCTAACATTTGAAATCTTATCTGACACAGATAATCTATATAGGGAAGTGATTCACACACTCCTAAAGCATGATATACGTAGAGTACAACTGCCTAATGCATTGAGTAGAGTGTGCCAATAAATTTTGGGAGTGCTGCAAATCATTTCCCATCTATATAAGAGGCAAAAAAAATAATCCGGGCAAAAATGTTCTGCACATAACCGAACCGACCCAACTCAATGGTCCCATTTTGCCACTCTTACTATGGAAACATGAGGTTCCCATCCGCAAGCAAGTTTACGGACACTTATAAACACTACTGATTTAAGTGAACCTTTCATTGATATATAAGACAGAAACAACCAACTCCTATTACCAGACAATTAGAAGTGAACTGACGGGGCCATAAAAACAATTACATGGACTACTCAACTGGATTGCATTTACGACATTCAGTCTGTGGCCCCCTATTGGGGTAGTTCATTTGTGAAGTAGCGTTAACACTGAAGATGCAAAATTTAAACCAATTCATCATAAATGAATAGATTTTGGCTATGTTTTATATCTGATGGACAAACAGGTTGAAACTTGAAGGTCATTTAATACGCACTTAAATGCATGAGCGTCTTGTTAAATAAGAGTAAGAAAATTTTTAGTTTTTGTAACATACATTCATACTTGGCACATTATAAATTATAATTTAGAATGTCTACAGTCCGACCAATATGACACAACCCTTTTTTACCGAAACTTAAAAAATATCTCTTCTGATCCAAACCTGTGTGACCAGTTATCTCACCCGTCCTTTTTGCTAGCTCTAGTCAAGACTAACCACCCTAAAAAGTCTTTTAACCAACCAGATATGAATGGGGAAGTAAAATGCATGTAAAAGAAGGAAAAGCAGTCTCCACATACCACATTTGCATGAGATGACTTTGACAGGCTACACAACAAAGCCGCTCTTTCAATCAAAATGGTCAGATACATTGTAGAATGTGTTTTCGGCCCATAAAACTGCATAGACTTCTGCCAGTTCCTCTCAGCTATTGACAAGTGTTGCTTAACTCTTTGGGGTACACTGTTTTCACCTTTCAACAATTTACTTTTCTTCACATCCATCTCCAATAATCTCAAACAACAATCCCTTTGGTAGCAGGCAATCTGAAAATAAGCATAGGCAGCCTCTTGTTTACGCAAATCCCCTAATGATTCATATATAGATAAAGCCTCACTAATTGCATCATTAGCTGATATCTCACGCTTTCCGAATTCCATTTTAGATTTATAAGCTTTAGCTGTTGTATTTTCTCTTGCTAGAAACATGCCAAGCCTTAGATATGTATGAGCAAACTGAGTAGATACTTCATTTCTAAGATCACTAATTACATCATTGGCATCAGCTTCTTTTTTTGCTGCTCTATAGAACTTTAGTGACTCACAATACTTTGATTTTGCAGCCTCCAGTTTCTGGTTACATGCATTACTGAAAACTGGATGATTTCTTAGATGCTCCATTTGTGATACCATCTCCTCAGCTGCTGCTCGTCTTCCATGGCCTAGATTACAGTTGATTAAAATAATGTTATTGTGATCGGAAACCTTTTTGAAAGAGCTGATAGCTTCAGAAAAGGCTTGTTCAGCTTTGTCAGTTTCTTTTCGTTCCAGTCTCTTTCGGCCTAACTCATTGCAGACCCACCCTTTCTTCTTATAAAGAGAATGCAGCTCAACAGAATTACTAGGATCACCTTCCAAACATTTAGCGGCTTCTTTATAACAATCAAGAGCAGTAGTGAGATTATGGTCTGCATCTTTATGCTCATAATCATCAAGGTATCTGAAGATGCCACCATTATTCGTATTTGTCTCCGTTGAATCAGAATCTGTCTCTTTAGAAGAGGATATTACCACTTCATTGTCCTTCACAACATTTTGCAATAAGCTTTTAGATATGGCTTTTTCAGAATGCTTCTTTCCATAACTAAGTGAGCGGGTAGTTCTGCTACTACTACTTGCACTACTTCCACTACTGGCCCGATCACTCTGGCAGCTGCAGTTGACCAATGAACAAGATGAACAGCTCTGGTTAAATTTCCCAAGTTTTTCCTTGAGCCTATCAAGCTCCTTTTGTACTTCAGGAGACATTTTTAGTTCTCTAGCAGGTGGTTTCTCCTCTGTTTTAACCTTTTGGTTCTCTATATGGAATTCAACATACACATCTCCAACAAGTGTCCATGCTTTGGCCCAAAACAGATAATGAGCTGCTATAGATTTTTTATCGTGAATATCATCCATCTCAATTGATGAATTGGAACTACTCATTGAAGAGATAAATCTAGAACCTTCTAGAAGTTGTGGCATTGAGCCGTAAACCAAACATGCTAAACGAACAACTTTAAAGGATTGATGTGATTGACCATCCTGTATGTATGCTTCTCCAAGGGCTAAATAAGATTCTCCAAGCAAGAGAAGTAGTTTCCACAATTTGTCATCAAGCTTAGAAGTAGGAAGCCACTTTCGAATATCACAAACTTCAATGCAATCAGCATCACCACATGCACAAACAGAGAAATCAACTGGCAATGTTGCACCATGGTCAGATTTTCCATGAGTCTCCGAGCTCTGTAGCTGCCGTGTCCACCTTAAAGACTTAATAGCTTGGGAGACATGATGTATCGCAGCCAACTTCGAGGAGATAAGATCAACATTAGCTTGAACCACAGCGTTACAAGTTGGCAGTTGTATGGCAGCATCTCCCGATTCAGCCTCATTTGCCACCAAAAGTTCAGAATTTTCTGAAGCTGTATCTCCACCAGACTCATTTTCTATGTTGGAAATAAAATTATCATGGATTATTAACTCAGAGTTCTCATTGAAGCATTTATCTGACTCACTTTCTTCAGCATCAACCACAATGTCTTCAGAATCCATAGGCAGCACTTCTGATGTCAAATCCAAATCTTCATCATAATCTAAAAGTAGCCTTGCAAATTGCTCGTGAGCAAATGCGCGTACAACCTATTGGTCACAACACAGTTCTACATGTGAAAATTCATAACAACTATATATCTATCAAATAAAGAGGTGCGCAAGATACCAGTTGATCTGGCTGATCAAGAAAATCAAGACACTTCTTCAAGAACATTGCACACCTTGCCCTGTTGTGAGGAGACTGCAGCAAAAGAACATGTATTAGATTTGGCTGTGGTCGAATGGATCAGATAAAAAAAGTAAGCTGACATAGAAATGGGTCAAATGGGTTGAATGGGACGAATGTCGCCCAAAGTGTACCGTTAATGCTTTAACTTCCTAAATCACTTTATATAGTTCCCATAATAACATCAAATGTACAGATTGTTTTCTAAAAAACTAAAACTAGATAAAAAGTGTTCGCAAGTCCTCCCAATCTGATCTGACCCATTTTGATCTGTACTAAAGGTTATAATTCCAACCCGAACCTGTTTTGACCCGTTACCAACACCAACCCGTTACCCAACCCAGCCCGTTACCCAGAGAGAGAGAGAGAGAGAAAGCAACCGCCGAAAGTGAGAGTCTGTGAGCAACACGGTAGAGTAGAGTTCCTAGTGAGAGTAACGAATCACTTCTCCCTCTATTAATTAGAGAAGGTCTAAAGGTATAGTCATCGTCACAACTGTTGGTGGCATGACTCTTAGGAATAACAGAAAGATCAAAAAGTTGAATGTTATCCTCTCCAGCATTCTTGTAGAGCTGTACATACACGAAAAACAACCAACATTTTAGCAAAAACAGGCATAAAGAAGCCAGAAAAATAAATTAACTCGATTAGTGGCAAAAAGTACCCAATAAGCTCCAGGGTCTTGCTTGCAATTTTCTTGGAGGAAGCGTAAAACTGAATGGCCATGCTCTCGAACGATCTCAGGATAAAAAAAAGGAGTGCCATCTTCAGATAAACCTTTAGAATGAAAAATATTATCTGTTTTCAGCAGCTCATATCCTTGAACAACACCGTTTTGATGATAACAGATGGCCAACTCAGGTACACTTGCCATCATATTATCTAACCAAGCTTCAAGCCAAGTCAATGGAGTAACCTGCAGAAGATTAATTATGAAGTTAAGCAGGTGAATACATGCAACTACTGATGGTCGGCTCAGGAGGGTTGTGTAACTGATCATCTTTTACTGGAGTTTGGTTGATTCGTAAACACATTTTGTCAATCTTTCTACAAAATCGAAAAATAATCGAGGCGTTAATTATGATGACAAAAATAATATTTATAAAATAACAATAAATATATAACGATTTAGGAGGTTCTGTGCATTAAAAACGATTCGTTCCTAAATATAAGGGTCAAAGTAGCCAACTCTAGCTAAAACATATCAAGTCATGCAATCTAACCTGTCTCGACACATCCCACAAGTGCAAACTCACTGCAACATATTTCTCATTACTAAATATGAGCAAGTCGCTCCCCAAAAACATACGCAAATTATTAAATTTCCAAAACAGAACTCTTAAGAATCCGTCTCGGTTCATTCTTCGGTACATGTCTGATTCTTGCATTGAAGGTCTAGGATTTTCTTTGACTTTTGAGACCTCTTTAACAGCATCATTATCTTTATTTCTTTGCTTCTTCTTTTTTCCCCAATAAAAACTATCTTGTTTTGATTGCGGGTTAAATCCTTCCCCTTGACCACCATTAACCATTGTATCAGAATCCCTATTGCCTGGCAGATAAGTTGAGTTGACCTGCTTATCTGAGTCAGAAGTTTGAGGCGTTGGACAATCACATGCCTCCATCCTAACAGAATGCATAGCGAAGTTCCTAAATATAGATTTTTCTGTGGATTGTGACTGCTTATGTCTTCTAGCCAGTTTCTCTCCCTCTTCAACATCAGGCCTGCAGTTAAATAGAATTATTATCAGGAACACAATTTCTAGTAAAGGACTATATGTAGCAAAATGGTCAAATCAGGCGGGGAGGGTAATTAATTAAAACATGTAACTTCTTGGTACTGGTCTAGTCATGCTGGGCTGAACCAAACATTTCCGGTCCACAAAGTTCTATTGTTTTATAAAGAATTATTTGTCAAATGTGATTACAAAAATTACTATATATCAACAGTAATATAGTTCTTCACATAAAATGACTTAGAGGATGTTTTAGACACTGAAAACACTTTGGTTGATTTTTTACCTGTTCCCCTTTTAGCACCTTTTTCTTTTAAATGTTTGAACCATTAGTGATACAAAAATAACCTGAATCAACATAAGTAAATGGATGGAAACTGCAACCTAGGTATAACAGGATTTTTTTTTTTTTGGGTAAAGGGTTTTTACCCTGGTAAATGGGGTATAACAGGAAATTAAGTGAGGCATAAGATGATAAAATATACCCTGTATTCAATATGAGAGACTGTCCAATACGATGTACTGCAATAGATAGACGAGCCCGGGAATATGGAATTTTAAATATTTGCTTCAGAATGTCAGCTGGAGCAATAACATCAATGTCATCTCCATACTCTGTTAACCCAGACACAGCAAGAGCTTCTCCTTTTCTTCTAAGGTTTGATGCCATGGTGCCACTCTCATTCGGTAAATCTACAAGAAAAGTTTCATTTTAATAAAACTAATACAAAAAGAAAATTTGGAAAAGAAAACACAGATCCAGTCCGCTTTCGAGAGGCAACCATTTTCCCAAATACAAGTTAATACTGGTGTGCGTAGTTATAATGAGTTTTATTGAATTTAACAGCTGCTTTACCTGCAAGCATGCCAGCTTACAGGAAAAAGTTTTGTACTATCTATAACCATCTATAAATATACTCAATCAGACAAATACACAGAATTCAGCATGTAAGTTAGCCCAATTGACCACAACGCATACTTCTTTTGGTTTTTTATGTTTAAACATGAGCTTGATTTAGTAGCAACAAATCACCATTAAAACTTATCAGTGTTCCAGTTTCTGTTTTGTAAGTTGGAAGCCACAAAGAGCTCTAAAGGGGATCCAGAGGTCCAAATACCAAGCCCATTCGATAAATGCTTGTTTCAAAAACCCAGGTGTTTCAATAAAAACAGTGATTCGCCCAACATAAAAGCCATGGTACTTTTTGTATGAACACAGTTATCATGGCATGGACACCTTATAGTTGAAATTATAGCTATTCTAGCGACCGTCTATACGAAGGCACAAACAAGCCTTCTAGCCTCAACTTGTTTGTAACAATGAACAATCTAGAGAAGCATGTACCTTTTTCAATTAGTGATAAATATCATGTAGGCGTTACAACTAAAGTTCAAAACACAAACATTTGAATACATATAACTATTCATACGATGGGCCAGGTGATACTCCTAACATGGTGAAAACTATTCTTCTGACCGCCATCTTATAATAAAGCACAATGTTTTTTTCTCTTTTTCAAACATCCAGACCCCCTTTAATGTTGTTCATAAAACGTGTGGTCTATTTCATCTGCATATTATTCATCTAAGATCAAAGTATACATTTCTAATATGTTCCCATGTCACATGAAAATTCCCAATTTACTGGAATGCAATTCAAGAGCTTTCGTCAAAACTTAACTACGGCTACTCTCTATAACTCAAAGTATGACAAATTTGGGAGTGAGTCCAAATTTTCATCAGCCAAGGTGTGGCCTAAAAAAGGACCTCCACAAACTTGATCACAAGTGATACGATAGCTTACCAACACAAAGATCAGTAAAAACCTAAGCTCAATATGAAACCTACGTTTGATCATGCAAACAAAACCGAAATGTAATACCAGTAATTTCTACAGCTCATGACACTAACCATTCTAGATTTAAAAAGATTCAAGACTTGAAATTGTAATACCACAACAATGTTGCCAACACCATACCATTCATGATACGATATTTTGATTTGGTCAAATTCATGAGACAGAAATGAAAGGAGCTCTAGAACACGTGTGATATTAAAACTTCTATATCGTGTTAAGGAAGTAAAAGTATAGCTAGTATTACTAATATATGAAACATACAAATATTCATATTACGAAACATAATTTAGCAAATCAGTAGGTACATAGTTGGGGGTGTCCGGTTAGGCCACGTAAAAAGCTAATGTGTTTACCCATTTAAAATAGTAACATACAAAATTACAAATGTTGATATTAGCAAACATTACCTCTAGTATTGGCGGCGGCAGCAGCAGCAACAATAGGAAGAACGTTATTATCGTCCGTGGGTCGAATAACCGGCAGAGTTTTAAGATTAGTTTCAGTAGGAATCACCCGATACATCGGCGCTCCTTCCCTAACAACACAAAAACAACAATTAATTTAAAAAAAAAAAAAAAAAAAAAAAAAAAAAAAAAAAAAAAAAAAAAAACTAGTAGTACTTACGGAGGAGGTGGGAGGGGGTGAGAAGAAGGGACAATAAGAGCAGAATTGGAGGATGAAGAATTATTATTATAAGAAATGGGGATGGTGCCGATGAAATCATGGTTTTCTTTAACTATTTGTAGTTCACCTACGCATTCGACTTCCTGCCATGATGATGATGATTGTTTTCTTGACATGTTTGGTTTTAGTTTTGTTTGGATTTTAGGGCTTGTTTTTTTGTTATAAAACCCTCTGCTCTGATCTGGTGGTGATGATAAAATCTCCTACCATTTCTACCTGCTTCCAGAAATTTCTTTCTTCACTCACTGGATATTTATTTTTCTAGGGTTAATATCTCTTGCACTTCAACTAAAAAAAAGATAAAAACTAATTAAAAGGTTTATTAATTTTTTACTGTAGTAAATTGCAAAAATTGTCCTAAAGTTTGGCCAATTTGCATGTTTCATCTCAGAAATGACAAAACTGAAAAACCATCCGTGTGGCAAACTTTTGGGGAATATTTTGTCCCTGGTTGCGAACGGCGTTAACTCCCATCCATTTCCCTACGCACGTGATTTGCACACCCACCCATTTCAATATCCCACCCATCAAATTAAATACTCCCTATTCAAGCCCAAACACACATATATGCTTATAATAATAAACCCTGGCCTTAATTTTTAGGAGTAACCCAAATCAATCAATATGGTGCTTTGCATGTGTAATAAACAATGTGTGATTCGATGTTCATGGACTCCCCGTAACCCAGGCCGTCGTTTTTATTTTTGTCCATAAACTGGTGTAAGTTGCAAAATACATTCATCCTTAACAATTATTGTTTTATGTTAATCTCCTTTCTATCTGTTTGTAGGGTACTGATTGTGGATTTTTTAATTGGTACGACTCACCCATGTAAAAAATGTGACCTATTTAAAATCGCGATCCGTTTTTTTTTTAAATGCACCCCATTTTATCTAAACGCGACCTACATTAGGAAACGCGACCTATATAGTAAAACACGACCCAAGTTTTATTTAAACAAAAATTATTTAACAAAGTAAATCGTGACCTGTAGTAAAACGCGACCCAAATTTATTTAGAAAAAATTGACAGAAATTAAAACGCGGCCCGAAGTAAATCGCGGGCCAATTTAAATGCGACCTAATTTTTTTTATCTTTTTTTCATAGATGCTACGGCCTCATGTTTTGTACTTATAAATACTCATTGATTTTTATTCATGGATGTATACATTCACAACTCAAAACATGGTTGTCCATGAATGGAGATCTAAAGGCCAATACAACTTCACAGTGGCAATATATAGTGAAGATGGTGATGAAGGATAAACTACTTTTTCTATTAGACTACATCACTATGGTACTTTCTTGACCAAATTTGGTTGTATCACCTTTGATGAGGGTGTTTACGCTTATGTTGACTTTCTGAATATGAACACATTTTGCATGGATGAATTCCATTAACTTGTAAGCAAATTAAGTTATGATGGAAAAACATCTAGGTATTTTATTTTCAAAAAGCAAATCAAAGTTTGGACGATTGTCTGCTACCTATGGTGATTGATACTTATATCCGGTGTCTCATGTTCCCATGTATAACACTTGAAGAGAAACTAATTAACATCTACGTTACAAGATACGAATTCACATTTACAAAGATCAAGCCAAAGAAGAGAAAGGTCAAAGTTGCCAAAGAAAACCACGCTTCATGCTCTATGAAGGTTAGGAATGTGTGGTCATTTTCAATGTAATCTTATGTTATTTGCATTTATTATTATGATGTAACATGTTTGTCGTCTTTCAATTAAGCTTGTTTTTCAATGAACATGTATTGTTTTTTCAATCAACACTACATAATATCCGAACAATTACAATTATCTTTTAGTTAACATGTAACTAACATTCATCAATCACTTATATAAAAGGTTGTCCCCAACCATATGTCGGTCTTTATGAAGCTGTAGGTTCATGACATCTATCTTTAGAATGTCCAGTTGTTGTGCATCGAGTACAATATGGTTCTCTGGGTATATCTCCTTTAGATCTGATACGGTCTTTATTTTTAGGTCTCCCTGCTGACCGTTTACCTGTGTAAGGGGGTAAAATAGGTGTGGCATAAGCTTGATTGTCATATGCTTCAATATAACCGACGGGATAAATTGATTCTTCGTATGTTGCTTTATATGTAGATTTCTTGAACCATTTTTATGATCAAATACCCACATCAGTAACATTTAGGAATCTTGAAACAGTTGTTACGTGATTGCAAGGCAATCCTGAAAGCTGCCATTTTCGGCAACTACAAATACGCTTATTTAGATCAACTTCATAGCTTATATGTTTATCATTCACTTGGTAGTTGTGAACATTGATACCGAAGACATTTAAAGAATGACTTTTCTGAATCCTAAATGCCACTTTAGCTTCCGCCCAAGGTGTAAGCTCATTTTCACCAACATCTACATAATTAAATTTACTAGACAATTAAGTGTTTTACATACAAAAAAAAAAAATCGATAATTGACTCCTCCCAAACAGTCAGTCACAAATCAACCAAGTATGTTGGTCAATAGGTCAAACCTGAGTGGGAGAAAGTTATCAATTTATGATCCGGTGTAAGCACAGTGTTTTCCCGGGTCGTTATTGATGAGGCGAAAAATAAACCGTTTTTAGGGGGTCATTTAAGCCCGGAATTGAATTTATTTGATCAAATATTGCCCTAAATCGTTCCTTTTGTGATTTTAGGTACTTTGGGAGTGAATTCTGGAAAAGGAAGCGTTTTGGACGTTTTTGGAGCATAAAAGTGAATAAAACGGCAAAGACTTAATTTTTCATGCTGAGAACAGTACCTGACGGCGTCAAGAGGAAAATCCTGACGGCGTCACGAGTAAAATCCGTGACGACCCAGTGAAAACCTGAAGGCGTCAAGAGAAGGGCGTCAAGAGTAAATTTTGTGACGGCCTGCAAAAGGAGTACACGTGACGGCGTCAAACCCAGATCTAGGCAGTCCGAGAAATTATTTGGCGGAGAGATGACGGCGTCAGACATTTGTTCTTGACGCCGTCACCTCACAAAAACTATATATACTTTTCTATTTTTCATTCAAAAGAGAGGAACTTGTGTGGAGAATACTAGGGTCGAACCTAATAAACCATAGGTTGTTTTTACAGTATTATCAAGGGTTTTTACCCCTTGAAACCTTTCATGTTCAATTAAGATAAGTCCTCTTTTAATTCATTCAATATGTCTATGTGTTGTTCGAATATATCTTATGCTTGTCTTGATTTCAACATGCTGGGCTAGATCTTTCATGTGTTTGCTTAGATGTAATTAAACCTAGATGTTAATTATATGTTGATTACTTGTTTATAGTTGTAATGGATAAATGATTTCAATGTTAGGCTTAAGAAAACTGGCAGATCTCCATTGTGTAACATGCTTGAACGTCTTACGAAGCATGAACCGATGTGTACTAGGTTTTATTGGTTGTATTTAATGCATGAGCAAATTCTAGTAATCCCATGTTAGGAGCTTCTTAGCCGGCTCGACATAGGAGTGAAGTAGGCGCTTATAGGATTGGGGAAGTAAGTACGCCACCCCATGAATGGTATTAAGGAATACAATCCGTCATCCACACAACTGTAACAAGTAATTAACCTGTAAAAGATATCTAGGGAGTAGTGAAATCTAAGTAAACACAATTCTCCCATATATTGCTCACACCACTAGTTTAATTTCATTTTTAGTATTTTATCTTGATTGCATCTTAGTAATTGGGTTAGTTAACTAGCAACTAATTTCGCCCAACTCCTTCAAAACCGAGATTTTTACTTGCTTTTATAAAAATATAAAAATACAAAAAGAATCATCCCTCATCTCTAGACCTAGTCTTTAGGTTTTCTAATCCTAGCGACACTATTCCTAGCTGAACGATCAATCCCCCGGTACTTGTCATTATACTATACTACATCGATCAGGTACACAGCCTGGTGGGGGTTGTAAGCTTCTCGAGATCCCTCGAGAGGTAAAGCCTGGTGCAATCCCTACGCATCAAGTTTTTGGCACCGTTGCCGGGGAATAGTTATTGTCTAGGTTAGGATTTCTTTTTATTAGGTCTACTTGCTAAGATTCCTTTCTAGTAAGATTTTATTTTTATTTTCTAGGTTCTCTTTAGTCTATCTTATTTCTTCGTGTTTTTGTTCGTAACTCTTTACCATCCGACATCATGGAAGGTGGTAACATCTTTGAACCCATCATCCCACCACAACAAGACCACCCACAAAACCCACCATTAGCTAACCAACCTCTTAGGCCCCGAACCCTAGGAGAGTACTCCCGACCTAGCCACCAAGGCTATCGAAACACTATTGAGCTCACCGGAGCCAATGTGTCTCCCTTGCGATCCGACACCATCCGGTTGGTGCAAAGTGGATGTGCATTCCATGGACTTCGTTCCGAAGATCCAAATCAACATCTCAAAAACTTCTTTAAAATTGTAGATTCTATATACCTTGATGTTACAACTAGAGAGTCAACCCGATTACGCCTATTCCAATACTCTCTACGTGATCAAGCTTGCCAATGGCTTGAGCGTTTCCCCGCGGGATCCATCACCTCATGGGATGATCTCACCACTCGCTTCCTTGCCCAATTCTTCCCACCGGGGAAGACTGCAATGCTTAGAAATGACATTTTGATGTTTGAACAACATCAGGGTGAAACTTTCTATGAAGCATGGGCTCGTTTAAAGGATCTCCTCCATAAAGTCCCTCATCATGGTATAAACCTTTGGTTATTAGTTCAGATTTTCTATGATCATGTCGACTATCACACTAAACGTATAATCGATAGTGCCGCGGGAGGTAGATTGCGTGATAAGGACGCCGAGGAGTCCTGGGCAATTATTGAAGAGCTTGCCGCCGATAATCAAGAGATATGGGAGTTTAATCATACTATAAAAGCGGCCATCAACGCAATCTCGACATCTGAAGGGACCAACCAAATCTCCGATGAACTCCTATGCAAACTTGAGGCAAAAGTTGACTATTTTGAGGAAACATGAACCGATGTGTACTAGGTTTTATTGGTTGTATTTAATGCATGAGCAAATTCTAGTGATCCCATGTTAGGAGCTTCTTAGCCGGCTCGACATAGGAGTGAAGTAGGCGCTTATAGGATTGGGGAAGTAAGTACGCCACCCCATGAATGGTATTAAGGAATACAATCCGTCATCCACGCAACTGTAACAAGTAATTAACCTGTAAAAGATATCTAGGGAGTAGTGAAATCTAAGTAAACACAATTCTCCCATATATTGCTCACACCACTAGTTTAATTTAGTTTAATTTCATTTTTAGTATTTTATTTTGATTGCATCTTAGTAATTGGGTTAGTTAACTAGCAACTAATTCCGCCCAACTTCTTCAAAACCGAGATTTTTACTTGCTTTTATAAAAATATAAAAATACAAAAAGAATCATCACTCATCTCTAGACCTAGTCTTTAGGTTTTCTAATCCTAGCGACACTATTCCTAGCTGAACTATCAATCCCCCGGTACTTGTCATTATACTATACTACATCGATCAGGTACACTGCCTGGTGGGGGTTGTAAGCTTCTCGAGATCCCTTGAGAGGTAAAGCCTGGTGCAATCCCTACGCATCAGTTATGTCCTAGCAAGGTATGGAATTGTATTTTTGAACGCTTATTGGAATGAGTGATTTGAGGAAAGTAACAAAGATATGATTTGGATTGATTACACTAATGGAGATAAGATAAATTACAAATATTAACAATTACAATAAATCACATACATATTTAAACCTAAAACGTAAATAAAAATAAAAATAAATGTAACTGCGTACTGAAAAAGTGGAAATGAAGCAGAAATAATTCTAAGGGGTGAAAATGAATTTTTTTCTAACTTAATATTAAAAGAAAATTTTATAAAAAAGAATATTATTCTTTTGATTTTTTAATTATTTAATATTAATTAAAAACTATTTAATAACTAATTTAAATTACTAAAAATAATAAAATAACTTAGAAACTTATGGAAATTTTTATAAAACTAATTAACCATCACAGGAATCCTATAAAATTATAAAAACTTTATAAAAATTATAAATAAGCTAATTTAAATATTATTCACTTAATTATTAATTAAAAGCTATTTAAACTAATTTAGTTATAAAAAATAGCAAATGAATAGTAAAAATTATGAACAATTTTCTAAAAATACTTTATGATAATACAAACATAGGAAAAATATAAAAAGGTACTAGTGCTTATTAATAAGCAGAAATGGAATTTATTTTTGATTTTTTAATTAAAACTAATTAAACTAAAATTAATTATCAAAAATAACAAATCAAAATAGAAAATTATGAAATTTTTTACAAAAATACTTTAATATGACAGAAACTTAAGAAAAATTTGAAAACTTACAAGTGCTTATTCAAAAAGCAGAAAAATAAGCAAAATGGCTAAAATAACTTAAATAGAAGCTATCACTTTAAATATAAAAAAGGAAACTAAGAACACTAAGTCACCCCTAGCTCAGATGGTGCTCTGTGTTGGTTTGGTGCTTGGGTATCCTTGAGGTCAGGGGTTCGAATCCCACAACCACCTTTTTTCTGTTTTTATTTATTTTATTTTTTTTTATTTTCTTTTACAAAACTATATAACAACTAAAAATAAGCAACTTTAATAAACCAAACTTTTTAAAACTTAAAAATAAGATTAGAATGAGCTTATGAGCTTATCAGAAGGCTTATAAGGCCAAAAATGGGTTTTTGGTATAAATAAACTATCAACAAGCTACACTACTGTTCCCTTAGGTGGATTAAGCCAAAAGCAATAAGTGTGAGCACAAAATAAGTTAGAACAAAAAGAAAAGCTTACTGAATAAGCCAATAAGCAATAATAAGCAAATCCCACACCAACTGAGAACAAATCATGCCAAGAGGGCCTATTGCAGGCCTATGTGGGACCCACCAAACAAGCTCAGAAGTCCAAGGTGAGGGTTGATCCAATAAGCTGACCTAGTGAGCTTATGAATAAGCCAAAAAGTAGGAAGTGGGGCCCACTAATGAGTTCACAATGAGCTTGTGAACTTGACTTAATCACCACTGAGGAATCAAGGTGCTTAGTTGAATGGGAGAATCTAGGACCAAATTAAGCTGGGGGCAAAGGTTCTAGAGCCCAAAATAAGGACTCGTCTAATGAGTTGGGTCAACAAGCTTCACAAAAAAACCGAAGATCAAAAACTGAGGCTTAAAGCTCTTAGTGAGCTTATGAACTCAGGCTCACAAGCCTGGTGCAGGGGAGGCTTATGTGAAGCAGGCCAAAAGATGATACTGAATAAGCATTTTAAAAAAATTATAAAAATAAACTAAAATTATATTTAAAAAACTGGCCTTCTAAACTTTATTTTCCCAAATTTTAAGATTCAAAGGTTAAGAATTAAGATCATGAAAAATCCCCATAAAAAATGGATTTTCTGAACTTGTATGAAAATTTTGACTTTTTGATTGGACACTAAATTTGACTTATGTGGATTTCCAATGATCCCTACTGACTAAATAAGTTATTATAAGCTATTATGAAACTGATTTAACCAAATCTAACAACTAATGGACTGAGATGAATGATTATTGGTACCAAATCCTTAACAGTGAACAAAAATCAAGAGATTTAAAGTGATTGTTAACTTTCTAGCTAATAACACTGGTTTTTTTGTGACTTGAGTATGCTAATATGACCTAGTATGAGATGTAAGAACCAAAACTAACAACAATAACAAGCCTTAACACAAAGAAACAAGTTAAGCCAAACACACCTTATTAAACACTGATTTTTTTTTTATTTTCAAAACAATTGACTAATTGAGACCATGTGACTTATTTATAAAGATTTAATATGATGTAATAAACCTAACTGAACACAGAAACACTAACATTAACCACAAATACCTAAGATTCAATGCAATGATGATTTGGCAGTGAAACTAAAAATTATGAGCACAATGAGATCTAGTGAACAAGCAGGTTATTTTAAGCACTGATCTTATTCTAATATACCAAATAAGCATAGAAAACCAGAGATAAGCATAAAATAAGCAATTCCACAATAAGATGCAAAATTTGAGATATGAACTTACAAGAGCCTTCCAGCTTAGAAATAAGGAACCAAGGTCTCAAATCACAACCTATAGCTTCCCATGAAGCACTATTACCAAGGCCATCCAGAATATACCTTGCTCCATGTTTGATTCTCCTTTTTCATTGATTTTTTATTTTTCAACTAATTTTTTTATATTTTTCTGTATTTTTTAGTTTTTGTAAATAAAGCAAGCTTTAAGGAATACTGAGCTTATAGTGACTTATAATGATCTTAAATTGAGCTTATGAAACAGTAAAACATGGCTTATAACATGATCAAGGTAAAAAGAGAAATTTCAATTGAAAATGCAAAACTTGAATGTAACTTATGAAACTTGGAATTGGGATTAAAAAAAAGCTTAAATTACAATATTGGAGCCGAGTACAAGCTTTAGAAAGCAGATTTAATAACTAATGATTAAGTTTACAAAGAAACGACATAAAACATTAAACTAGGAACTACTACTGCTAACTCCTTGCATCTTTTCCTTTTATAAGTGACTTTTAGGGTTCCTGTAGGTCCTCTGTATCTTTTCCATCAATAATTATAGCCATTGGATCACTTAAAAACAATCCCAGCCCTTGAATGATTTTGGCGGGAAAATTGGTTTTATAACAATTTGTCTGATAACTTGCAAGGGGGTGGTGCATTTATTGTGGAGGTGATGGTAGGTGCAAATTGGAGGGGGTGGTGGGATGTGATGGTGCTACAGTGCAAGTGGGGGGTGGTGGTTTTTGGCAGGCAGTGGGGAAGGAGAGAAAAGTGAGGGTGGAGGGTTGACTGGGGTTTGACCCTGTTTAAAATATTAAGGGTGGGATGGTTTGGGTTTATGTTTTAGGCTGAGGGGGTGTTGGGTTTATTTTTGGTTTGGATTGGATTGGATTTTGGGTTCTGTTTTGGGTTTTAATGAATAAGGGATCCGTTTGGTTTGTAGTTATTACAAGGACCAAAGTTGTCAAATCTGAAAATCCAGGGACCATTCCTGCCACCATTCCAAACTTGCTACAAGGACCATTCTTGCCAATTTATAATTCCACAAGGACCTTTGTTGATTAATCTCCGAATTTAAACATCCGGGGACTAATTTTGCCAAGTTTAAAACTAGAGGGACTAAAACTACAAATTCTTCAAACTTTCCACCAAAGGACCAATTGTGACAACTTGTGACTTCCAAGGGACCTTTGTTGATTTTTCTTCTAGAACAAATGCTCAGGGGCCATTTTTGTCATTTTTCAAACTTGAGGGACCATTTCTGCCAATTTTGTAAACTTTTGCTCCAAGAACTATTTTTGGCATTCTGTGATTCCCCAAGGTAGATTTTGACAATCTGAGCTCAAAAATGGTAATTTGCTTCCCCGGATCTGGCTTTTGACATGTTTTCCAAACTCGTACTCGTTTTTGTCCTTTTTGGCCTGATTTATGCCAATTTCTGAAATATTCATTCCTACACGATCACAAACACAAAAACTTAATATCTTTTGCATTTATGGTTAGTTTGTGTCTGTTTTGGTCTTAATTTGGTCAGAAAAAAGTGTATGAATAAGCACACACTAATAATACCACATTTTGAAATGATAGTAACAAATATACCTCTTATCTTTGTCTCTCTCCTTTCATAATACCACCTCTGAAGAAGATTACTGCGAGATTTGTAAGACCTCGAAATAAGTTTTACAATCCTCCAGGTAGTGTACCTGGTCGCTGTAGTGTAGTTTAGGTAGGTCTGGGGGATTGATCATTCTCTAGGGGAATACTGTCGTTAGGTGAAGATGTATGACTAGATAGAGAACGTTACGATTTGTCCCGTTAACAAAAATCGTATTTCTTTAAGAATCACCTTAAAAGAAACCCGATATAGAGAACGTTACGATTTGTTTTTGATTTTTTTGGTATTTTAACACTTTAGGAAAAGTGTTAATGACTTTTTTGATTTTTGATTAAAATTTACAAAATGATGGGATTTTTACAGTGACGAGTGTGAAATAACACTAATCTCTAAGACGCAGCAGATACGCGCACACCTCCCCGGCAGCGGCGCCAAAAATTGATTGGCCCGGAACGGTCAACCTAAATTAACCAAGAGAATGGTCAATAAGATCAAACTGCCTAGGTCAATACTTCCGGATAGTACAGGGTATCACTGAGTCGTTATGTCCCGACGAGGTGTAAATTGTATTTGAGCGTGCTTATGATCGGGTGATTTTCACAGGAAAGGGTTATGAAGAGAAATATTTAAGAATTATGAAATGAAATAGCTTAGGAAAGCTATGTGATTGATTACGTAAAATTAGATTAGAAAGAAACGCGTAAAAACTGAATCACGTACGTTTTAATTACAAACTGATACTGACGTACGCGATAAAAAGTGAATCTGAATAAATAAAAAGGCTACGGATATGAAATTGATATTTTTACAATCCTAATAAATAAAGAAAATTAATTTTTACACTGTTTAATTAATTATTATTAATTAAAAACTATTTTCTAATTACTTTTTAATTATTTAAATTAACCTAAATTATTTATGAAATTACACTAGAATATTGAAAATAACATTTGGAAAAATCTATAATAACTTAAAACTAATTTTTAAAATTAAATTTGTATTTTTCTGACTTTTAAATTAATTATTATAAATTAAAGACTAATTATTAATTAATAAAAACTAAATTAAATTATGAAATATACTAGATGAAAAGAGAAAAATCTGAAAAAATTACTAAAAATACTTTAAGATATCAGAAACCTAAGAAAAATATAAAAATGAAAATTGATTTTTCAAAAAGCTGAGAATAAGCCAATTGGCTTAAATAGAAGCCATCACTTCTATTAAGTTTGTCTTTTTTGGATTTTTCTTTTTCAAAACTATTTATATACTGATTTTAGACAACTTTAACAAATGGACTTTTACTATAGCTTATTAATAAGCTGTGTGGAAAGCTCAAAATTGGACAGGAAAGTCTAATAAGTTGGAATTTTGAACTAAAAAGCTACAAACTACTGAATAAGCTACAAGTAACTAAAATGACTATAAATAAGTTGGAAGGACTGAATAAGCACAAAGTAAAAAGCTGAAATCAACAATTAAGCACTTATGCAAAACTCAAGTTTCAAACAGGCCAAAATAGGGACTTTTAGACCACTGTGGGGTCTACAGAGGTAAGTGGAAGTCCAAAAAGAGGCTTGACCCTCAAAGTTGAACTGGTCAACTTCAAAATAAGCCAATAAGCATGGCTTATGGATTTTTATTTAGCACTTGGTGAAGCCTCAACTTGGTCACAAATACTTAATGGTCAGTATGGGTGTTTGAGGACAGGTCACAAGAAGGGTCAAAATAGCTGAGGTCCAATAAGCTACAATCCAAAATAAGCCAAGGTATGACAAGGAGAGCTGATGAGCTCCCTAAAAAGCCAAAAAGCTGGTTTCGGGGTCCACAGGTGCAATCACAATTGACCAAAGAAACTAGGACAAAAGCCCTGATGCAGGGGAGGTTTTGAACCCTGCACCCTCAAATAAGCACATGCACAGTCCAAATAAAAAATCTAAAAAATAAGCTGTCCATTGATTCCTGTAGTTTAGGTGGTATATTTTAACCAGAAAAATTTCAAGGCCCAAATCCTAACAAAAAAATCCTGAAAATTCTCATAAAAAGTGAGAATTCTACACACTAGGCAATTTTTGACTTTTTGATTTGACCCTAGTTTGACTTCTGTGAATTTTGATCTAGATTTATGGACTCAATATGAGTTAATAAGCTATATTAAGACTGATTTATGCTAAAATACCTACTTGTGAGTTGATATGAGGCTTATACTACTCTAATTCCTTTACAGTTAGTGTTTAGACCAAGATTAAAGTGATTTTGACTTTAGAGGCTTACATCCACCTAAAACTTGGTTATATTGGACTACTTTAATACTGAGGATAATGTTTAAACAGATTTTAGACCGTTAAACCAGCAAATGCACAACCAAACAGTGTAATCCAAACACTACTTTAAAACATAGTTTTGAATGAAACTTAAGCACAACTTTAAGCTATGAACTAACAGCTAACTATTAAGTGGTGATAAGACAGAATAAGCAAAATTAAGCAATAAACAAAACACTAAACACTACTATAACAGGTTAAGACAGTAAGAGTAAAAAGGGTACCAAAACTCACAATGTGCTTTCCAAGCCAACCACTGAGATCCAGAACCACAAGAACCAATCCTATTGCTTACCAATAAGCACTATCCCACTGCCATCCCATATACACAGTGCTCCTTGCTTGAACCTGCTTTATAATTGATTTTTTTAATTTTCTACTTATTTTTTTTGTATTTTTTATGTATTCTTTTGCTTGATGTTCAACAGTCCTCTAATGATCTAAAAGCCTTAAAGATCAAATAAGCAAGCTTATTTGAACTTATCCAACCACTGATTAACTTCTAGGATAGAATATGAAATTGCTTATTGAAACTGAAAATTTGAACTGGATGTAAGCTAAAGAGAACCTTTCATTAACTGGAAAAAGATTACAATATGAAAATTAAATACTAAAATTAAACTAGGTTACAAACTACATGCCCCATAAGGCTTCTACCACTTCTACTTTATACTACGAATTGAAAATAAGACATCCAAGCTAGCACATGAGTTCCTGTTGCAAATTGGTACTCCCCATGGCTTCTTGTTGACCCAAGACCATATCTCCACCATCAATTTTATCATTGCTCAATCCTAGCTGTTGATTAGGATTTTGGCGCCAAAACGGGTAATAGTAATTGGGCAAGATTAGTGGAACTGCTGAGAGCATTAATTGATGAGGGGGGTTGGTTTGGCAGGTGAGGAGTATTAATGAAGGGTTGGTGGTGTTGGTGAAAAAGGAGGGAGTAGGGGGAAATGGTTGCAGGATTTGGGGGGGGGGGGGGGGGGAAGGGGACGGTCAAAGGTCTGTTTGACCTTGGGTTTACCGTTTAACCTTGGTGATATTATTTTTGGGATTGGGTTGGGTAAAGGGGTTTGGGCTTGGCTTAGTTTTGGATTTGGATTTTTGGTTTAAAAAGGGTCCGGTTGGTTTTGATAATTCACAAGGACCATTTTTGTAATTTCCTAAAAATGGAGGCCCTGAAATGCCAACTTCCCAAAGTAGTTTCAAAAGACCAATTATGCCAAGCTTTTCATTCCAAGGACCAAAATTAACTTTTCTATGTTTTTTTAAAATTCACAGGGACCTTTTCTGCCAAATAAGAAACTTGAGGGACCAAACTTGCAAAATTTTGAAACGTTTTACCCAATGATTATTTTTGATAATATCTGACTTTTAAAGGACTTGGGTTGACTTATCTTTCAAAATAAATGCTTAGGGACTAATTTTGACAAGTTTTGAAAGTTGGGGGACTGAAACTATCAATTATGCAAACTTTGTTCATTTTTCATCTGTTTTTACTCATTTTGCATCTGAAACATATAAAACACAATCCCTGGGATATTTTTAGTATTTTGATGCGTTTTTGAGTGTTTTTAAATGTTTTGCAGCTCAGATTTGACCAAAAATGATGAGTGTTAGAGCACTCATCCATCCCCCACACTAAACTATTGCTAGTCCCTAGCAATCTTTTATGAAAATTTAATGGATTTGAATCTCTTTACCAAAAGCCATTACTTATGGAGTAGCCAAATGTTTCAGTTCAAGTAAGAACAATGGTACAGTGATAACCATATGATTTTTAGCAAACCATAAGCTGTCAACGGTTTTGATTTGTCTTTACCAGAAGCCGTTTGCTTCTGGACTAGCCAACTCTTTGATGGAATACAGTCATCATCTTGGTGAGTTGATTACCAATTATGGCTTTCCACTGCCTTTACCACAAGCCATAACCTTGCGGGCTAGCCAACTCTTTTACTTTTTAGGATATGGTGAGTTGAATACCATACAATTTTTAGCAAATTGTCAGCCATCAACGGATTTGAGATATCTTTACCAAGAGCCGTTTGCTCCTGGATTATCCAGTCCTTTTGTTAGACATGGTGGACTGATAACTTTTTATTGTGTTAATGCCAAAAACTTCCACTAAGTAAAAAATAATAATTTTGGGCAAAACGGGGGTATTAGGGCACTAACGGGTACAAAACATGTGACAAATACGATAGAATTCCAACCCCCCACACTTAGAATTGAATATTGCCCTCAATATTCAAAGTACCGGCTATTATGCTGACACTTAGAATGTAAAAAGGTAATACTAATAGCCAAGTGTGAAACAGAAATCTGTTATTTATTTATTTATTTTTTTTGACTTATGTACAACAGTAGGTGCAACTCCCCCACACTTAGGTGTTAGAAAAGAGAAAGAAGTCAGAGATATAGGTGAAAACCCATGTTGAGCTATTGTTTTTGTTCACTGAGTCGCTAGCTTGACTCGATCCCCGAATTCATTTGTCCTTGGGGAAAGTTTGAAGATCTGGGACAACCATGGATGGTATGTCCTCTCCAAAGTAGTGTTTTAACCGATGCCCATTCACTTTGAAATTTGGACCGTCATTTTGAGATAACTCGACAGTGCCATATGGATAAACTTTGGCAATAGTGAATGGTCCAGTCCAGCGGGTTTTAAGCTTCCCTGAGAATATCTTCAACCGTGAGTTGAAAAGAAGGACTCAATCACCAACGTTAAAAACGCGGTTCTTGATTTTTGAGTCATGAATCTTCTTTGTCTTCTCCTTATAGATAAAAGAATTCTCGTATGCTTGATCGCGCAACTCATTTAATTCATTCAGCTAAATTTTGCGATGAGCACCCGCTGTTTGGAGGTCAAAGTTTGCATGTTTGAGGGCCCAGTAGGCTTTGTGCTCAAGCTCGATCGGTAGATGGCACGCTTTTTCATACACAAGCTTGTAAGGCGTACACCCAATGGGTGTTTTGTATGCAGTATGAAAAGCCCAGAGTGCATCATCTAATTTGTTCGACCAAGATGCACGATTTTCACCTACGGTCCTTTCCAAGATTCTTTTAATTCCTCGATTAGAAACTTCTACTTGTCCACTTGTTTGAAGGTGGTACATAGTAGAAAGACGGTGAGTTACACCATACTTTTGCATGACTTTATCAAATTTTTCATTGCAGAAATGCGTACCATGATCACTAATTATAGCACGTGGAGTTCCAAATCGAGCAAAAAGAGCTTTTAAAAATTTCACAACAACTCGGGCATCATTTGTGGGTAAAGCTTTCGCTTCAACCCATTTTGACAAATAGTCAACAGCCACGAGTATGTACTTATTTCCATGAGATGACGGAAATGACCCCATAAAATCGATGCCCCAAACGTCAAAGATTTCACAAACTTGAATTGCATTTTGTGGCATTTCATTCTTTTGTGAAATATTCCCGTGACGTTGACAAGCGTCACAGGATTTGACTAATTCCTGGGCATCCTTGTAAATCGTAGGCCAGTAGAAACCGGAGTCAAACACCTTTTTGGCGGTGTAGTTTGGATTGTGGTGGCCCCCCGTGGGACCAGCATGGCAAGCCTTGAGAATTTCAGTGGCTTCCTGACCATGAACACACCGCCAGATGACTTGATCCGCGCAGATTTTGAATAAGTAGGGGTCATCCCAGAAATAATGTTTTACATCTTTAAAGAATTTATTTATTTGTTGGGACGACATCCCTTTCACAACAAAGTTACCCGCATGGTAATTTGAAATGTCGGCAAACCATGGGGTAGTCGAATCTCCACGAAAAGAAACCGCATTGAGGGTCTCGAGTGGAAATGTTTCATTTATTTCCGTTTTCTCAGAAACATCCTGATGAGGGTTTTCTAGACGGGACAGATGATCAGTAGCCAGGTTCTCAGCTCTTTTTTATCACGTATAATGAATAATGATATCAAATTCTTGCAGGAGGAGAACCCAACGGAGCAATCTCGACTTTGCGTCTTGTTTTGCAAAGAGATATTTTAGAGCCGAGTGATCCGTATACACTATGCATTTTGTTAAGATCAAGTACGACCGAAAATTTTCAAATGCATACACCACTGCTAATAATTCTTTTTCAGTGGACTTTGAGCCTCTGTCATTGTTTTGGTCGCATAGTGTATCGGCTGAAAGTGTTTCGATTTGCGTTACCCCAAGACTACCCCTATCGCATAATCACTAGCATCACACATAAGTTCAAAGGGCAAGTCCCAATCGGGGGCAACAAGAATCGGCGCCTCAGTAAGCTTTTTCTTCAAAGTTTCAAAAGCTTCAATGCACTCGGGGGAGAAGATAAAAGGAGCATCCTTTTCGAGGAGATGGGTCATAGGTCGGGCGATTTTGAAAAAATCTTGAATAAACCTACGATAAAAACCGGCATGACCCAAAAAGCTCCTAACACCTTGGACGGTAGTGGGATGAGGTAATTTTGTGATGACATCAACTTTGGCTTTGTCAACCTCAATCCCATTTTTTGAAATTTTATGGCCGAGGACAATGCCCTCTTTGACCATAAAGTAGCTCTTCTCCCAGTTTAGACATAACCTTGTGTCTTCACAACATTTGAGCATGTTGTCTAAATGGGAGAGACATGATTGAAATGAATCCCCAATGACCGAAAAGTCATCCATGAATACCTCCATTGTTTTCCCGATCATGTCGGAAAAGATTGACATCATGCACCTTTGGAACGTGCCAGGAGCATTGCATAAGCCAAATGGCATGCGACGGTAGGCAAAGGTTCCATAAGGGCATGTGAAGGTATTTTTTTCTTGATCTTGTGGATCAATGGGGATCTGAAAGTAACCCGAGAAACCATCGAGGAAATAGTAGTACTCATTCCCTGCTAGTCTCTCGAGCATTTGGTCCATGAAGGGTAGAGGAAAGTGGTCTTTGCCGGTGGCGTCATTTAACTTGCGATAGTCAATACATACATGCCAACCCGTAACCAATCAAGTTGGAATCAACTCGTTTTCTTCGTTTGTGACAACAGTAATGCCACCCTTTTTTGGAACGCAATGGATGGGACTAACCCAAGGACTATCCGAGATAGGGTAAATCAAACCGGCATCAAGAAGTTTTAAAACTTCTTGTTTGATGACCTCGTGTATTTTTGGATTAACCCTTCTTTGTTGTTGGACTGCTGGTTTAAAGTCATCCTCCATTAAAACTTTATGCATACAAAATTCTGGGTTGATACCCTTGATGTCGGAGAGTTTCCAAGCAATTGCTTGTTTATGTGACTTTAAAACCTTTATTAGAGCAGTCTTTTCCTCATCACTCAAATCTTTAGCAATTATGACGGGTAATTTATCATCACCCACTAAAAATGCGTATTCAAGAGGAGGTGGTAAGTCCTTGAGCTCGACCTCCGGAACATCATCAGTTTTCTCAACATATTTGATTTCCTCATTATGAAGTGTTTGTGGTAGAACAGGAAGAGGAGAGGGATCTTCGTTTAATAATTTCTCAAGTAGGAGAATATCCCTCTTAGGGTCAATCTCTTGGTTATCGATTCCATCGGGAATCGAATCACTCTTGAGAAAGGCCTCAATTTCTTCTAAGACAAATTCACCTCCCTCAAACGGAGTGAGAGAAGGAGAAGAATTAGCAATGATGGGATGAGAAGATGGAGCGGAATTTCCACTCGGAGAATTATAAGTGAAACCTAAAACCTCTTGGGCGTACTCCTCAGCAGCAACACTAATGACATCTATTCGATTTACCGATTCAGAGTCATAATTTGAGGAGTACCTTGAAGTTTGATCGAGGTTGAAGGTGATTGCTTCAGTTCCAACACGCAATGTGATCTCTCGCTCAAATACATCGATGAGAGCACGCCCAGTTCTAAGGAATCCCCTTCCAAGAATTAGAGGGACCCTTGAATCGGCATCAAAGTCAAAAATCACAAAATCGACCGGAAAATGGAACTTTCACACTTTAACGAATACGTCCTCAGCAATGCCAAGAGGACGAGAAATTGATCGATCGGCAAGCTCAAGAGTCATGCACGCAGGAGTGAGTTCGGGAAGAGAGAGTTTCTTCCACATAGAATATGGCATCAGGTTAATGCTAGCACCCAGAACGGCCAAGGCGAAGCATTCAACCATCCCCGGAAATACACATGGAATCAGAAATTTTTTGGGATCTCCAAGCTTCTCGGGAAGCTTTGTCAAAAGAACTGCTGAGCAGTTCTCATTCAACTGAGTTCTAGCCATTTTGAAGAGCTTTTCCTTATTACTTAACAGATTTTTGATTGGTGATTCAAATTTGGGCATCAAGATGATAGCATCCGCGAAGCTTATGTCAAAGTGTAGATCTTGGAAGATTTGGAAAAATTTGTCCATTTGGTGACTAGATTTTTCGCGGAGCTTTTGTTCATTGAGACGTGATGGGTAAGGAATAGAAGTTTTGGATTTAGAGTTGTCCACTGGAGTTTCTGGTGGTTCAAAGACAACTCCAAGTTTGCATCTGGTTTCTGGAATAACTTGAGGCTGGACGTGTGGGGTACTTTGTGAGTTAGGAGATTGCACCTTGTCCGTTGTCACCTCAGGTTCATGTTCCACTACCTTTGGAGGAGAGGAAGAAGAGGTAGTAGGAATCGAGGGTTCATCATATGAAGCACCACTTATAGTTGTGATCGCCTTAGCATCGCCCCTCGGGTTAGCGATCGTGTTGCTCGGAAGTGTTCCTGAGCCCGAGGGTCGATCATTTAAGGACTTCTTGATCTTAGAAATCTGGTTGACCAACAACTTGTTCATTTCTTCTTGGGATTTCATGAATTGCTTTAACAACTCTTCAAATGACGGCCCAGTTTGAACAATAGCTTGAGGTTGATTATTAAAATTTTGAGCACGATTATTTTGGTTGGGACCTTGGTTGTGGAAATTTCCTTGATTTTGGTTGTTATTTCCATGAAAATATCCGGGATTGAAATTACCCTGACCTTGGTTTCGATTAAAGTTTCCTTGATGTTGGAAACCTTGATTGTGAAAAACTTAGTTTTGATTTTGAAAACCGTGACCCTGATTGAAATTCCCCTGGTTTTGGAAACCTTGGTTCCTTCTATTTTGGTTTTGGTTACGGTTTTGGACATTCTGGTTTTGATTAGAACCAGGTGGTCCAGGGTAATGGTGAGGACGATAGTTCGGGTCCATAGGAGGCCGGTATTGGTTGGCCCCTTGATTGGAAGACCCGGCTATTGCATGAGCGTCATACGGAGAACCATCAGTAGCTGTGCAATTGTAGTAGGCATGCGGCCTGCCACAAGTCACACAGACTTCCACTTTCTTAACCTCAGCAGGTGGAGGTGTGTGTGGAAAAGAGACTTTCTTTTGTTGTGATAGAACCAAAGCTTGAATAGCTTCAGTAAGCTTGTCAATCTTAACATCGGTGCTAGACTGACTCATAGAAGATGAAGTAGAAGGACCCGCACTAATTTGGGAAACAACCGGCTTGCTTCGTGTAGAGCGGACCTTGGACTTGTTTTCGATGATTGCTAAAGCTTCTTTGGTGGTTCTAATCAAGAAATTACCTCCCGCGGAGGCATTAAAAGAATCCTGATCAACTTGGCTCACACCATTGTAGAAAGTATCGAGTTGCATCAACTCGGAGAAACCATGATGAGGACACTTGCAAAGTAATTCTTTGAAACGATCCCATGCTTCACCAAATGATTCATCATATTTTTGAGTGAATTTAGTGATTTCGTTTTTAACACTCGTGGTCTTGGAAGGTGGGAAGAATTCATTCACAAATTTCTTGACAAGATCTTCCCATGTCTTAATAGATCGAGGGGGTTGTTTTTCAAGCCAAATCCGGGCTTGTCCTTCAAGGGAGAATGGGAAGAGAAGGAGTTTGATTGCTTCAAATGGGACATTCTTGTATTTGATGGTTGACGTGATTTTGTTAAACCATCGAATGTGAGCATGAGGATCGTCCCTCTCAAAACCGTAGAATTGACTTGAGGTTACGAGATTAAGTAACCCGGTTTTGAGCTCAAAATTATCAGCCACGATGGCTGGAACAACAATAGCATCTTTGTAACCCTCGATGGGTGCTTGGAGAAGCTCACACATGGGGCGGTCTTCCGCCATGGTGACAGCAGATGTGGAAACAGTACGGATCTCAAATCCGACTGCTGGTGCTGAACGTCTACGATGTCTTCTAGGAATTCTTACAAGCTCTCGTAATGGGCTAGTAGACCTAGAAGAACGAGTGCACATGCACTAGGAGCAAAATCAATCAAAACAAAGTCGAGGCAAAACCACAGTGAACTTAAACCAATAATCACAAATGAATGGCTTCTTTAAGAAAGGTACACTACTCACAAGGATACAATGGCAAGTTTTAATCTTTTGTTTGGGAACTTATTAATGTTCACACCCCCAGTTGGTAGGTGTTCTGTCTTGGTTTGCGACGGTTTATTTTTATGTAATTATTATTCACAAGAAAAAGAAGAATGTTTTTGGTTTTTTGTGTGGGTGAAAAACTTTTGGAAAATATTTTTGGTATCGTCCCGTTAACCAAAATCGTATTTCTTTAAGAATCACCTTAAAAGAAACCCGATATAGAGAACGTTACGATTTGTTTTGTTTGTTTTTATTTTTTATTTTTTTGGTGTTTTAACACTTTAGGAAAAGTGTTAATGACTTTTTTGATTTTTTATTAAAATTTACAAAATGATGGGATTATTACAGTGACGAGTGTGAAATAACACTAATATATAAGACGCAGCAGATACGCGCACACCTCCCCGGCAGCAGCGCCAAAAACTGATTGGCCCGGAACGGTCAACCTAAATTAACCAAGAGAATGGTTAATAAGATCAAACTGCCTAGGTCAATACTTCCGGATAGTACAGGGTATCACCGGGTCGTTATGTCCAGACGAGGTGTAAATTGTATTTGAGCGTGCTTGTGATCGGGTGATTTTCACAGGAAAGGGTTATGATGAGAAATATTTAAGAATTATGAAATGAAATAGCTTAGGAAAGCTATGTGATTGATTACGTGAAATTAGATTAGAAAGAAATGCGTAAAAACCAAATCACGTAAGTTTTAATTACAAACTGATACTGACGTACGCGATAAAAAGTGAATCTGAATAAATAAAAATGCTACAGATATGAAATTGATATTTTTACAATCCTAATAAATAAAGAAAATTTATAGAAAAAGAAAATTAATTTTTACACTATTTAATTAATTATTATTAATTAAAAACTATTTTCTAATTACTTTTTAATTATTTACTAAATTATAACTATTTATGAAATTACACTAGAATATTGAAAATAATATTTGAAAAAATCTACAATAACTTAAAACTAATTTTTAAAATTAAATTTGTATTTTTCTGACTTTTAAATTAATTATTATTAATTAAAAACTAATTATTAATTAATAAAAACTAAATTAAATTATGAAAAATACTAGATGAAAAGACAAAAATCTGAAAAAAATACTAAAAATACTTTAAAATATCAGAAACCTAAGAAAAATATAAAAATGAAAATTGCTTTTTCAAAAAGCTGAGAATAAGCCAATTGGCTTAAATAGAAGCTATCACTTCTATTAAGTTTGTCTTTTTTGGATTTTTCTTTTTCAAACTATTTATATACGGATTTTAGACACTTTAACAAAGGGACTTTTACTATAGCTTATTAATAAGCTGTGTGGAAAGCTCAAAATTGGACAGGAAAGTCTAATAAGCTTGAATAAGTTGGAATTTTGAACTAAAAAGCTACAATTAAGCTACAAACTACTGAATAAGCTACAAGTAACTAAAATGACTATAAATAAGCTGGAAAGACTGAATAAGCACAAAGTAAAAAGCTGAAACCAACAATTAAGCAGTTATGCAAAACTCAAGTTTCAAACAGGCCTAAATAGGGACTTTTAGACCACTGTGGGGTCCACAAAGGTAAGTGGAAGTCCAAAAAGAGGCTTGACCCTGAAAGTTGAACTGGTCAAATTCAAAATAAGCCAATAAGCAAGGCTTATGGCTTTTTATTTAGCACTTGGTGAAGCCTTGAACTTGGTCACAAATACTGAATGGTCAGTATGGGTGTTTGAGGACAGGTCACAAGAAGGGTCAAAATAGCTGAGGTCCAATAAGTTACAATCCAAAATAAGCCAAGGTATGACAAGGAGAGCTGATGAGCTCCTTAAAAAGCCAAAAAGCTGGTTGTGGGGTCCACAGGTGCAATCACAATTGACCAAAAAAATTAGGACAAAAGCCCTGATGCAGGGGAGGTTTTGAACCTTGCACCCTCAAATAAGCACATGCACAGTCCAAATAAAAAAAAATCAAAAATAAGTTGTCCATTGATTCCTGTAGTTTAGGTGGTATATTTTAACCACAAAAAGTTTCAAGGCCCAAATCCTAACAAAAAAATCCTAAAAATTCTCACAAAAAGTGAGAATTCTACACACTAGGCAATTTTTGACTTTTTGATTTGACCTTAGTTTGACTTCTGTGAATTTTGATCTAGATTTATGGACTCAATATGAGTTAATAAGCTATATTAAGACTGGTTTATGCTAAAATACCTACTTGTGAGTTGATATGGGGCTTATACTACTCTAATTCCTTTACAGTAAGTGTTTAAACCAAGATTAAAGTGATTTTGACTTTAGAGGCTTACATCCACCAAAAACTTGGTTATATTGGACTACTTTAATACTGAGGATAATGTTTAAACAGATTTTAGACCATTAAACCAGCAAATGCACAACCAAACAGTGTAATCCAAACACTACTTTAAAACATAGTTTTGAATGAAACTTAAGCACAACTTTAATCTATGAACTAACAGCTAACTATTAAGTGGTGATAAGACAAAATAAGCAAAATTAAGCAATAAACAAAACACTAAACACTACTATAACAGGTTAACACAGTAAGAGTAAAAAGGGTACCAAAACTCACAATGTGCTTTCCAAGCCAACCACTGTGATCCAGAACCACAAGAACCAATCCTATTGCTTACCAATAAGCACTATCCCAGTGCCATCCCATATACACAGTGCTCCTTGCTTGAACCTGCTTTATAATCGATTTTTTTCTACTTATTTTTTTTGTATTTGTTATGTATTTTTTTTGTTTGATGTTTAACAGTCCTCTAACGATCTAAAAGCCTTAAAGATCAAATAAGCAAGCTTATTTATTTGAACTTATCCAACCACTGATTAACTTCTAGGATAGAATATGAAATTGCTTATTGAAACTGAAAATTTGAACAGGATGTGAGCTAAAGAGAACCTTTCATTAACTGGAAAAAGATTACAATATGAAAATTAAATACTAAAATTAAACTAGGTTACAAACTACATGCCCCATAAGGCTTCTACCACTTCTAATTTATACTATGAATTGAAAATAAGACATCTAAGCTAGCACATGAGTTCCTGTTGCAAATTGGTACTCCCCATGGCTTCTTGTTGACCCAAGACCATATCCCCACCATCAATTTTATCATTGCTCAATCCTAGCTGTTGATTAGGATTTTGGCGCTAAAACGGGTAATAGCAATTGGGCAAGATTAGTGAAACTGGTGAGAGCATTAATTGATGAGGGCGGGGGGGTTGGTTTGGCAGGTGAGGAGTATTAATGAAGGGTTGGTGGTGTTGGTGAAAAAGGAGGGAGTAGGGGGGACATGGTTGCAGGATTTGGGGGGAAGGGGGCGGTCAAAGGTCTGTTTGACCTTGGGTTTACCGTTTGACCCTGGTGATATTATTTTTGGGATTGGGCCGGGTAAAGGGGTTTGGGCTTGGCTTAGTTTTGGATTTGGATTTTTGGTTTAAAAAGGGTCCGGTTGGTTTTGGTAATTCACAAGGACCATTTTTGTAATTTCCTGAAAATGGAGGGACTGAAATGCCAACTTCCCAAAGTAGTTTCAAAGGACCAATCATGCCAAGCTTTTCATTCCAAGGACCAAAATTAACTTTTCCATATTTTTTTAAAATTCCCAGGGACCTTTTCTGCCAAATAAGAAACTTGAGGAACCAAACTTGCAAACTTTTAAAACTTTTTACCCAAGGATCATTTTTGATAATATTTGACTTTTAAAGGACTTGGGTTGACTTATCTTTCAAAGTAAATGCTTAGGGACGAATTTTGACAAGTTTTGAAAGTTGGGGGACTGAAACTGCCAATTATGCAAACTTTGTTCGTTTTTCATCTGTTTTTACTCATTTTGCATCTGAAACATATAAAACACAATCCCTGGGATATTTTCAGTATTTTGATGCGTTTTTGAGTGTTTTTAAATGTTTTGTAGCTTAGATTTGACCAAAAATGATGAGTGTTTGAGCACTCATCAGTTACATATCAATATCATTTTTTATTTTTTATTTTATTATTTATTATTATTATTATTATTTTTTTGTGTAGCACAATATTAAGTTAAGTTACATATCAAATTTTATTTTGTTTGAAAAAGGAGAGTTCACCTAAAGAGATATTTTGCTTTATAAATGTATGATCGTATCAAGTTCTAACTCGATTTCTGATATAAAATCTGAATCAAAATATCTGCATTTTTTTATTATAATTTAGTTGGCCAACCAAATCATGACCATCTGACTCAGAATACAAAACAGCCTATTTTGAACCCGAACCCACTTTGGTCTGAACCCGTTTCAAGACGCTACCAAACTCGACTCGCCCCAACCATTTTGCCAATTGTACCCACCGCCCATTCTTTGTACTCCCTGCTACGACAATCATTAGGCAACAGTTTTCCTACTGTAATGTCAAAACAATTCTGCCAATTTTCAACCTAAAATTGGACTGTCTGTGGTACAAAACAAATTATTGAAAGGGCCGTAGGGATCACACATTTAAAAACTTTGCTAAAACTTGATACGTCGAAGGGATTGCCTCAACCTCCTAAAATTTTATTATAAAGAAACAAATTGTCTTCAAAATTATTATCAAAGTATAGCTTATATTTATCGAATTGAATACGTATAACAACAAATAAAGTTTAAGAAATAGGATGCACTAGATTTATATTTCTACAGGTCCCTCTAGTAATTACTAGGACTAATAGCTTTTTGGTTTGCTTCTTGTCATATATCCTTCAACTTTATCTTGAATATAAATATACATAGATTACAGCTTATTTTTATTTTGGGTGTCTTCTGTCTTAATTTCTTATGTTTCATCTAGGTATGAAAGCAATGGCAGTATCGTATTTGTCATGTCTGGAATCTATATCCAAAACTATTGATGGTTAGTCAGTCTTCCATGCTCTAAATGAATTGCTATATACATTTTTCTATATTAAAACTCTCATGTAGATAAAAAAAAAGAGTATCACAATGCTTTGTATTTGTATCCACCCTCTATACATAGTTATTAGTTAAAGATTAATCAATGATTTTGCATTCATCAATTGCCTTAGAATGAGTGATGTTTGCACATTAATTAGGATTACTTGTTGGTTACACTCTTTATTAATAAGTGGTGTTTGTGTGCAGAACTCAATGAAGAGAAAATGAACAGGTTGAGAGATTTTAAAGTGGGTTTGGCAGGTATTTATTCTTCCTGTGATGTGATTATGGTGTAAAATTTAAATCTTACTTTGTTAAACCTAGTATTCCTATGCTTTAGATTTACGCATCATATATGAATCAAACAAGTCTTGGTCCTTGGTGCAAACTGGCATGTTCTGTTATGGGGTAGTTAGTTGAAAGCACCTAGAGTGGATGGGTTTTTCTCACTTTTTCTGGATCATTTTTGATGCACAGGTCCTGAAGCAGTCGCAACATGGGATGGGATGCAACGCCTTGGAAAAATCTATGCTTCAACTAAGAAAGGTGAGTATAGTCGACATGCACCTATCAATATTATCTACTATAAATGTTTTATATCTATAGTTATCGTACGCATTTTCTTAGAGAAGAACTACAATGTGATTTTTACACAATAGGTCTCCGGTCAAAGCTTAGCGAGGCAGTCAATGGCACTTACAATCATTCAATTCGAACGACTAATCCAGGTTCATCAACCTAATCCAGGTCCTTAGATGCTAATGAAGAGGTCAAAAAAGCTCAAACACGGGCTCATGAGCTGGAGAAGCAGGTGCTATAAATTAAAAAAAATCAATTTATTTCGACTGTCTTGTGGTTTTTTAGTCAGATGGTATATGTGTTTTGATGAAAAGATAATTGTTTTTTCGTGTTTGAGATAAGGTCAAGCCTTACCCATTTCTTTATGGTTATTCTTTGTGTTTTTTTCAGCTTCAAAAAGTTGCTGATGAACATAAGAGAAAACTTCATAAAACCGAGCGTGCTCTCAAAATTGCTGAGGTATGTTTATAATGATTGTGTTTGGTATACGGCTTTAAGTACAAGTGCATACAATGGCTTTAACTCATCACATGCATATATCTATGCAGGAGGAACTTAAGAAGGCTAAAGCTGAAGCAACAACAAAAAATTAAAGAACTGACAGAGGTAGAACCTGAAACTTAGCTATCTTTGTTGCTATAATCCTTTACTGTGTTTAAACAGATGTATATTACTTATCCTCATTTGATATGATAACAATCTCTTGGTTTGTTTTTGCTTATTAAGTTCTGTAATATATTTACTTTTATAGATAACTGTAGGACCTTAGATATATCAACTTTAACACAAATATAAGCACTAGAAGAAAAGATGAAAGATGGTGACTTGATGTATATATATGTGAATCGTATATATGAGAGAGAGATGAAAAGATGAGAGCTTTGATAAATAAAACACACACAATACACACACAAGCACACACCTCAAATGAGCCTTTGAGGTGTTTAAATAGTTCTTAACATGAGATGCCCTATGGGCTTGGGCTTGGACTTGGATTACATGTTTAATAAAAAGGCTTAGATAAACTAACACATAACATATTAGCTTACCAAGACCAAGGCCCATTGACTATTCTAAGAACATAAACTACGACACATTACAACGTTACAATAAATGAGAATGACCATCACTTTTTAATATAATTTTTAATGCTAACAATCTCCCCCTAAGGGGTGGTCATTCGAATGATGCTCCACGTGAGTGGATCTTCCGTGTTCTTTGTCTTTAACTTTGTGTGTCGTTGTAGAATAGTCTTTAGTCTTTGTTCCTTCATGCTTTGCGATCTTCGATAACTGATTTTTCATCGTTCTTTGTTCCTTTGTGATGTGGAGTTATCTGCCTTTCATCACTTCTGCGTCTGTGGTGGTTGTTTGCCATTCCAACATGCTCATACATCTTTGGACTTTGATATTCGTATGCACGTAGTTCCCTTTCTTTCTCTTTGATCTTTAGTCTTTATACTTTGTAGATTCTTCTTTTAGGAGTAGAATCATTCTCTGAACTTTGTGTTGTATAGATCTTTGAGGGAGCTTTCTTTAACTTCCAGATGTATGTATGAGCACGTGGAATCTGTCGCCATGGAGATGAAGTGTCCCTGCATATAAACAGTTAGCAATAAAACATCCGGTACTTACAGATAAGAATTAGAGATCGTCAACAGCATAGTGTGAAGACTCCTTCTAACCCTTACCAAGGCCGTTCCCATGTCAGATACTCTCGAGAGAGCTTACAAGACCTACTAAGTAGCTCAATGACTGGGTGAGTCACTGGGGATCACTCCACGACTGTAGACCGTTTGAAACCACCGCGAACACTAAGCGTAACCCATAAAGAATTACTGAAGTGACCTGCTGTCAGGGCTGTTTGATGTTGACCCTGGCAGGAATTTCCATTCAATCATTGAGAATCACAAAAGTGAATCCTCTCATAAATGTTCTAGCAGATTGCTAAGATTTGCGTAGGACTCTTAAGTTTACATCTGGCATCCTTAATGTTGAACAACCAGTATAGAAATATCATGTGTTCCTATGAGATCTTTTGATGAATCTCGGGGCTCTAGACTCAATAAGTGCACATTTGGTTTCCTATGCGGAGATTAGGGAGAGGTCTCCTGCTTCAATATCAACCATCTCTAAGAGACAGGTCGATAGATTACGCTGGTTCCCCATGAGAATGAAACAAGCTCTTTTAAGAGAACTTGAGTGGATAAGAAGGTTTAGTGCAGTGCGTCACTGGGTCCATGACGTCTTTGTCTTCAATACCGGTGTCACCTTAGTAACAACCAGTAGCATACGAATTGTACCCGGTGTCTGCCCTAAGGTTGAACATTTGGAGGGCTATTTCTTTTCACCCTTTTTCATAACTTTTCTTTTTAATTCTTCAACCCCTTCTTTCTCCTTTCTCATTTTCTCCTTTTTTCAATCATACCTAAGGACTTCTAATTCTAATCTATTGGATTTGTCCTTGGGTAGATCCCTCCGGCTCTGGCGGATCATAGGACGTTTTTTCCTAACCTTAGTCACCTTATAACTCCATGACTATCCTATAATTGATCACATGCCAAAAACCTTTTTGTGAAAAATCTCTCAAAGTGTTTATGAAAATAAAACACATTGTTGTTACCACTTTGAGAGTTTTGCAATTTTGAAGGACTCCCCCTTCACATGTGCTCATGAATATTTAAGAAATTTGCACATGCGAGAGGAGTTTGCACTTTTGAATTGATCCACTTTCAGTGAACATGACCGATTCGAGACACGCTTACATCACTAGTTAGACTAGCTTGAAATTATTACCCGTCCTGGTCAAGTCCAAAGAAAGTCTCTCGAGACGGTACATTCTACTCAGACAAGTCCTATTTGAGACACGCTTACATCACTAGTTGGACTAGCTTGAAATTATTACCCGTCCAGGACAAGTCTTTTCGATTACTGACATTTTAAGCTTCGTCAATTCATTGGTACTTACTGAGTCGAGCTCTATTGAGATTCAGTCACAATCTTTAAACATCTTTGATCACATTTAATCATGTCTTCTCCCCCTCAAAAATAGCATATCGTGATATTTTTGATATCAACTGATTAATAAAAAGCTTTTGGAGAGAAAGACAGATTTGATTTTGCCTGAAATCGGAACATTTTTTCTTTTTGTACTCCCCCTTAATGATAGCATATTTAAAATTAATTAAGGGTTTTTAGGGAGTTATCTTGAGCACTAATTTTTAGAGATTTTGAGAAATCTTTTGAACAATCTTGAAAAAGTGCTCAAGAATTTTGTTTGAAAACGAGTTTATGCTTGAAATCTTTTTCGTTTGTTTAGACTCGAACTTTTTGAAAAAGAGTTCATCATTGAACGTACGAGTCCTTGATTTGAAAATTAATCAGAAGTCATCGTTTAATGTCCGGGTTTCGTACTGAAGTATACGAAAGCCATTGTGAAGAAAATTTTGAGAAACGACATGTTTTAGAAAAACATTAAAAAGAACTCCCGCTCAAGCATCTGTACATGTCCGTATCATTGTTGAATGACATTTCTAGAAACGTACAGAATATTGATTTATACGAGAGACATGTCGTGAGAAGAATATTTTTTGGATTTTTTTTTATTTTATATTGTTTTTGTATTTTTTGAAAATTTTATATTTTTGTATTTGTTTTTGTTGGTTTTTCAAATTTTGTATTTTGTTTTTTCAAAAATATTTACAGCGAAGCGATTTTGAAAACTTTTTCAAGAAGATTCGAGAAGACGTACTAGCTCCTCAGGAGTTAGGCTTCGCATGCCAATTCGTCGAACTAAATACTCAAACCGTTCTTTTGGAAGGGCTTTAGTAAAAAGATCGACGAGTTGATAATCAGTCTTAACGAAAAATAATTCAACAGTACCCTCTTCCGCGTGTTCTTTGATGAAATGGTAGCGGACTTTGATATGCTTCGTCTTAGAGTGATGTACGGGATTGCTCGAGATGGCTATGGCACTTTTTGAGTCACAATACATAGGTATTCTGTCAAAAGTAAAGCCATAATCTGTGAGCTGTGTCCACATCCAAAGAACTTGGGCACAACACGCAGATAGAGACACATACTCGGCTTCGGCGGTTGATAGTGCAGTACAATCCTGTTTCTTTGACGACCAGCTTACAAGCTTTTCACCCAAAAATTGTGCTCCACCTGATGTACTCTTTGCTGTAACTTGATCACCATCATGGTCTGCATCTGAGAATGCTGTTAGATTAAACCCCGAATCCTTCGGATACCAAAGTCCCATGTTAATGGTGCTTCGCAGGTACCGAAAGATCCGTTTAACCTCTTTGAGGTGAAGTTCAGTAGGCTTTGCCTGAAACCATGCTAACAAACAAACATCAAATTGAATATCGGGTCGGCTAGCAGTTAGGTACATGAGAGAACCGATCATGCTCCGATATTTCTTCGGATCGATAGGTTTCCCAAACAAATCAGCACCTATTTTTGGTGAAGTGACCATTGGTGTACCAACAGAATCACAATTTTCCATTCCATGTTTTTTTCAAAATCTCTATGGAAAACTAGAAGGGGGGTTGAATAGTTTGCCGATTAAAATCTTTTTAACTTGTTAAGTTAGCTTTGAAACTTTCCGTTTGATCAAAGATATATTCACAAACACAATATATAACATGCAAGTAAATGAAAGAAACGATCAAACCACAACACGAGTATTTATCGTGGTTCGGCTACAAGGACTCTTTTTCCTTGCCCTACGTCCACGCCCCGAGTATCCAACTCGAGAGTTTCTTTCACTAGTCAACAAGCTCCTTTCACCGGCGGAGAAAACCTTACACGTCGCTTATACTTTTACTGACACAAAGCTAAATGTCGAGTTCTTTTACAAGGGCACAACCACTCCCGTTTAGTTCTTTTACTAGGGTACAACAACTCCCAACGCTCTTTGTATTTTGAGGACTAAAATACTAACCACTCACTACAGAATATACACAAACAAATGACTTGTAAACAATAAGAGTTTACACAATACTAAGCTAACAAGTCTTGCAACGTTGTGTTGTAAACTTGTAACTTTTGATGACCTTGTGAGCTTCTTTGCTACAAAAGGAAACTTCACATTTACAATGTTAAGAGGTTAGAAGAAAAGATGAGTGTGTGTGTAAAATATGATCTCAAGAGATTAGCCAAAAATCAAGTTATGGCTTGGTATTTATAGCACATCATTCTGCATGCTCGGCGGATCAGGCGGAACCCTCGAATGGGTTCCGCCCGTGTACCCCCAGGGTACCGCCGGGTCTGCAGTAGGTTTTTGCAATAACTCTTCAAACCAAACAAGGTCTTGTCTCATAACTCCTAGCAACCAAACAATGTCACATCACTTAAATCAAGTCAAATACAAAGCTTGCAAGCAACAACAAAGTTAGTCAAACACATTTCTTTCCATAAATGCATAATGACAAAACTTGCCATAAATGTGATGTGACTATTTCTAATTTAAGAAATAAACTTGTGTTGTGTTTTATGAAATGTAAAATGTAGCAAAAGTCTAGTTTATGCAAGTCTTAAAAACTAAGATTATTTTTTTGCTTAGAAACTAAAGTTTACATTTTGTCGTTAACAAAACTTAGCGAAGATCGTAAAATATAAATAACGTTTTTAGGCGATATTTGTATTAACAATCTCCCCCTTTTTGTTGATGACAAAACATAAACTTTGTTTTTAAGTAACACGCAAAATCTTGGTTTTCAAGACTTAAAAAAAAAATTATATTAACCTTGTTTTACTTAAGAGACGAAAAAGCATATCAAGTATTTGAAGGTTTAATATATTTCTCCCCCTTTTTGTCGAAACAAAAAGTAGAGTAGCGAAGCGGAATAATGGCCATACTCCCCCTTGATCGATACTCCCCCTAAATGGAGTACCAATATGGGAAACATGGATTTTGAGACCTACAAAAAAATGGTTAGTTGGTGATATATATAGTCAAGCTTGTAGTTACCACACACATTGCAACCACAACACAAACATGATCAACCAACAATGTAGAAAGAAATTTCATTCCAAGTAAAATTTTGACTATAAAAGTCAAAAGACAAGAAATGAAAACTATTCTTCTACTTGTACACAAAAACTAAAAAATAACCAAGAAAATAAAATAAAATCCTACATTCCTAGAGTGGGGCAAATGGCCTCCAAAGGTTGTCTAGGATTTGTTGGGGTGGGAAAGTGCATCCAAACGTTCTATGACGTGTTGGAATGCAAAACAGGTTTCGTTTTGGAATTGGATAAGCAATGTTTTGATGGTTTCACCCATTTGCTCACAATTTGAGCAAGCATGGGGATGAGTGGGTTGAAATGGGTTGGTTTTGGTTTCTTGGTTTGATGGTTGGTTGGTTTTTGGTTCTTGGGTGGAGGATGGATTTGGTATTGAGTCAAGCAAGGTGGTTTGAAATTCCATTGCTTGATGAAGGTGGTTCTCAACCATGCTTTGGATTTCCTCATATGAGGGAAAGAAAGTCTCATAGGTTTGGACTTGAGAAGGTGGTAGAGTTGGGTGATCATGGTGTTCAAAATTTGGTTCTCCATAAAGAGGACCATGGATTTCACGGTAGATAGGGTGAAATAACAACGGTTTGGGTGGTTGTTCCACTTGTTGTGGTGGTTGGGTAAGTTCAAGATCTTCATCAAGGTCAAGAATTGACCTTGGTGATTGATTTGCAAAAGGTGGTGGTTGGGTATGTCTTGGTGGAAGATCATTTAAATCTTGGACAAATGGATGTGGTGATGTGGGAGGAGACCCAAATAGTTCCATTGGCTCAATTTTTGGTAATGGTGATGGTGATGGAGTCTTTGATGGTTGGGTTGGAGCACTTGGTGGAGTTGGGTCAATAGGTGATTTAGTAGGTGGTGGAGTGTGCTCATTTGGTTGTTTGGGTGATGGAGATGGAGATGCAAGGTTCAAAAAATGTTCATTTTTAATGGGTGATGTGAATTCCTCCGATGATGAGGAGCTAAGGTTGATGGGTTGATTGCACCATAGTGGTTTCACACTTATCCGGGCGGTTCTCCGGATGGGTCGTGATGGTTGAGAGGTGTTTGTTGACTTGGTCATGGTTAAAATGGTTTAAAGTTTCAGAAATTTTGATGAAGAAGGTGTGGTTTGATAGTGTTTAGGATGGTTTAATTTATAATGATGAAGATTTGTGGGAAGGAGTGTTTGGATTTGATGTTAGTCCATACAAAAATGGTGGTTCCTAATTATTTGGAAAACTTAATTGTGGGTTGTCATGTCATGGAAGTCAATCCAATGAAAATGGTGAAGTGAGAAGACAAGTTTTGCACTAAATGCATAGTGGTTTTGGTGGATTTTTTTGTAGTATAAATCTCAGGGATTTCAAGGATCCCTTAAAAGGGTTCCTTCCTTTATGTTTGAGGGGTCCTTGAGGTTGTTATGGTTAAATTTGAATTTTGGCGGGAATTGGTTTTGGTTAAGTTCATGGAAGAAGGAGTATCCTATTATGCTAAACACATTGCAAGTAATGGGTTTCTACCTAAAAGGATTGGATTTTGGTGTTTCAATGTTGAATTGGCGAAAAAGAAAACATAAAAATCTGCAGGCTACTGGCGGCACCCTCAGATGACACAGGCGGAACCCAAATTAGGGTACCGTCTGGTCCGTTGGGCAAATTCTGGGTTACCCAGAGTTTGTACTGGCGGAACCCAAATTTGGGATCCGCCGGATCCGCCAGGGCTGAAAAAGTTCACAGTCCGCGTTTTTGACCAGCGAAACGATTTTCAAAATTTTCGAAAACTCCTAAAATCAAAGAGATACTTCATTTCTGGTTAGGCAATGCAAAAATTAGACACCTAAACACACATATCATAGGAGTTTGACCTTGAGGTCGAGAATTTCACCATACTTAGTGAAAATTCCATAACCATGAAAATTTGACAACTTGCCAAAAGTTGTCTTCCTGCAACATTGTTAGTTGAAACATGTTCCAAAGTGTATCAAACATTGTACTAACATACAAATACATCACAAAGATTGTTTAAACTACCAAATAGTTCCAATAGCACCTTGTGTCAAACACTCCTAACACACCCGCACTCATTGACGGTCCATCTTCTTCTTCATCTTCCCGAGGAATCTCCCGATGTTTTTGAACATCCCCTTTGTTTGCTTGAACTCCTCCGACTCATTTGGAATATCCGAAAGTTGGGAAAGGTATTCTAGAGGTGGGAGCCTAGAGTTTGGCAAATTGTCATCTTCACTCATTGAGGAAGAAGATGATGAGGTAGGAGGATGTGGACGTTTTCCTTGGGCTTTGTAAACTCTCTTATCACTAAGTGGAACAAAGGTGTGTGGAATGAGAGTGTAGTCAAGACGAAGACCATTTGAAGTTGGTGGAATGGGTGAGATGAACCTAAAGAGACGGGTCAAGAGCATTCCATATGGCATAGCCGTTGTGCCATGCACGGGAATGTCGGCCATTCTCTTTGCCATGTAGTAGGCAAGGTTGAAGGGTTGCCTAACGGACAAGGAGTAGAGCATGTAGCAAAGGCAAAGGTTGATATGGTCACGGTTCCCTATTGTGCTAATGACATTGGCTCTAAGGACTTCCTCCCATTTCTTGAATTGAGGTTTAAGTTCGTTCATTTCCATTCCATATGGGTCCTTATCGACCTCATTCCCCGAACGGGTTCTCCTAGTGGTGGTGGTCCTAACAAAGAGGTGGTCACGGAGAACGTCTTTTGAGACAAGAGGTGTGTCATAAGGATGGATACGGTCTTGGAGGTTGTCAAGAGTTGAGAGGGAGTGCAAGTCGGAATAGAGGCAAGTACCACGGTTTGGAACACCTAAGATTTGAGCAAACTCCTCAAGAGTGAAGGAGTATTGGTGGCCGCTAACCCTAAAGTTGATAGACATTTGACCATAATCATCCGTTGAGAGGACGCATGATGCATAGAATTCTAGAATGAACCTAGGACAAATAGGCTCGTCGATATTCAAAAGACACTCAAAGTTGATTGTGGCAAAATCGGCGTAAAGGTTTGTGCCTTCTAGGAAAGATGGGTCTATGGTTCTACCCTCATGGACATAGTGTTTTTCTAGGGCTTTGAAAACGTTTACTTGATTTGCGGTAAGGCCTTTGGTTTTGTGGTGTTTTGGTAGGTACTTAATGGTGTCCTTGTGGTCGTAGTGGGTTAGAGGAGGCATGATGATTCCTAGAACAACAAAATTTCCAATTTTAGTTTACGTAAACCACTATTATAATGTGGAAGTTCTAGTGTGTGCCTATATGAAAACAATGTGGAGGTGCGGTTATCTTGACTCATTTTGATGCTTCAAAATCGTTTTATGCAAGTTTTGTTATAAAACAAAAGATAACCCAAACGCTCCTAGTTCAATGTAGCTTCGTTTGAATGTACCCGAAAATACATATTGGTTATGTATTCCCTTTAGCATTCAAGAGACATTATGCAAGTGATGTTTTAAGCATAACGTTTTGATTTTGTATTCTCAATGTGAGACGAAAAAATATTTGTCCTACTTGTGAGAAATTTTTGAAAGGATTTGACATCGGGTGTTTTAGCAAACATGTTTATACTAATTAAAGATGCAATTCCTAACTATGGGAAACATGATTAGTTTTATTAATTACCTAATCTCATGCATGAATTTCTTAAGTTAATGCATAACCCCAAGTTTTTGTTTTTGTGCAAGAAATAGAATTCCTAGACTCAGATCAGGATTGTAATCATGTTAAGAATACTTACAATGATGATTGATTTGCAATGTAAATGAATGGAGGACCAAGAATTCGTAGGTGTGGATGAGTGGTGAAGTGAATAGTAGCAGCCTTGAAATGGTGGTATGAGATAATGGGTGTTTGGTTTAATGTAAACAAAGAAAATGTTTCTGCAGGTCGACGGATACTGCGGAACCCTGAGTTGGGTTCCGTCCGTTATGGCTGAAGGTTCCGCCGACCCTGCTGAGAAAAATGGTTTTGGATTTGTTTTGATTTTTGTGATTTTTGTCTAATGTCCAGAACTACAATGTTGGTTCCATGAGTCCTAAGCCTAGCCTAAGAAGATTAAAAGGTTCACGTTTAAGAGGTTTTGTGAGAATGTCGGCTATGTTGTCTTCGGAAGAAACTTTCTCAATTGAGATATTTCCGTTTTGAACGTTGTCACGAAGGAAATGATGACGGATTTCAATATGTTTGGTACGAGCATGTTGAACCGGGTTTTTGCTAAGATCAATGGCACCTTTGTTGTCACAAAGAATTGTGATGTCGTTGAGTTGAATTCCGTAGTCGACAAGAGCTTGCTTCATCCAAAGAGCTTGTTGACATGCCTTTCCGGCCGAAACGTACTCGGCTTCCGTTGTTGAGATAGCAAGAGCCGTTTGCTTCTTAGAGAACCATGAGGTGAGACAATGTCCAACAAAAGTACAAATACCACTTGTGCTTTTTCTATCGACATAGTCACCGACATGATCCGAGTCGGCATACACTATGGTGTATATTCCCGTTCCTTTGGGATACCATAAACCTAAATGTGTAGTGCCCTTAATATACCTAAAAATTCTTTTAACGGCTTCGAGATGGGTAGTTTTAGGATCTTCTTGAAAACGAGCACATAGACAAACACTAAACATAATGTCGGGTCTACTAGCCCGTAGGTAAAGTAGACTACCAATCATACCTCTATATTTAGTGCTATCTACGGATTCACTTTCCTCATCCTTGGTGAGTTTAGTTTCCGTGGCCATGGGAGTTTTGATAGGTTTCGAATCTTCTAGTCCAAATTTCTTAAGCATGTCATTAATATATTTAGATTGGTTAAAGAAGATACCATCTTCTAGTTGTTTGATTTGGAGTCCTAAGAAAAAGTTGAGTTCTCCCATCATACTCATTTCAAACTCGTCATGCATGATTTTTGAGAAATCCACACATAGTTCTTGACAAGTTGATCCGAATATAATGTCATCAACATAGATTTGGACTATGATAATATGTGAATCTTTCTTCTTAGTGAAGAGAGTATTATCAACTAAGCCCATGGTATACTTATGGTCAACTAGGAATGTTTTAAGTCGATCATACCATGCTTTTGGAGCTTGCTTAAGTCCGTAAAGAGCCTTTTTAAGTTTGTAAACATGATTTGGTTTTTCAAAATCGATGAAGCCCGGTGGTTGAGCAACATACACTTCTTCATTAATGACTCCGTTTAGAAATGCACTTTTGACGTCCATTTGAAAGAGTTTAAAACTATGTGCACACGCATAAGCAAGTAATATTCTAATTGACTCGAGCCTAGCTACCGGAGCAAAAGTTTCATCGTAATCAATGCCTTCTTGTTGATTATATCCTTGTGCTACTAGCCTAGCTTTGTTTCTAGACACAATTCCATTTTCATCCATTTTATTACGAAAGACCCATTTCGTTCCAATTATTGTTTGACTCTTTGGTTGAGGAACTAATGTCCATACATCATTCCTAACAAATTGGTTTAATTCTTCTTGCATTGCAATTACCCAAGATTCATCTTTAATGGCTTCATTAATGTTTTTCAGTTCAATGGTTGACACGAAACAAAAGTAGTTGCTTTCATTTTGAACTTTTGATCTAAGTGTTCTTTCGTTAATGTTGCCTATGACACTGTCTAATGGATGACTTTTAGATTCTTTGACATTGACAAGTTCTTTGTTTAATAGTTCATCTTCCTTGTCATTACCTAAGATTTCTTGACATTCAATTGCTTGGCTTTTAACTAAGTCATCATCTACCAAAGGTGATGTCTTAGAGGGAGGTGGACTTTCGTCAAATGTAATGTTTAACGATTCCTCGACTCTTAAGGTTTCTTTGTTCAAAACAATGTAAGCTTTACTATTTTGTGAATATCCAAGAAATACACCTTCATAAGACTTTGGGTCAAATTTGGTGAGATAATCCTTGGTGTTAAGAATGAAGCATTTACTCCCAAACACTCTAAAGTATCCTAATGTAGGCTTTTTACCTCTATAAAGTTCATAAGGAGTTTTATTCAAAAATCGTCTAATTAGGACTCGATTAAGAATGTACGTTGATGTGTCAACGGCATTACACCAAAACTTTTGTGGAATAGTTTGTTCATTAAGCATTGTTCTACTCATCTCTTGTAATGTCCGGTTTTTACGTTCTACTACACCATTAGATTGAGGAGTACGTGGAGCCGAAAAGTTATGAGTAATTCCATTTTTATCACAAAAGTTTCCAAATTGAAATTCATTATCAAATTCACGACCGTGATCCGTTCTAATAGACACTATATTAGACCCTACTTGATTTTGAATTTTCTTACTTAGAATCTCAAATTTATCAAAAGCTTCATTTTTATTTTTCAAAAACTTTGTCCAAGTATAACGTGAGTAATCATCTACTATGACCAAAGTATAGAAGTTACCTCCATAACTTTGTATAGCGGATGGACCAAATAAATCCATATGCAAAAGTTCTAGACACCTAGATGTAGACACCATGTTTTTAGCCTTATGGCTACTATGGACTTGTTTACCGATTTTGCAAGCATCACAAAAGTGTTGGTCATATTTCAACTTGGGTAGGTTTCGAACTAAGTCTTTGGAGGAGAGGTTTTGGATTAGTCTCATGTTAGCGTGTCCTAAACGTCTATGCCATAAAGTTGAAGATTCATCTAATGAGGTAAGACAAAGTTTGTCTCTAGATGTTGAATCCAACTTCATGACGTATACGTTGTTCTTAAGGACACCTTTGGATACGGTTATACCATCTTTAAGAATTTTACTACCGTTTTCACTAAAAAGGACATTATACTTATTACGACAAAGTTGACTAATACTAAGAAGATTAAATCCTAAGTTATCAACATGAGCAACATCATCTATAGAAAGGGAGTCATGAGAGATTGTACCTTTTCCGATGATTTTGCTCTTAGCATTACTACCAAACGTAACATTACCTCCATCACATTTTTGATATGTTGAGAAGAGGCTTTTATTACCCGTCATGTGCCTTGAACAACCGCTATCTTTAATCCATTCATCCGGTTCCAAACAAACTTTGAGGCACACCTATTTTATGAAAAACACTCAAACATTTGGTCCCCAATTTCTCATGGGTCCATTTTGGTTAAGCATGCCATTAATTTGTTCCAAGTATGAAAATAGAGCATAAGGGTTCCATGGCATGTGGTTTTGAGTTTGGTAATGTCTAGGAGTGTTTTGGTTCCAAACATGTGGGTAGTTTGGTCGAGCGTTGAAGTTGCTCTTTGGAAAGGGACGTTTGGGAATAGGAGTCTTAGGTCTTGGTTGAGTAGTTTTAGCTCTAAATACATCTATACTAAATCCTACTTCAGTTTTAAACACAGGTTTTGTTCCATTTTTGTATGTAACTTTAACAAATTTTGAACGATCCGAAGTGGATGGAGTTACTGCTGCAGCAGACCTGGCGGAACCTTCGGGACCAACGGGCGGAACCCTATTTTGGGTTCCGTCTGATCCGCAGGTTGCTGTAACAGTTTTGTTTGTTTCATGTGCATTCTTTTCTTGTTTCGTTTGACCCTTAACGGTTTCTACTTTCCTGAACCCTAGACCTGTTTTATCAAAGGGTGACTTTTGAAGTTTCATAATTTCATCCGCACACGAAATGCTCTTATCGAACTTTTTGAACTTTGTGGTTTGTTTGATTAGATCATTTTGAGTAATTTTAAGTTTCTCAACTTCAAGTTTAAGTTCTTCACATGATTTTCATGATGTGTCAATACCTTTACCCTTTTCTAATCTCTTAGCATTTTCTTTTAACTCATAAACTTCATTTTCTAAAAACTCCTTTTTAGTTTTCAAAAATTTATTTTTGTTTATGATTTTTAAGCTTAACTCACAAAGTTTGTTATATTCATTTTGTAAAGTATCATCATCAATAGAGGAGTAAGATGAGTCGGAGAGTACCTCATTTGAGTTGTGAGCCATGAGAGCAATATCATCATTCTTTGGCTCATCATCATCTCCTTCATAGTCACTCCAAGCACCACCCACAAAAGCTTGTTGAGGTTTGCTCTTGGGTGGTTTTGGACATTCTCCTACAAAATGACTTGTGTCTCCACACCTATAACATTTTCTTTCAACTTTTCCTTTTCGATCATCACGATCTTTCCGGAAGGTTTTCTTGTCATCTTTAGGTTGCCTTACAAACTTCCCTCGCCTACGAAAGAACTTCTTGAAGTCTCTCACGGCCATAGCATATTCCTCATCATCACTATCCAAAGTAGATTCTTCATCATCACTTGATTGGACTCTAGCTTTCAAGGCAATGGACTTAACTTTTTCTTTCTTGCCTCTAACTAGTTCCGAATCTTTTTCCATTACCATTTCGTGAACTTTGAGGTTTCCAATTAGCTCATCAAGTGACATGTTTGAAAGATCTTTGGATCCTTCAATTGCCGTCACTTTTGCTCTCCACTTCGGATGGAGTGCTCTAAGAAATTTCCTGACAAAGTTCTTACTACAAAAAGACTCGTCAAGTGCTTTAAGTGAAGTAATAATGGTATTAAATATAGCAAAAGCATTATCAATAATCTCATCTTCGGAAATAACAAATTGTACATATTGTTGAACAAGAAGATCAATTTTGTTATCTTTAACTTGTGAGTTTCCTTGATGAGTGACAATTAAAGATTGCCAAATATCTTTGGCGGTTTTACACAAAAAGACTCTTTCATATTCTTTCTTAGGCAAAGCATTATAAAGCATCATTTTAGCTTCATTATTTTTACCTATTAATTTCTTTTGATCATCATCTTTGATGTTAGTAACTACGTTATCACCATCAATAATTATATACCACAAATCTATATCTTTAGATTTCACGTAAGTTTCAAAACGGTTTTTCCAATATATAAAACCATTTGCTTCAAAGAGTGGTGGTCTTTGCATAGATTGCCCTTCTTTGTAATTTTCAAAATCCATGGATCGTTTCAAGTTTTAAAACACAATATATTTTAAAAGCTTGAGTAACGTAGCTCTTGATGCCAATTGTGGAAAACTAGAAGGGGGGTTGAATAGTTTGCCGATTAAAATCTTTTTAACTTGTTAAGTTAGCTTTGAAACTTTCCGTTTGATCAAAGATATATTCACAAACACAATATATAACATGCAAGTAAATGAAAGAAACGATCAAACCACAACACGAGTATTTATCGTGGTTCGGCTACAAGGACTCTTTTTCCTTGCCCTACGTCTACGCCCCGAGTATCCAACTCGAGAGTTTCTTTCACTAGTCAACAAGCTCCTTTCACCGGCGGAGAAAACCTTACACGTCGCTTATACTTTTACCGACACAAAGCTAAATGTCGAGTTCTTTTACAAGGGCACAACCACTCCCGTTTAGTTCTTTTACTAGGGTACAACAACTCCCAACGCTCTTTGTATTTTGAGGACTAAAATACTAACCACTCACTACAGAATATACACAAACAAATGACTTGTAAACAATAAGAGTTTACACAATACTAAGCTAACAAGTCTTGCAACGTTGTGTTGTAAACTTGTAACTTTTGATGACCTTGTGAGCTTCTTTGCTACAAAAGGAAACTTCACATTTACAATGTTAAGAGGTTAGAAGAAAAGATGAGTGTGTGTGTAAAATATGATCTCAAGAGATTAGCCAAAAATCAAGTTATGGCTTGGTATTTATAGCACATCATTCTGCATGCTCGGCGGATCAGGCGGAACCCTCGAATGGGTTCCGCCCGTGTACCCCCAGGGTACCGCCGGGTCTGCAGTAGGTTTTTGCAATAACTCTTCAAACCAAACAAGGTCTTGTCTCATAACTCCTAGCAACCAAACAATGTCACATCACTTAAATCAAGTCAAATACAAAGCTTGCAAGCAACAACAAAGTTAGTCAAACACATTTCTTTCCATAAATGCATAATGACAAAACTTGCCATAAATGTGATGTGATTATTTCTAATTTAAGAAATAAACTTGTGTTGTGTTTTATGAAATGTAAAATGTAGCAAAAGTCTAGTTTATGCAAGTCTTAAAAACTAAGATTATTTTTTTTGCTTAGAAACTAAAGTTTACATTTTGTCGTTAACAAAACTTAGCGAAGATCGTAAAATATAAATAATGTTTTTAGGCGATATTTGTATTAACAATCTCTATGGTATATTTAGCTTGATTGATAAAAATACCACGAGGGGATTGATGGATTTGTAAACCAAGAAAGAATTTTAGTTCCCCCATCAAGGACATTTCAAATTTACTTTTCAGGAGATTTTTAAAATGTTTTGAATGGTTAGGATTGGTTGATCCAAAAATAATGTCGTCCACGTAAATTTGAACGATCAAAATGTCATCTTTAAATTTTTTGATAAACAAGGTGTCATCAACCGTTCCTTTTGTGAAATTGTTTTTGAGCAAGAAAGATGATAGTTCGTCATACCACGCTCTTGGAGCTTGTTTTAGACCATAAATTGCTTTCTTAAGCTTGTAGACGTAGTCTGGATGATCTTTGTCGATGAATCCCTCTGGCTGACTCACATACACTTCTTCTTTCAGAGTTCCATTCAAGAAAGCAGTCTTAATGTCCATCTGATAGACTGTGATGTTTTTGTGAGCTGCATAGGCTAAGAAAATCCGGACTGCTTCAAGTCTAGCTACAGGCGCGAATGATTCTTCGAAATCTATCCCTTCTTCTTGTGGATATCCTTTAGCCACGAGACGAGCTTTGTTACGAATTACAGTCATTTCCTCATCCAGTTTGTTCTTCTACAACCACTTGAGATCAAGAACTCGTTTATCAAGTGGTCGTTCAACAAGTTCCCAACTGTCATGTAACAGGTATTGAAGAAATTCCTCCTGCATCGCTTCAATCCAAGGGTTTTCTGCCATTGCTTCCCGAATGTTCTTTGGTTCTTTGAGGCTGATTGAGCAAACGTAGATGCACAATTCGAGATCGGTGGCAAGTTGTCTCCTTGTCTGAACTGGCTTTGAGGGTTCACCAATAATATGTTCTATTGGATGGTCTTTTGTCCATTGAAACGTAGAAGGGTACCTTGGGTGTAACGAATGTGTGTTAGATGGTTCTTGTAACCTTGAAGAAGATTCAGCAGAGTCTGTTGCAAACGGGTTTTCAAATATTTCTTCTTCTTCTAACGCATCATTGTTTGAATTATTTGTTGGTTCTTCTTGAAAATTTGTGTTTTGGTTTTGCTCATCAACTCTTGGTAGATCAGTTTCAATAACTGGAGTTGCTGGAGTAGATGTTGATGATGCTGAGGGAATTGGTGCTTCACCTTCGATTGTAGTAGATGCATCTTGTGATGGTGGTGGTGGTTGATGGTTTTGAGCGGGTGCAGCGGAATGTTGTGGAGATGCATTTGTCGAAGTTCCACCATAATATTCATCAAACATTAACTCGAAGAAATTTTCCAGTTCTTGTTCTGAAGGTTTATTTGTGTTTGTTGACTGAGCTCCTTGAGGTACGAGTCCTGAACTGATGTGTCCAGAAGTCTGTTGGTTTGGTGTGGGTCCTAATCCGTTTTGATTAGAAGCCATTGGATTAAGCGTGGGTTCTAGAGCGTATCTCTCAGAAGCCATTTGTGAAATCTTGTCAAACTTCACATTCATCGTCTCCATTATCCTTTTCGTTCTTCTATTATACACCCTGAATGCCCTCGAGTTTTCTGAGTATCCAACGAAGATTCCAATATCACCCTTAGCTTTCAACTTTCCTAGATCTTCTCTGTCGTTCGTCGGATAGCACAAAGCGCCAAACACGTGAAGGTAAGAGATGTCAGGTTTACGGTTGTTTACTAGCTCATATGGGGTTTTATTGAATCTTGGATGGATTAGGGATCGGTTTTGAGTAAAACAAGCAGTGGCTACAGCATCAGCCCATAAGAATAGTGGTGCACAAGAATATATCAACATTGTGCGAGCAGCTTCCACAAGAGTTCGGTTTCTTCTTTCAACTACCCCATTCTGTTGTGGATTTCTAACAACTGATGTTTGGTGTGTGATTCCAACATCTTCAAAATAGGTTCTTAACTCCTGATTTGTGAATTCTGTGCCATTATCTGTTCTTACAATCCTTACTGGAGCTTGAAGTAGAACTTGAATACGCTTCAGAAAGGTGATGATGATGCCTGGTGCTTCGTCTTTTGATCAAAAACTTTACCCAAGTATATCTTGAGTAATCATCAACAATAACAAGAATATACTTCTTCCCATTAATGCTTTCAACTCTCATTGGGCCACATAAGTCCATGTGCAACAAATGTAACCTTGCTTCCGAACTAGGTACGGTTTTGGGTTTATATGATGCTCTTTTACTTTTTCCTTGTTCGCATGCTGGACAAAGGTGTTCCTTGGTGTATTTGAACTTGGGAAGTCCGGTGACGATGTTGCCTTTGGCTAACTTGTTGATCGTGTCAAAATTGAGATGGGATAATCTTCTATGCTACAGCCAGGACTTAGTTTCGGTTGCCCTTGTCATGAGACAAATTGGTGATGTAGAAGCCATTTGGTTGATGTCGATAGCATACAAGTTTGTACTCCGATTACCAGTTAAGAGATCACCACCAACCAAATTTCTAATAAAAACCGTGTTTCTCCTGAATGCAACTTCTAAATCTGCATCACAAAACTGCCCGACTAAAAACAAGTTGTGTCCCAACCCTTCGACGTAGTAAACTCGAGTGATTAAAAAATTCCCAAACTGAAGATCTCCATAACCCTGAATAGCTGCTACATGATCATTTCCAAAGCGTACAGTTCCCATGAATGTCCAGATGAAATTGATCAGCAGCTTTAAATTCCCGGTCATGTGCTTGGAGCAACCCGAGTCGACGATCCAAAGACATATTTCGATAACCTGCCAATAACAGAAGAGTTTGTATTTGGACACCTTTTTGAATTTGGTTCCATGGGGTTAGGGGTACATTCAAACTCACACTCATAGACAGTTGCTACTTGTTTAGCTTGAACTATTTCTAATTTGCCATCCTTGAGTATAAATTCTCTACCCGTTGGAATCCAAACACAATGCTTAAGATAGTTCCTAGGTGTGCGACTATTAGTGGTGTTCTTAATTCTTTTAATTAGGTTTCCAACAAATCTAGATTTTGCACTAGGACCTTTCAAAACGCTCTTCTGTTCAGGCGTAACATTCACATTCTTAGAAACACATTCATCATGAACATCATTAATTAAACATTTCTTGCATATTAAACAAACAGAGTCATTACATGCATTAGAACTAGTACTTTCGACATTACATTCAGATGAATCATGTTTCTTATTACAAAGCGATAAATTCCTAGGGTGTTCTTCTACTTCTTCAACTTTATTCTTGCTACTACTCGTAGAGGTAGACGAGACTCTATTGTTCCTTGTATTGCTCCTAGGCTTTAGTCTGCTGCTCCTAGAGGTGCTTTCTAATCCTGTAGAAGGTAAGGCACACACATTAGGATTTATATTGTTGTCCTTTTTAGCATCCCTAGATTCTTTAGAATTAGCCTTTATGAACTTGTCATTTGTCTTAGATGTTGAGGCAGACGCACTAGTGGGACTAATCCTAAAAAGGCCAGGTGCTATCACTTTTGGTGTTTCGACAATCGCTTTTCCTTTATCAACAATCTTTTCATTTTCACTTTTCTTGGGCAAGGGTGTTGGAGTGACTGGTTTTGTCAAATCCTTTTTCTCATCGACTTTTGGAGCAAATCGTGAAATTGACATTTTTGGTTTTTGAACCGTGTTTGAAACATTTGGTTTCTCCGAAGTCAATGGTTTTGCAAACTTAGTTTCCTCACCCTTTCCTTTTTGACTTTCAAGCTGAGCCCTCAAAAGATCATTTTGCTCTTTCATGTTCTTTAAGGCACGCTCATACGACAATTTGTCATACTTGCATTCTTCCTTTTTTCGATCAAGTTGTTTAAAATATGACACATTTTCTTTTTCAAGCTTTATAAGATCATTTTCATATTTTGAAACAATTTCGGAGGTCTCAGCTCTCAGTCTTTCATCGTCTTGAACAGAATATGTTTGTAAAATGATGGACATAATGTCAGTGGTCATAACAGCTTCGAAGAGAGAATCATTCAGGTTTTCCAAAACATTTATGTTTTCACGAGTATCATTAGCTTCGTTTACCAGGGATTTGTGGTCCTTGACAAAGTCGGCCGTTTCTTTTAAGAAAGCTTGTTCAAAATGGATTACCCTCGCACTGATGTTATTCAGTGGGATAGTAATTTCGTTTTCAAAAACTTTTTTCTGCTCAATATGAAAACTGGAATGCCAGTTGTTAATATTGATTGTAGTTTTAGAAGCAACGATATTTTGAAGTTCTTGAATTCTCTTTTTAACGTCATCCAGAATGTCTCTAGCCTCACTTGTATTAAAAGTGTTGTTAGAAGACATTTGTTCTATTTTTGAAAGAGATTTGGAAGCAATTACTTTCTTAGAAAACATTTTTGAGAATGGTCGTTTTATGGAAAACACAGATGGTTCTTTTTGTGGAACAAAAGTAATTCCCGAAAGTTTGTTCAATTTGTTGTAATCAATGGGTTTCAAATCCTTTTGTTTCATTTTATTTATGCTCTCTTCGACATGTTCTATCGTTTGCACAGAATCCCGAACGACGGGAGGATCATGTTTGGTGTAAATCACATTACCATTATACAAAACATTCTGTTCTTGCTGAGCTTTCTTGAGATTACTGGGGGTGTTGTTACCAAGAGCCACTTTATGTTTCGTATGGTAAACCGGATTAGTTTGATTTGAAATCATGTTCATTGTTTGACTTGATTGACCCGACTTAACCACTAATTCTTCTAAATGTGCAATCATGTGTTCTGACTCTACGATTTCGGCCAAAAGTTTGTCTTCTTTCTTTGCAAAGTCCTTTTTCAGCTCGTCCCTTTGTTTTTCAAGATTGGTATAAGCTGACTTTTGTTTAGAAAGTTGGTTTTGTAAATCAGAAATTTCCTCGTTTAAAGCTTTTATCTTTTTGAAAGAATTAACATCAAGTGTATCAAACTTGAGTTGCAATTGTTTTTCCCTTGAAACGGAATTTTGATAACCAGTTTCTAATTCAGACAATCTTTTGTTATGAAATTCAAAAGCTTTAACGTTTTCTTTGTAACTCTCAAGCTCAGCGGTCAATTTAACATTCGCGGCCTTAACATCGCGATTAACCTTTTTCACATTCTCAATTTCAGTACGACAATTATTCAATAATGATTCAAACAAAGCACGTGTTTCCTCATCATTCTCAGCATGCTGTAAAACGAAGCCTCCATTATGATTCACATCTGGAGTTGCTGAAGGAGTATTGCTACTACTTGGCGTGTCCAGGTATGTATCATAAGTGGGTGCTAGCTTCTCAGAATGCTGTTCCTCATGAGGAGACATATCAAATATATCATTATTGTGACATGTGTTGAAATTTGATACCTCAGATGGTGCATTGGTGTCATAAACAGGAAGTGTGTCAGAATCCGTGTCATACTTAGCTTCCTGAAGATTTGCCATAAATATGCAGTTCGCATCGATATCCTCTCTATCTTCCATGTCATCCATAAGAGCCATAAAATCATTCTCCTCTGCGTTCAACTGAAACCCTGCCTCATTCTTTTGTGCTAACAGTAATGCTTTCTGCAAATACGCTTTGTCTTTCTTGTTCGGCTTAGTAGGACAGTTCCTTACCATATGACCTACACCCTGACAGTTGAAACACTTTACCGGATTACCCTGATTCACATTTCCCAAATTCCCAACTACTGGAGCTGCAACATTTCTATTCTGATTACCCATTGCCTGATTACCAACATTCTGACCCCTCTGATTTCCAACAAACTGACCCAACTGATTCCCTGCATACTGACCATACTGATTTCCTGCATTCTGATTCCCTGCATTCAGCATATTCTGATTCCCCATGTTAATTCCAGTAGCATATCCTTGCTGATTCCCATAAACTCTAACCATTTGGCCTCCGTTGCCCATATTGAAACTCGGCTGAGCGATCTGCCTGTTGCGAGTATTCGATGAAATCCTTTGGTTGTTGTTTGTTGGTGTAGAATAGCGTCCTTGGAATGCCTTTGACAGAAAAGCAAACGCTTGTGTCAATGCTGCAGTAGCTTCATCATTTTCAATGAATTCTGGTTCTTGGAATTGTGGGTATTGCTGTTGTGGAATAACATGTTGTTGTTGCTGTGGGTAGAACTGTTGTTGGTAGACCGGTGTTGGTTGTTGAATGTATGATGGTTGCATGTAGTTTTGAGTGGAAGATGATGATGGTTGTTGTGTGTTCACTGGTAGCGGTGTTGGTGTAGTAGCAATTAATGCAAGAGGATCATGATTCTTTGCCAATCTTTCTTTCCTTACTTCATTAGCCTCAGCTTGGTTTTGCTTCAAAAAGTCATAGAGTTGATCATAATTCACCTTATGTAAATCCTTTGTTTGATTGACAATTGTAACATAACGACCCCATTCTTCTGGTAGGTTATTGATGAATTTGGTGTTTGTTGCAATTGTTCGAGGTGTCAACTTGTTTCTGATTAACTCATTCATCAAAGTGCAAAACCTTGTGTAGTAGGATTCAATCTGTTCACCTTTAGTGGATGTGAAATTCTCCCATTCAGTAAGAAGTTTGTTCTCAACGTCTTGTTGTCCAATCTCTGTTCCATGACATATCCTTCTAACACGTTCCCACATAGCATAAGCAGTTTCACAGCTGTTGACTGCAGCAAAGATCTCCCGTGGTAATCCAAGTTGGATTAAATGCATTGCCATATCATCAGCGGCGATCTGCTTCTTGTCTTCCTCTGTGTAGTCTTCTTCTATTTGTTCACGCACGAATGGTTGAGTAGGAGGTGTTGTATTTGGATTACCTTCAATTTGAACTTGTCTTGGCTTGAATGGACCATTTGTAATGGAGTTGATCATTAATTTACCATCAGGCTTTGTTTTGATGTAACGAAGCATGCGGCTTGTCCATGGTAGATATCCACCTTTTTCAAGCATTGGAGGTCGGTTTTCCGCACCGGCTGCATGAATATCTTGCTGAGTTGCCATTGATGAAGTGTAGATAGATAAAGTTGATTCTTGGATTGTTCCAACGAAATAGGAGTAGAGTTTAGAGTGAGTTGATGCAAGTTTTTATGGTGAAAAATTTGACTAAAAACCTTAAAACCTCAATAACTTCTTCTCGGAGCGTTTTTAGGCCTCGAAACTTCTCCTAAATCGATAAATCATTTAGCGTGTCGTTCTCCTCTGTCTCACGGTCGTTTTGACAGCTGATTCGTCAAAAACGGAGTTACGGTTCAAAAGTTATGGTCGTTTGAAGTTTGGTCGTCAAAAACCTCACTTTTGTCAAAATTCTCGAAACTTTGCTGTGTTCTCGAAAATATAAGTTCTCGAAAGTTTGTCCAAGTTCTCAAAAAAATTTTAAGTTTGCGAAAATTTGTCCAAGTTCTCGAAAGTTTTCAAGTTTTCGATAAATTGTCCAAGTTTTCGAAAATTTTCAAGTTTGCGAAAATTTGTCCAAGTTCTCGATAAATTGTCCAAGTTTTCGAAAATTTTCAAGTTTGCGAAAATTTGTCCAAGTTCTCGAAATTTTTCAAGATCTCGAAAATTTTTGCAAAACTTCTCGAAAATTTTCACTTATCGAGAATTTCAAAACTTATCTAAATTATACAATTTAGAAAGTTATCCCAAGTCGAAGTGTTTTTACTAACTTATACAAGTAAGAAAAACACCGAGTAAACCACGGAATCGATTGAAGATTTCTTAAAAACGGTTCTCGATAGAAGAGGGTTTTAGGTTCTCGATATATGGCAAAAACAATCGGTTGACTTAAAGCACTCCGAAAACAAGTTTGTGTTCCAAGATACTTGTACTTCTATGCATAAAAACACCAAAACTTGAAGAAAGTTCTAAACTTGATGATTTTTATGAAACTTTTTTATGTTCTAGAAAACAAGTACAAAAACCAAGTTCGAATTTTTAAGCTAGAAATTTTCAAAAAGATTAAAACTTTCATGTAAGATAAGGTTTATAACACTAGTTTGTAATAAAAAAAGTGTTAAAAACCAAGAAAAACAAGAGAAGTGAGAATTTTTATGAAAATAACGTGTTTAGAGCTAAAAAAACGAAAAACACAAACACCCAACACTCCTATATCATTGTTAGGCGATTGATACCACTTGTAGGACCTTAGATATATCAACTTTAACATAAATATAAGCACTAGAAGAAAAGATGAAAGATGGTGACTTGATGTATATATATGTGAATCGTATATATGAGAGAGATGAAAAGATGAGAGCTTTGATAAACAAAACACACACAATACACACACAAGCACACACCTCAAATGAGCCTTTGAGGTGTTTAAATAGTTCTTAACATGAGATGCCCTATGGGCTTGGGCTTGGGCTTGGACTTGGATTACATGTTTAATAAAAAGGCTTAGATAAACTAACACATAACATATTAGCTTTCCAAGACCAAGGCCCATTGACTATTCTAATAACATAAACTACGACACATTACAACGTTACAATAAATGAGAATGACCATCACTTTTTAATATAATTTTTAATGCTAACAATAACAATCTCTTGGTTGTGTATGGACATGTGTTTGTGGAATATTGGTGTCTTTTGTTGAATGTTTAGATGGATAAGTATGTTTTAGGATGTATGCACTTTTGTTGAATGTGTGTGAACTTTGGTAGGCGAAAATGGAAGTTTTAGCGGATGTTTTATGCATATGAACTTTGGTCGAATGTTTTGACGGATTTGTGGGTTTTATTGAACAATTTTTACAACATACTGCTTTGATATACATGTAGATTTTTTCCGTATAATTTCCAGAAAAAATCTAAAAAGTCCAAAAAAATATGTAGGTGCATTGGCGAGGACATGTCCTCTCCAATTGTCCAGCACTATTATTTAAATATAATACAATATAGTTAATTAATTAATTAATTAATTAATCCGTTGTATTAAAGCCTTTAGCGACGACACAAAGGCGTTGTAAAGCCGTCGCAAAAGTGTTGCCACGTGGAATTTTCAATCCTTGACCAAGAAAAAGTGGGCCCCGTTGTGTCCTCGCAAAATAGTTGAAAATTTGCTCGCCAAAGAGCTTAGCGACGAGGTATTGGCGAGAACAATCTAGCGAGGAGATGACCTCGAAAATCAGTAATGAGGTCGAAAGTCGTTGTCCTACTATAAATGTTTTTTTATGTATATATTGTTTATGACTCCTTTCCATGGTAGTATTTTATATATGTTTACAAGTTATATTATGCATGGATTTGTATATAAGAAAATGTCTTGATACATATTTGGATATGTCGGGGCATAAACTAGTCATGCATAGTAATGCTGTCATGCATTTGCTGGATATTGTGGCTAGACCACTAAATATCTTGCACAAGTTATAACAGTTATAACTTATAAGTATACTTTATTTTCCAAAAAAGGTATGATACTATGAAATGTTTCCTAGTGAGCACGCATTTACGGTACTTCTTTCACCAGTTTTGACCACAATGGTTTATCCAGGAACACCAAACCGGCTGCACATTCGGTTCTCGTTTTTTGTGGTCTGGCTGGTTTTCCAAACACATATTAATGTGTTACATTAGTCTGTTGTTTCTTTTCGAAGGTGGATTTTTGGAGATTTCAATTTTGTATAGTTACTTGGTGGGTCAAATAGTTGGTAACAATGCATGAAAAAGAGTCATAGTTGATGTCAGTTTAATTTGACATTCAACGTGAGATGAATACTTCTTTAATAAAGTACGTACCTAATTGTCATAGATTCTATCACATTATTGACTATTTCCGTGTAATGCGAGCATAGAACATATCTATTATACTAAAAGATTGAGTCCTCTTATAAATGTGGAGGTTTAGTAAATTGCTTTAATATTCATGCTTAATGCTTAAGGGTAAATACATGTGCTGCAATGTGAAGTCTTAAAGATACCTTGAGTCTTAAAGATACCTTTAATACAAGAAAACCAAAAGACCATAAAACACAAATAACCAAACGATGCAATGCTAAAAAACCATTTTTATAAGCATGCATTTATTCCCTTTAATCAAATAACCAAATGGTTTCTCAACAAACTGATCATTTCATCTACTAAAAAACTGTTTTTATAAGCACTTTTCAATGTATAAATAGATCATCTTTTACATGAGTCGTCCTCTTTATTGGAAGATCTCTGCCACTATCCATGATATTCATAATGACAAACAAACACTTTCAGGAGGTACTACATATATATATATATATATATATATATATATATATATATATATATATATATATATATATATATATATATATATATATATATATATATATATATATATCTTTTAACGATTTTTTATTTTTTATTTCTGTATATATTTAACTTTTTTATTATGGTTTTGTTCAGGGTTTTCGGGCTCGAAAATCGGTCTGTTGGTTTATTGACGTCTGAAGATCATCATGGTCACTTTCATATTTGTGTTTTATGAATAGATGCTGGATTAATTAGTAGTGTACGACGTACTACATGGAATGTAAATGTGACTTTCTATTTGTACTACTATGTTTGTTATAAAGGGAATGTTGAGTTTGTTTGTATTGATATAATGTAACAACCGTGATTTTAGCAGGTTAGTTAGACTTTTAGCCTCGAGTTAATCTAACTTTGTTTGGTATGGTTTGAGTAGTTATATGTGTGTTATTGTGTGTTATAGTGTTATTAGTATTTGAGTTAGCACTAAATCCCTTCGCGTTGTGGTTGTTATTGTGATTTTTGATGATGTTGATTTTGGGAAAGTTCATTTTGATCACCCATGTGGTGTATAAATGACTTGTGTATATTTGGCGTTTTGAGGTTTTGCGTAACGAGCCTTCGTTCAAGTTATTGAGCGTTAGTAAGTTACGGGAATGTTGTTTTTGTGAGGAAATGCTTATGGAGTGTGTAAAAATCTATTTTTGGAAACTTTATTTTGAAAATAAATATTTTCCGGTTTGTCGTAAAATTAAGGTTTATCGCGAAAGACGTTAGGTTTTATTATGGGAATACATAAAATATGAAAAGTATGAGGTTTTGAGTGTAATAAATAAATTAACAAAAAATAAAAAATATATATAATAATAAGGGGCGGGGGGGCGGCCGATTATGGGATTAGAGGGGAAAAAGGAAACCAAATTTGATACCAAATACAACTCTAAGCCTTAAGGGTTATCCAAAATAATTATAAATACAAAATCAAAACTCCCCTACCCCTTTTTCCTGCATATTGAGTCGACCACAAGGAGGAACAAGAAGAAAAATTAGGGTTTCATAATTGTCTAGCAATAATCAAGAATCAAGGTAAAATCTTTAACCCTTACGTGTAATTAATTAATTATTGTTATGATTCATGTAATATTTAATATGATGGAATCTAGGGTTTATATACTTCTGTAAATTATTGAAGTAAAACATGTTAGGATGATTAGATGTTAATAATATGGTTAATGGTTAAGGGAATTGAGTGTTAAACGCGTTAGATTATGTGTTAGGGTTTGGATAGAAAACTATGGCTGTAAAGATATGAGTGTAAATAACAGATGGTGAAGAGTTAAGTCACGAATTCTAGGTCTAAATTGAAGTATAATGAAAGAGTTTTCCAAAAAGTTCAGCCACGATCGATTTTAAGGTCGGGAAGTCGGTCTTTTGATTTTTCTTTGTTAAGGTGTCAAAGCTGTCAAACCGGGACAGATTTTGGGTAAAAGTTTGAGGGTGTCATGTGGTTGTAAATGTGGTATTTTGACTTGGCCTTCTGGAATAGTTAAGTTTTAGGTTATATTAGACTACCACGAAGAGGATTCGCGATAAAAACTTGTGGAAGTAATTATTAAAAATCAAAACTTTTTGGTGTGCGTTTAGATCCGAATTTGAGTAGTTGACAAGTTTGAATTTCTTATGAGTATTTGTGTGTGTTATTGGTCCATGGACTTCTGGGATTAGCTTCTATGCTTATGAGAGACCATGTTAAATTTTTGGTGTGAGTTGTTGAGCTTTATTTGTCATGATTTTATGTGGATGAACGTACCCAAAAATTCTGCATTTTCTGATTTTAAGAGTGCAAGGGATTTAGTGAGTATTAAGTTATGGTAGTGGTTAGTGTGGTGTCTAGGAGATCCATGGTGGGTCATATGAGTCTTAGACATCCATCATATATGTATTACATGGGTTGTAGCTTTTAGCTTGACCTTGTGTAATGTGGATTATTTTTTTGTGCTATAGATTGTGAGTTGTTTTTGTGAAAGCTGCGGAGTTTAAGATGAGTTCATAGTTCCATATTTTTACCTTGTTTTAAACTTGGGATGGGAATGATGCTTGTCTTAAATGATTTGAATTACTGTGATTATGTGTATGGTGTTAAAGAGCTTGGACTTTTAATGTTATCGTATTTATGCTATATGTGAACGGTAATGATATGATGTGTGATAGCTGTGTGGTCCAATTGGGAGGGTGCTTACCCTGTTGCTCGTGCATACGACTTAATTGGAGAGTAGCATCCCTACTCACTATTTTTGTGCTGTGTGGTCCGATCGGAGGGTATTAATTTACCCATTATTTTGGGAGCGGGGGTCACGATCCGACCTGGTATGATGTGTTTTGGAGCGGGGGTCACGTTCCGGCCCGATGGTTGCCTTATGTGTGATGTTGCCTAGTAATATATGTAGCTTACATGATAACTATAATTATTTGTCCAGCTATATTTTGTAATCACAGTGATTTTGGTTGCCTTGTGTGTTGAGTCTCAAACCTATGAATCTCACCAACGTTATGTTGACATTTTAAGCATCATTTTCAGGTGAGCATTCTAAGGCCAAAGTTGAGGGCAGCAATTAGCCGAGACTTAGTTTCATGGAGACTTACTTATGTTTTGAGATTTGATTTAATTTGGATTTGGATATGATACATTTATGTTTTCTGTTTGGTACTTTCAAATCTATTGAAGATATCTTTTGGATTTTGTTTTGGTTATTTATCTTTGGGTATTGTTACAACACTGTGTGTTGGTACATTGCTCTATTTATGTGCATGTAGTTGTTCTCTATGTTGACACCAGGTGTTGTGATGATATCCATGAAGTTACACCCGCGCGTTTTCGCCGTGGCGGGGTGTGACAGATTGGTATCAAAGCTTTGGTTATAGAGAATTAGGTGGTTTAACCTAGACTATAGCTTAGGAGTCCCTCATATAGTTGCATTTAGGATCTATGTGTAAGTATAATATCTTTACATGTCGATTTTCTTAAATTATGAGTTATTTTATTGAGTTTTTGAACGTCTATCGCACCCTGTACTTAGCATCGTGTGTGTGTCATTTATAGAATGGCACCTCCTGCGAGAAAGACACTTCGTTGGGCTACTGTAGTTGCTAAGGGACGCAAGAGAGTTGGGAAGATGAAGAGAACCAACAGTAGGATATTGGTCCCCGCTAGCATGGTACCATGTGTGATTGAAGAGAAGCTGACACTCAAGAATGTGAATGGGGAATTGGTGGAGAGATATGAGACAAAGGTAGCTGATAAGGAAGGCTTCACCACCAAGTACCCGTGCAAGTGTCCTCAGTTTCTGGAAGATGATGGGGTAGTTTGGGCTAGACCCCGAGGATTGTATGATTTTGTGGATAGGATAGATGAAGAGTTAAGAGATCGTGAAGATGATTTTGCAAGACATCCTCTACTACAGAATCATGGAAATAAGAATGGATGGGTGAGCGAGGAGGAGGAAGTGGATTCGGACTTGGAGTCCACTGCGTTTACACTGTTTTAGGTCTTAGATAGGACTCGAACTGCGTACGACTTGTTTTCAATGTTATGTTTGTTTTTAATGTTTTATGATTTTGTTGAGTTGTTTTGACACTGATTGTATGTTGGAATGTGAATTCCTTCGGATTTTGGGTATTATCCCGTGTGTTAATGAGAAGCCTTGGGCGAGTTTGGATATTTTGGTGTGTATAGTATGAGTATTATGGGAGTATATTTTGGTTAGTATTGATTGCGTGCTATTTGTTATAAAATGTTACTATTGTTAGGTGTGGCGTTGGAAGTAAGAACACATGTGGAAGGATACATCTAAAATTGTGGTTGGCCAACACAATTATAAATGTATCACGACATATGTGGACCTACAACCAATGTTACATTGAATCAATGGTGATATGCTTATGTGTGGTAGAGTTGAGTTTGTTTGGTTATGTGATTTAGAGTGTCTCATGTGATGGGAGGTAGATGATTGAGTAGGATTATGGAGACTGTAGAATCTTGTGAATGGTCTCTAATGGTTCTATTGTCCTACGTGTTTAGGAAATGGCGCCAAGGAAACCAAGACGACCTATCACTAAGTCACCTATGAGTGGAGCTTACCGGACATCGAAGAAGTCCAAGAAGTCGACACCTATTATTGGGGATAGCAACCCTATCTTTCAGCAAATGATCAATCAGCAGCTAGAAGCTTTAATGCCTGAACTTGTGATTCAATTGAGTGCGCAGATAGGCAGTGGAGCTCATCCTGATGGTGCTGGAAGTGGAGGAGGCGGAAATAATGGGTGTACTTACAAGGAGTTCATGGCCTGTAAGCCTAAGGAATTTGATGGAAAGGGTGGTGCAATTGCACTCACTCGATGGATAGAGAAAATGGAGTCTGTGATGGATATAAGTGGATGTAGTGAGGTCCAGAAAGTTAAGTATGCGGTTAGTTCTTTGGTTAACAAGGCATTGACCTGGTGGAACACGCAACTTCAGGCTAGGGGACGAGTTGCGGCTTTGGGTATGACTTGGGAGGACTTCAAAGCCTTAATGGTGGAGGAGTTTTGCCCAGTCAATGAGCTGCAGAAATTGGAAGAAGAGTTGTGGAATCATACTATGGTTGGAGCTAATCATATGGGGTACACTGATAGGTTTCATGAGTTAGCTAGGATGGTTCCTCATCTAGTAACTCCTGAATCGAAGCGTATTGAGAAGTATATCCGTGGATTGGTTCCACAGATTCGTTCGATGGTTAGGGCGACTGAGCCGACAACGCTTCTAAGTGCTATTCAAAAGGCTGGGGCACTGACGGATGAAGCAGTTAGGAGTGGAACACTGGCAAAGTCGGGAGAGAAGAAGCGAGAGGAGGTTGATACTACTAAGACAGCTGGTTTTAGTGGTGACAATAAGAAATCAAGAAAAGGAAAGGGGTTCGTAGCAACGGATCCTATGATGGCAACAGGTTATGTGGGAACAGTTTCTATGGCTAAGACTGGTAATAATGAGAAGAAGGGATATATGAGTAATGCCCCTAGATGTGCTATGTGCGGTTACCATCATCTCGAGAACACTCCATGTCGTGCGTGCTTCAGATGTGGCAAACCTGGACAATTTGCTAGGGACTGTCGTGCGGTGATTACTCAAGCGACTCCAATCAACTCGGTTGGCGCAGGGGTTTATCGCAGGGCATGCTATGAGTGTGGTAGTACTGATCATCTGCGTAACGGGTGTCCCAAACTTGTTGGAATGCACAGTTGAAAGAACTTCAAGATAAGGGGTTTATTCGACCTAGTCATTCTCCGTGGGGAGCGCATGTTTTGTTCGTTAAGAAGAAAGATGGTTCGTTTAGAATGTGTATTGATTACCGAGAGTTGAATAAGTTGACGGTGAAGAATCGGTATCCTTTACCTAGAATTGATGATCTTTTCGACCAGTTGCAGGGTGCTAGATTTTTCTCAAAGATAGATCTGCGATCTGGTTATCATCAGTTAAGAGTGCATGAGGAGGATATTCCCAAGACAGCTTTTAGAACTCGTTATGGACACTTTGAGTTTACGGTTATGCCATTTGGGTTGACTAATGCACCAGCGGTATTCATGGATTTGATGAATCGTGTGTGTAGGCCCTATTTGGATAAATTCGTAATTGTGTTTATTGACGAAATTCTGATTTACTCTAAGTCGAAGGAAGAGCATGGGGAACACCTGAGGTTAATACTTGGCTTGTTGGAGAATAAGAGATTGTATGCTAAGTTCTCTAAATGTGAATTTTGGCTGCAAGAGGTGCAATTTCTTGGTCATATAGTGAATAGTGAAGGTATACATGTAGATCCTAGCAAGATAGAAGCGGTCAAGAATTGGAAAGCTCCTACGACACCTTCTGAGATATGCTCTTTCTTAGGACTGGCAGGATACTACAGGAGATTTATAGCAAATTTTTCAAAGATTGCTAAGCCTCTCACTATGTTGACTCAGAAGAATAAAAAGTATGAGTGGGGAGATGAGCAAGAAGTGGCTTTTCAGACATTAAAGGATAGTTTGTGTAATGCACCTATTCTGACGTTACCTGATGGGCCAGATGATTTTGCGGTATATTGCGATGCGTCGAATCAAGGATTCGGATGAATGCAAAGGGGGAAGGTGATAGCTTGTGCATCACGACAACTCAAGGTTCATGAGAAGAATTATACCACTCACGATTTAGAGCTTGGTACGGTGGTATTTGCTCTCAAGAATTGGAGACATTATTTGTATGGAACGAAGAGTACGGTCTATACCGATCATAAGAGTCTTCAGCATATTTTTAATCAGAAGGAGTTGAATATGCGTCAAAGAAGATGGATGGAGTTGTTAAGTGATTACGACTGCGACATTCGTTATCATCCTGGAAAAGCGAATGTGGTGGCCGATGCGTTGAGTAGAAAGGAAAGAATTAAGCCAAGGCGTGTGCGAGCTATGAGCATAACATTGCAGTCAGGAATTAAGAGTAAGATATTGGCAGCACAAGTGGAGGCTCTCAAGGATGAGAACCTTGTGGCTGAAATGTTGCGTGGTTTAGATCAGCAAATGGAAAGGAAGGAAGATGGTGGACTATATTTCTTAGATCGAATATGGGTTCCACTAGTAGGAGATGTGAGAAAGGTGATCATGGATGAGGCTCATAAGACGAGATACTCGATTCATCCAGGGTCTGATAAGATGTACTACGATCTTAGAGATGCTTATTGGTGGCCGGGCATGAAGAGGGAGATAGCTGAGTATGTTAGTCGATGTTTAACTTGTTTGAAGGTTAAGGCTGAACATCAGTAACCCTCTGGATTGTTGCAGCAGCCGCCAATTCCTGAATGGAAGTGGGATAATATAACTATGGATTTCATTACTAAATTTCCTCGCACAAGTAATGGACATGACACGATATGGGTTATTGTGCACAGATTGACGAAGTCTGCACATTTTCTGGCCATTCGTGAAGATTACAAGATGGAGAAGTTGGCAAGGATCTATATAAATGAGATTGTGGCAAGGCATGGTGTGCCTGTGTCTATCATTTCAGATCGGGATAGTAGGTTCACTTTGCGGTTCTGGCAGTCGTTGCAAAAGGCTTTAAATACACGGTTGGATATGAACACTGCTTATCATCCACAGACCGATGGACAAAGTGAGCGAACAATTCAGACGTTAGAGGATTTGCTTCGTGCTTGTGCTATTGATTTTGGAGGAAGCTGGGATACTCATTTGCCTTTGGCTGAGTTTTCTTATAATAACAGCTATCATTCAATCATTATGTGGAAAACTAGAAGGGGGGTTGAATAGTTTTACGTCTTTTTAATTCGTTATAAAAGATAGTTTTAGAGTTTACTTAGCTTTTGAAAACTTAGATTCGATAATATGTGATCTCAAGTCTTGTACAATTTAAATAAATAATACTACACAATATATAACAATGATAAGTAATGAAATAAGTAAGAGATGAAAAGATCGAACCGCGAGACAAGAGATTTATAGTGATTCGGCTACAAGGACACCTTCCTTGCCCTACTCCACTCCCCGAGCACCTAACTCGAGAGTTTTCTTCACTATATCAACAAGCTCCCTTATGGCGGAGAAAACCGTACACACCAATTTACACACCAATTTTCACACCACAACTTCGTCACACCTAAGTCACAACTTCTTCAAATCAATCTACTTCACAACTAACTACTCCACACCTATCTTCTTCACACCAATCTAGTTCCTAACTTTTCTTCTTCACACCAAGCTACTAACTAATCACACAATCTATATCTAGCACAACTATCTACAATCAAATATTCACAACTTCACAAAGAATAATGTAAATGATCTTTGATGATGGACCAACAACTTGGATGTGGAGATCACAACAAGTTGTAATACTTCTTGTCTTGAGGGATAGAAGTATTCTTCTCTTGCACTTGAGAGGATGAAGGTTGGATCACTTTGAAACAAAGAATTATACACTTATGATCAAAGGATAAGAGAATAGAGAATTGGATCTAGATCTGAAAGTTTTGAAGTGCAAAAGGCGAGAAAATTCTGAGGAGAGAACCAGTATTTATAGGGGAGAAAAATACTGTTCTGGAGCGTGGCCGGTCCCCTTAATTAGTGGCCGGTCCCCTTAATGATTAAGGGGGCCGCCTAAGGAATTAAGGGGGCCGCCCCTTCAGAACGTTGGTTTTTCTTGTCTTTTAGTGGGGAATATTTTTCTGGATAGAATTTGCCATTTTTGGTTGGAAATTTGAAATCATATATTTATAATGAATTAAACATATTCTTTTAATTCCAAAAGTAATTTTGTAAAAGATATAAGATGTTTAATACATTTGATAAAAATTCTAGTGATTAGAAAAATTTCCTTTGATCATGAAATGTAATAAACCCTTTGTTTATTCATACCTTAAGTGATATGGAAGCAAAGACAAATATTAAGCACTAAAACTTGTTTACATCATAAGTTTTAGATTAATGAGTTTATGCTTTGTAATTATCAAAACATAGAGACATTGTTAATATGCTAACAATGTTTTAAGACATTATTTATGTCAACAATCTCCCCCTTTTTGATGATTACAAAACCTTAAACTCATTAGGTCTAAAAAATAATTTTTAGACAAAAATTTAGAGTTTAACATTCTCTTCTCCCCCTTTTTGTAAAATCAAAAAGGTTATTGCTCCCCCTTGATGTATACTCCCCCTCATTTGAGAGCATCAAGGGAATGAGCTAAGGAAATCTTGGCTACTCAAAATAGTAGAAGAGAGCAAGGCAAATATACATGCAAAGCAATAGTTATAAAAATAGATTCATTCAAGCATCATAGAAAGCATTACAACATTTAATATGCTTAAGGCATATTAATCATAATAAAACAAATGAAAAGACATAGTCCTATATTGCCTAGAAAGAGCACTTGGACTTGCTTGCAACTCATGGTTGATTGTTTTATTTGCTTGAAGGATAACATAAGCATAAAGCTTAGTTGTTTGATGGAGAGGGATATGGAGTGAGGTATGGAGCGGAAGAGGTGGCCCTTACGATATTGTATCGTGTTAGGGTTGGAATGGGATGAGGTCGAGTGAGGAGATATTCAATCCAAGAAATATCTTCACTCAAGTAAAGGATTTGTTTTTGGAGAAAGATGCAACAAGGGCAATAGTGAGTGTGGTTTGTAACTTGATCCAAGTTGAGAGAGTGAGGAAGGCAATTGTTGTAGGGTGATGATGGAGGTTGCCTTTGTTGCGTTGTGCAAGATGCATGGCATTGAGATCACGAAGATCATTGATTTGTGATATTTCATCACGGAACTTTTGATTTTCCGTGGTAATGTGGAGAAAGTCATTGTGTTGATATGGATGAATTGGGTTTGTGTAGTTGGAGTTATAGTGGGATGGTTGATCAAACTTGTATGGATCATTACAAGTGATTGGAGGAAGAGGTGAGTGAGTTGGCATGAAGGAAGATGTTTGGCCAATGTTGTATGGTTTGTAAGTAGGATCAAATGAATGTCCTTGTGAATTTGGTGGAAAGTTTGGGAAGTAAGTGGTTGGTGGTGTTGAATGACTTTCAACTTCATTTGTTATGATGGATTTGTTCCGAGGGCTTTTTCTTCGCCAAACGGGTTTTTCCGTCATTCTTGCAAGCCTTGAGGCTTTTGGTTTGGGTTTGTTTGGAGAAGCCATGAAGGGATGAGTAAAGAGTCTTGAGGATTGGGGGTATTTATAGTGTAAGATTTGTATGTTTATGGATGGATAAAGTTTGTTTGGGAGATTAGGACAAATTGTGTTGGTGAAAATTGGGAAATGTAGGTTGAAATGGGCTAAAAAGCAGAAAAGATTCTGTAAACCCGACCATCAGATGGCCGGTCCCCTTAATTAGGGGGCGGTCCCCTTAATGATTAAGGGGGCCGCCTTACAAAATTAAGGGGGCCGCCCATCTGGTGATTTCCAGGTTGCCAGAATTGGGTTTTTGGCAGAAAATTTGCAGAAAGGTTATGTGTTTGGATTAGAATTCAAGCAAGTTCAATTCTCTTAGGCAATATAGAATCTAATCTAATCAAGATATAGCATGCATGCAAAAACACATAGGCAAAGGAGCAAATAATCAACACATAATAAGCAATAGGAGGTACGTAAAGGCAAGCACACTTAAGCTTCCTAAGGCACCTATCTTAGATTAAAGGCAAAGGCAATTAGTGAGTGAAAAGCTAGTGATGGATCAAGATGACACCATTATTAGGGAATTTGTCCTAGTGAGTTTCTATATGCAACAAATGTGGAGTTGTGATTGTTTCGACTCCTAGATGCAAAAAGAAATAACGATCCTAAGAAACAATCCAAATGATCTCCTTGATTCATTTTTTGCTCGATCATGAATGTCAAAGACATATATTAGATTATATACCTTGACAATTTATGTGAGAGTTTATGCATGATTTTGAAAGACAATGTTTTTACAATTAGTCAACAATGCAAGGAAAATGATCTTCATGTGATTCCTAGATTGTGAGAATAATTTTTAGAGAAAATTGATTGAGTTTTACAAAAAGGTTTATGCAAAGAAAATAAATTTTCTCAATCTTTAGTTTTGTGCGAAATAGATTCCTAGACTCAGAAAAGGTAAAATGAAAAAAAATAAATTTCATGCAAGTATAAATTTGAATTAATTCAATATAATTTAGTCAACTTGTTCCATCATTCCTAATCCTAAACGCAAGTGGTTGAATAATTCACGCTTAAGGGGTTTTGTGAATATATCCGCAATGTTGTCTTCCGATGCAACCTTTTCTATAGATATATTTCCTTTTTGTACATTATCCCTAAGAAAATGGTTACGTATTTCTATGTGTTTAGTCCTAGAGTGTTGCACCGGATTTTTACTTAAATCTATCGCACCTTTATTATCGCACATAATGGGGATATTTTCTAACCTAATGCCATAGTCTACGAGAGCTTGTTTCATCCATAGTGCTTGTTGACATGCCTTTCCGGCGCTTACATATTCGGCTTCGGTGGTAGAAATAGCAAGAGCAGTTTGCTTCTTCGAAAACCAAGACGTTAGACAACATCCCATAAACGTGCAAATACCGCTAGTGCTCTTTCTATCTACGTAGTCTCCCGCATGATCCGAATCCGCATAGACGATGGTTTCTATGCCGGATTCCTTAGGATACCATAATCCTAAGTGTATAGTGCCTTTAACGTATCGGAAGATACGCTTAACCGCTTCTAGGTAAGAGGTTTTGGGATCCTCTTGAAAACGGGCACAAAGGCAGACACTAAACATGATGTCGGGTCTACTTGCCGTCAAGTATAGTAAACTACCTATCATTCCTCTATACTTGGTGTTATCTACGGACTCACCTTCATCGTCCTTTGTGAGCTTTACCTCCGTAGACATGGGAGTTTTCATGGGTTTTGAGTCTTCTAGGCCAAATTTCTTAAGCATTTCCTTAATGTACTTAGATTGGTTAAAAAATATTCCATCTTCTAATTGTTTTATTTGAAATCCTAGGAAGAAGTTAAGTTCACCCATCATGCTCATCTCAAACTCATCATGCATGATTTTGGCAAATTCATCACACATGTCTTGACAAGTCGATCCAAATATAATGTCATCAACATATATTTGGACAATGATGAGATTTGGGTCTTTCCTTTTAGTGAAAAGAGTGTTATCTACCATTCCCATGGAATAATCATGTTTAATAAGAAAAGCTTTTAATCGATCATACCAAGCTTTGGGAGCTTGTTTGAGTCCATACAAGGCTTTCTTTAACTTATAAACATAATCAGGTTTTGCGAAGTCAATGAATCCTGGAGGTTGTGCCACATATACCTCCTCATTGATAAAACCGTTAAGGAATGCACTTTTCACATCCATTTGGAATAACTTAAAATCTAGGACGCAAGCATAGGCAAGTAATATCCTAATCGATTCTAGTCTAGCTACGGGGGCATAAGTTTCGTCATAATCAATTCCTTCTTGTTGATTATAACCTTGGGCAACTAACCTAGCTTTATTCCTAGTAACTATTCCATTCTCGTCTAACTTGTTCCTATATACCCATTTGGTTCCTATGATGGTCATATCCTTTGGATTTGGGACCAATTCCCAAACATCATTTGCCTTAAATTGATTTAATTCTTCTTGCATAGCTATAACCCAACTTTCATCCTTTAAAGCCTCGCTAATATTCTTAGGTTCTATTGCTGAGAGGAAACAAAAGAAGTTGTTTTTATCTTGGGCTTGTGACCTAAGGGTTCTTTGGTTAAGATGTCCTATTATGTTATCTAATGGATGTGATCTAGATTCTTTAATATTAACAGTTTCGTTATTTTCTAAATTAATGTCTTCATTATCATTTCCTATGGGTTTTGTTTTACTAACCTCAATAACTTCATCTTCGACTAAATCATCATCTTCTAAAGGTAGTGTTTTAGGAGGTGGTGGTGTTTCATCAAATGTTACATTTAGTGATTCCTTTACTTTCATGGAGTGTTTGTTAAGTATTATATATGCTTTGCTATTTTGTGAGTATCCTAAAAATATTCCTTCATATGATTTTGGATCAAACTTAGTGAGGTAGTCCTTAGTGTTTAAAATATAGCATTTACTTCCAAATACCCTAAAGTAGCTTAAGTTTGGTTTTCTACCTCTTAATAACTCATAGGGAGTTTTTCCTAGAATTCTTCTAATTGATACCCTATTTAAAATATAAGTTGATGTATCTACGGCGTGACACCAAAATTTTTGTGGAATGGATTGTTCATTTAACATAGTTCTACTCATTTCTTGTAGTGACCTATTTTTTCTTTCTACTACCCCATTTGATTGAGGGGTACGGGGAGCGGAGAAATTGTGAGATATTCCATTTAACTCACAATATTTTCCGAATTGTACTTCGTTATCAAATTCCCTACCATGGTCCGTCCTAATGGAAACTATTGAGCATCCTAATTTATTTTGAATCATTTTACTAAATATTTCGAATTTTTCAAAGGCTTGGGTTTTGTCACTTAAAAACCTAGTCCAAGTGTATCGTGAGTAGTCATCTACTATTACTAAGGTATATTTGTTTCCTCCATAGCTCCGCACAGCGGATGGACCAAAAAGATCCATATGTAATAATTCTAGGCACCTAGTAGTGGATACTATATTCTTAGCTTTGTGACTAGCATGAGCTTGTTTTCCAATTTTACATGCATCACAAAAATGCTTGTCATATTTTAGATTAGGCAAATTTCTAACTAATTCCTTAGAGGCCAAAGATTGTATTTGTTGCATGTTAGCATGTCCTAATCTCCTATGCCACAATGTAGAGTTTTCGGGTCGTTAGGCATATCCTATCCTCAGGTTTGTTTCCTAGTTTCATAACATATATGCCGCCTTTCCTAATTCCTCTACCTATAATTTTTCCATTCTTAACTATTTCGCTATCCTCTTCGGTAAATGTGACTCTACATTTATTATCACATATTTGTCCTACACTAAGCAAGTTATATGTTAATTTATCTACATGCTCTACATTTTCAATAGTAAGTGAGTCTTGAGAAATCGTACCTTTGCCAATGATTTTTCCACGTAAGTCACTACCGAAAATAACGTTACCTCCATTGTATGCCTTGTATGTAGAGAATAGCTTGCGGTTCCCCGTCATGTGCCTCGAACATCTGCTATCTTTGATCCATTCGTCAGGTTCCAAGTCAATTCCTAAACATATTTCGTCGGTTTCTTTTGCCATAAAACACTTTTCTTCTCTTGGCTTTTCAACCTCTTCTTTGTCACTATCACTCCATGTTCCACTAACAAAAGCACCTTGATTTTCATAACCCGGTGGCTTTAGACATTCGCCAATGAGATGATTTGGACTTCCACATCTAAAGCACTTTCTTTTCCCGTAGTTGTCACTTCTATTCCTTTGGAATGCTTTTCTTTCGTCTCGTGATGATCTAGTGAATCTTCCTCGTCTCTTGAAGAATTTCTTGAATTCTCTTACGGCCATTGCATATTCTTCGTCTTCACTTTCGTCACTTGAATCATCATCATCACTAGGTTCCTTTTTGGCTTTTAGAGCAATGGATTTGGTTTGTTCTTTCTTGACTTTGACCGTTTCCGAATCTCTTCTTATGATTTCTTCATGAACCTTCAAGTTGCCAATTAGTTCATCTAGTGATAACGTCATCAAGTTCTTTGATTCTTCAATTGCCGTGACCTTAGCTCGCCATTTTGGATGCAATGCCCTAAGAAATTTCCTAACACAATTTTTACTAGAAAATGTCTCATCAAGTGCTTTTAAACTTGTAATGATAGTGTTAAACTTAGCAAAAGCATTATCAATTGATTCCTCTTCCGGAATCGTAAATTGTTCATATTGTTGTACAAGAAGATCCATTTTATTATCTTTGACTTGGCTATTACCTTGGTGAGTAATTATTAAAGAATCCCAAATTTCTTTGGCGGTTTTACACATAAAAATTCTTTCATATTCTTTGCGTGGTAACGCATTATAAATTACCATTTTAGCCTCATTATTTTTTGCTAATTTCTTTTTCAAATCATCATTTTGTTCTTCAAAAGATACAATTTCATTCATTTTAGTTTCAACATTATATTGAATAGGAGGAAAATCACCAAAGGTAATAATATGCCAAAGATCAAGATCTTTTGATTTCACATATGTTTCGAATCTATTTTTCCAATATAAAAATCCATCACTTTCAAATAGTGGTGGTCTTTGCATAGATTGCCCTTCTAAATATTTTTCAGATTCCATAGATCATTACAAGTTTTAAAATACAATATATTTTAAAAATCTTGCTAGACGTGGCTCTTGATACCAATTGTGGAAAACTAGAAGGGGGTTTGAATAGTTTTACGTCTTTTTAATTCGTTATAAAAGATAGTTTTAGAGTTTACTTAGCTTTTGAAAACTTAGATTCGATAATATGTGATCTCAAGTCTTGTACAATATAAATAAATAATACTACACAATATATAACAATGATAAGTAATGAAATAAGTAAGAGATGAAAAGATCGAACCGCGAGACAAGAGATTTATAGTGGTTCGGCTACAAGGACACCTTCCTTGCCCTACTCCACTCCCCGAGCACCTAACTCGAGAGTTTTCTTCACTATATCAACAAGCTCCCTTATGGCGGAGAAAACCGTACACACCAATTTACACACCACTTTTCACACCACAACTTCGTCACACCTAAGTCACAACTTCTACACAACTTCTTCAAATCAATCTACTTCACAACTAACTACTCCACACCTATCTTCTTCACACCAATCTAGTTCCTAACTTTTCTTCTTCACACCAAGCTACTAACTAATCACATAATCTATATCTAGCACAACTATCTACAATCAAATATTCACAACTTCACAAAGAATAATGTAAATGATCTTTGATGATGGACCAACAACTTGGATGTGGAGATCACAACAAGTTGTAATACTTCTTGTCTTGAGGGATAGAAGTATTCTTCTCTTGCACTTGAGAGGATGAAGGTTGGATCACTTTGAAACAAAGAATTATACACTTATGATCAAAGGATAAGAAAATAGAGAATTGGATCTAGATCTGAAAGTTTTGAAGTGCAAAAGGCGAGAAAATTCTGAGGAGAGAACCAGTATTTATAGGGGAGAAAAATACTGTTCTGGAGCGTGGCCGGTCCCCTTAATTAGTGGCCGGTCCCCTTAATGATTAAGAGGGCCGCCTAAGGAATTAAGGGGGTCGCCCCTTCAGAACGTTGGTTTTTCTTGTCTTTTAGTAGGGAATATTTTTCTGGATAGAATTTGCCATTTTTGGTTGGAAATTTGAAATCATATATTTATAATGAATTAAACATATTCTTTTAATTCCAAAAGTAATTTTGTAAAAGATATAAGATGTTTAATACATTTTATAAAAATTCTAGTGATTAGAAAAATTTCCTTTGATCATGAAATGTAATAAACCCTTTGTTTATTCATACCTTAAGTGATATGGAAGCAAAGACAAATATTAAGCACTAAAACTTGTTTACGTCATAAGTTTTAGATTAATGAGTTTATGCTTTGTAATTATCAAAACATAGAGACATTGTTAATATGCTAACAATGTTTTAAGACATTATTTATGTCAACACATTAGATGTGCACCGTTTGAGATGTTGTACGGAAGGAAGTGTAGATCACCGGTGTTATGGGCAGAGGTTGGGATGAGTCAGTTGATTGGACCTGAATTGGTACAAGAGACTACGGATATGGTCTTTCAGATTAAAGAAAGACTTAAGGCTGCGAGAGATCGTCAAAAGAGTTATGCGGATAATCGCCGCAAACCTTTGGAGTTTAGTGTTGGAGATTTTGTGATGTTGAAGGTGTCACCATGGAAGGGTGTTGTGCGTTTCGGTAAGAAAGGCAAGTTAGCACCTAGATATGTTGGGCCATTTGAGATTACGGAGAGGATTGGACTTGTGGCTTATCGGTTGAGATTGCTTGAGGAATTAAGTGGTGTGCATGATACGTTTCACGTGTCTAATTTGAAGAAGTGTTTGGCGGATGCTAGTTTGCATGTGCCACTAGATGAGATTAAGGTTGATAGAACACTTCACTTTGTGGAGGAACCTGTTGAGATTATGGACCGAGAAGTTAAGAGTATGAAGCGTAGTAAGATTGCATTGGTAAAGGTACGATGGAATTCCAAACGTGGTCCTGAGTTTACTTGGGAACGTGAGGATCAAATGAGAGCTAAATATCCTAAGTTGTTTGCTGAGAAGTCTGATGATACGAGCTGTTAAATCTCGGGATGAGCTTTCCCTAAGTGGGGGATGATGTAACAACCGTGATTTTAGCAGGTTAGTTAGACTTTTAGCCTCGAGTTAATCTAACTTTGTTTGGTATGGTTTGAGTAGTTATATGTGTGTTATTGTGTGTTATAGTGTGATTAGTATTTGAGTTAGCACTAAATCCCTTCGCGTTGTGGTTGTTATTGTGATTTTTGATGATGTTGATTTTGGGAAAGTTCATTTTGATCACTCATGTGGTGTATAAATGACTTGTGTATATTTGGCGTTTTGAGGTTTTGCGTAACGAGCCTTCGTTCAAGTTATTGAGCGTTAGTAAGTTACAGGAATGTTGTTTTTGTGAGGAAATGCTTATGGAGTGTGTAAAAATCTATTTTTAGAAACTTTATTTTGAAAATGCATATTTTCCGGTTTGTCGTAAAATTAAGGTTTATCGCGAAAGACGTTAGGTTTTGTTATGGGAATACATAAAATATGAAAAGTATGAGGTTTTTAGTGTAATAAATAAATTAATAAAAAATATAAAAAATATATAATAATAAGGGGGGGGGGGGCGATTATGGGATTAGAGGGAAAAAAGGAAACCAAATTTGATACCAAATACAACTCTAAGCTTTAAGGGTTATCCAAAATAATTATAAATACAAAATCAAAACTCCCCTACCCCTTTTTCCTGCATATTGAGTCGAACACAAGGAGGAACAAGAAGAAAAATTAGGGTTTCATAATTGTCTAGCAATAATCAAGAATCAAGGTAAAATCTTTAACCCTTACGTGTAATTAATTAATTATTGTTATGATTCATGTAATATTTAATATGATGGAATCTAGGGTTTATATACTTCTGTAAATTATTGAAGTAAAACATGTTAGGATGACTAGATGTTAATAATATGGTTAATGGTTAAGGGAATTGAGTGTTAAACGCGTTAGATTATGTGTTAGGGTTTGGACAGAAAACTATGGCTGTAAAGATGTGAGTGTAAATAACAGATGGTGAAGAGTTAAGTCACGAATTTTAGGTCTAAATTGAAGTATAATGAAAGAGTTTTCCAAAAAGTTCAGCCACGATCGATTTTAAGGTCGGGAAGTCGGTCTTTTGATTTTTCTTTGTTAAGGTGTCAAAGCTGTCAAACCGGGACAGATTTTGGGTAAAAGTTTGAGGGTGTCATGTGGTTGTAAATGTGGTATTTTGACTTGGCCTTCTGGAATAGTTAAGTTTTAGGTTATATTAGACTACCACGAAGAGGATTCGCGATAAAAACTTGTGGAAGTAATTATTAAAAATCAAAACTTTTTGGTGTGCGTTTAGATCCGAATTTGAGTAGTTGACAAGTTTGAATTTCTTATGAGTATTTGTGTGTGTTATTGGTCCATGGACTTCTGGGATTAGCTTCTATGCTTATGAGAGACCATGTTAAATTTTTGGTGTGAGTTGTTGAGCTTTATTTGTCGTGATTTTATGTGGATGAACGTACCCAAAAATTCTGCATTTTCTGATTTTAAGAGTGCAAGGGATTTAGTGAGTATTAAGTTATGGTAGTGGTTAGTGTGGTGTCTAGGAGATCCATGGTGGGTCATATGAGTCTTAGACATCCATCATATATGTATTACATGGGTTGTAGCTTTTAGCTTGACCTTGTGTAATGTGGATTATTTTTTTGTGCTATAGATTGTGAGTTGTTTTTGTGAAAGCTGCGGAGTTTAAGATGAGTTCATAGTTCCATATTTTTACCTTGTTTTAAACTTGGGATGGGAATGATGCTTGTCTTAAATGATTTGAATTACTGTGATTATGTGTATGGTGTTAAAGAGCTTGGACTTTTAATGTTATCGTATTTATGCTATATGTGAACGGTAATGATATGATGTGTGATAGCTGTGTGGTCCAATTGGGAGGGTGCTTACTCTGTTGCTCGTGCATACGACCTAATTGGAGAGTAGCATCCCTACTCACTATTTTTGTGCTGTGTGGTCCGATCGGAGGGTATTAATTTACCCATTATTTTGGGAGCGGGGGTCACGATCCGACCTGGTATGATGTGTTTTGGAGCGGGGGTCACGTTCCGGCCCGATGGTTGCCTTATGTGTGATGTTGCCTAGTAATATATGTAGCTTACATGATAACTATAATTATTTGTCCAGCTATATTTTGTAATCACAGTGATTTTGGTTGCCTTGTGTGTTGAGTCTCAAACCTATGAATCTCACCAACGTTATGTTGACATTTTAAGCATCATTTTCAGGTGAGCATTCTAAGGCCAAAGTTGAGGGCAGCAATTAGGCGAGACTTAGTTGCATGGAGACTTACTTATGTTTTGAGATTTGATTTTATTTGAATTTGGATATGATACATTTATGTTTTCTGTTTGGTACTTTCAAATCTATTGAAGATACCTTTTAGATTTTGTTTTGGTTATTTATCTTTGGGTATTGTTACAACACTGTGTGTTGGTACATTGCTCTATTTATGTGCATGTAGTTGTTCTCTATGTTGACACCAGGTGTTGTGATGATATCCATGAAGTTACACCCATGCGTTTCCGCCGAGGCGGGGTGTGACATATAACTAGTTGGAAAACCGCGCGTTGCCGCGGGGTGTTTTCCGAATAGGGAAAGTGTAATAACGGCCGGTAGCTACTTAACGTCAATTTAGTGACTAAGGACTGACTTTGCAATTGACGTATAACATGAAGGACCAATCATGTAAATTATGAGAGGACTAAATATTCAACGAACGTCTGAGATGAAAGACCAATTTCGTATGGATTTTTAAAGAAAATGTTAAAGATAACGACCGTTAGCTAACAACCATTAAATATTTAACGGCCGTTAGTTATTAACTAACGACCGTTAGTTCCGACCCGCCCCGCCCAAACCCGACCCGGCCTAAAATGGTTTCTACGGTGGTTGCCATGTGAGGTTTGTCAAAACCATCCCAATAAATGTATATATGTATAATGAGAATGTTATATTTCAGTGTTATTCGAATTCGCTTACTCACACTGCAAAGGTAACTACCAGTAACCAACATATGATTTCATAATTTTATTTCCCACATGAATTGTATGTCTAACACCAACTTTGAAAAACTACCAGTAACCAACTATATATGATTTAATAATTTTATTTCCCACATGATTTCATAGATTTACAAATTGTCACCATAATCAACTTTGAAAAACTTTGTGAAAATATTAAGATACCAATTCCACATTAAATCCACCGTAAAGGAACAACAATGATCTTTTAGATACACATATGGATTTAAGATATGTCAATAGAGTGTTGCTTCACATATCAAATCCAGAAATAACTGCGTCTTGGTCTTTGCAAGGCCAATCCAGATAGAGAGAGAGCAAGGAATTGAGTTTGTCAATCTTTTTATCAGAATAGCCACATACTGGCTTTACCCCAGCATTGAAGAAGACTAAGTTTTTGAATTATAACTGATACACTTAATTGATTTTATAAAAGTTTGAACAAAAAGTGTTTAGGGTCACCGTTAGCTTCCCAACATATTTTGCCATCTCAAGTTTAAGAGGATATAGACCGGAGACATCTTCAAGGAAGAAAAATAGAGACTAGACTAAACATCGGAGTATTTCTCAAGTACAAAGATGTAAAACATGCCACAAAAGAACAGCCGGAGTTCCTAAACCAAGCTTCATAGACCTAAGAGAATCTTCCAACTCTTTTGCAGTTCACATGATTTCTACATGTCCAGAATTTCTACATTGTGTCACCCAAGAGACACGGAGAAACATGCTGCCATTAGAAGTAACATCTCAGGGAAGAGTTGTTGCTGGGGAATCTTGATAGCCCGTGATACCCAAGATCCGAATTCTAGTGTTTGGCTGCATGTTTCAAATCACAAAGAATCAAATACAAGTAGACGAGTAGGAATTTGAGTTATGGGGTCAACACATTAAAGTGGAAAAGAATTCCCTCAAAATTTTCAACAATTCATATCAATTCGAAGTTGATTAAGTATGCTAGACCCAAGGACTTGCAACATAAGTCTCTAACCTTACATCTCGCTACACACGTTACATAGCATTCCGTTGGTAGAACACTTTTTCATAAACATTTAAAGGTAAAAACTGGTTTTATATAGACGTCACCTCAGATCTCTTTTTATTACTCAAATGCTAATACAACATGCAGCAGCCTTACTCACAAGTTAATATATCCAGCCATGCCTAATATAACCATCTAATATCATATGCGTATAATCAGCCATCAGAATAGAGCCCAGAAAATGAAAGGTGCATGTGACATGAAGTAGATTACCTGTCTGTGGCCAATATTCCTACGGTAGTTCTTCTTCTTCTTGTACTTGAAGACCACCACCTTCGGATCCAGACCCTATAGAATGCGTGGAAAAAAGCAATGAGCAATATGTAATTACGATAAGCTTAAGGTAGCAAAAGGGGCAGGTCAGGCAACAACAGTTTGGTTCAAACAAATCATTTTTGGTAACGGTGGAAACTGGTAAAAAAGAATTGTGCACTCGTTAAAAAAAAAAAAAAAAAAAAAAAAAAAAAAAAAAAAAAAAAAAAAAAAAAACTGTGAACTATTTGCATTTTAGATATAATTCCATATATAGTTAAATAATGAAAAGACGTGTGAGAGAGATGGGAACCAATCTCAATTGCTATCCAATATTCTATTATAATGTAGGCCTGTTTGACCCATAAGAGATTAAACATAACCCGAGTTGAGCCACTCATAAGCACATGTGTTAAATTATCACCTCTAGGAAAAGTAGGAAAAGTAAATGATGTACCTGTTCCTCCACGACTGCATGTACAGCTGCATTAGGCACCACAGGCTTCCCAATGTATGTGCTTGTTTTTGTGCCAACAAGTAACACCTTGTTCAAAATTATCTACATACACTAACTTATATCAGAAGATCAAAGCAAGAAAAGATAAAGGTCAAATGTAGGACGGTTTTAGTCCCATTTATACAGATAAAATTATCATTGCTTTGTTGGAAAACTTTGCTATTCGGGTTCGGGTCAACCCGACTAACCCGAGGTTTTTTTTTTTTTTTGGTGGTTTTATAACTGTAAATTAGTTCATTCGGTGGTGTACTTGGCCCATTAAAATTTTGAAATGTAAATTTTGGGATTTATTGTTGTCTTTAATTTAAGAAGAAATTTTTGAAATATAATTTAGTCTAAAGTCAATAGATCAACGAAATGTGATCAGTTTCTTATACTTGGACCTCTCGATCGGACTTTGTCTAGCTGATCGATATTTAATGTATATTCATTTTGCTAGCAATAAGCATTATTAAAAGAGAAAATAAATACATTTATCAATCATCGTTAATTAATTTTCATCAAGAAGAATGTAATTGCAACAAGCCATGTTACATCAGTAAAGAATAATACATTTTAGCCTCATAAATCTACTATTCTCGAACCGACTAGTATAAATGGTACAGACCCAAACCCGACTTGACCTGACCCGAACCCGACCAACCCGAGTTCAAATAGGGTCGGGTTCGGGTATTTTATTTTTAGTCTTGACCCGACTTCGACCCAACCCGAATGACCCCAACCCGACCAACCCGACCCGATTAACACCTCTAGTGCTAAATGAAGAATATAATATCAATTCCAAGTATATGAAATGAAGAGGAAAAACTGATCAGAAATTGTGCTTAATGCTTACTTTATCGTCAACAGCTGCACCCTTCAGCCTCTGTGTGTACAGGAAACGTCCAGGAAAGACGATGTATTGTCGACCCCCAATCTGAACAGCAATAAAAATATAAAGTAATTTCCAAAATACATATAATCAGACAGTTAGTTTCACAGACATATATAACGAGGCATGCCTCACACATATTCCTCATAGTTTTCTGCAAATTCCATTAGAGTAAAGAATGGGTATACTATAACTTGTTAAGATAAAAAAAAAAATGTTTTTCAAATCCAAAACGGAAAACCATGTTTGCTATACAGTACATCAAGTTTTATTCACATGAAACATACCATCATTATTAGATTAAATATTATTAAGTAATTGGCATTTCATGAGCATTGTACTTATCTTCGGGTGTTAAAAAAAAAACATGACAAAACAGGACATGATAAACTTGGGCATCATACTCCCTCTCCCAAACTTGTGCAACTAGAGAACAAAAATCTAACTACAATGGCTACAAAATATCGGGTTCTTCTAGCAATGTGCTTCCCTAATGGGAGTCCTTATTAGAGTAGACTAAACGGGAATTTTGGGATTGCTTATATGAAATTACTTATCTGCTTTAAAATAAACTCGCACAGAAATGTTTTCATTTTAAGCGCTTATTTCAATGAAAAAGAAGTAAATAAGTAGTTTTCGCCATACACTTAAGGGGGCGTTTGTTTGAGATTATTTATGAGCTTGTGAGCTTATCTGTTTTCGGCTTATGTTTCATAAGCTCGATTTTTTTGAGACTTGTAAGCTTATATAAGCTTACATAAACCCACAAGTTTCAAAATAAGCAGAAAAAACTGAGCTTACGAAACATAAGCCGGAAAGAGATAAGCTAATAAGTCCATAAATAAGCATAAACAAACACCCCCTACATATCTGCAATCCCAAACGCCCCTAAAGGGTTTTGTTACCCTTTTCGATAAGAAATGAATAAAATTTGTGAAATCTAACAATGCAGCCATGAAATTAGCAGAAAATACAAGACACTAACCATAACAACCGCGAAAACTTCTTCACCTTTAGCTTCTTCTTGTCCATTCTCAGTTCCATCAGCAGCTTCAAACTCAACAGCTTCAGGAACTTCTTCAGGAACATCAACAGCAGATGGGGTTTCAGTTGAGGAAACTTTAAGTGGTACAATTGTTGTTGATGATGATTTAGCTGATTTCAAGAAACAAGTTCTTGAAACAACATGGGAGTGACACAAAGGTAGTTTTGATAATAATGTTGTTGTTGTTGAAGTTGAAGGTGTGTTTTTGTGTGTAAAGATTGGTGTCATGGAAGATGAGGTGCAACAAATACTCATCGCCATTTTTGTTTAAAGATTTGTTGATGTCACAACGGGCTGTGTTTGCTTTGCTACTAGTTTGATGTTGTTTTATCTATCTTATCCGGCCTCTCTCTATCTCTATTGCCTTTGGGATATGCTCTCTCTCTTTATTTACGCTTCACCCCTTTCTTGCTTTTAGTTTTCCAACTTCTCACTTACTAAAAATATTGATTGGAAATTTGCAAAACTAACATGACTTCGATGTCATTTTTTTTAACACAAAAATACACCGTTGGTCCCTAAACTTGCAAAGAATATCGTTTGGGCCCGAAACTTGAGAAAATCGTTGTCATGAGTCCAAATCTTGGGTTTTTGAGGCCGAATACATCCCTTGACCGTTTTGTCTCGGTCAACGTCTGTTTTGAATTATAGTAACGAGGGTATAATAGACAACTCACATTTATACTATACCTTAGTTATTCTACCTAACCCAACAGTTAACGTTGGGATCGATCATAAATTTGACTATGCAACAGTGATACGCTATTTATTTTTGCGCACGAACCAATAAACCCACCCACCAATCCCATATACACACCATAATTACACAAACCCTTATCCAAACCATCACCTAAAAATCAAAAACCAAATCCAAACTCTCATTTCCAGAACTCAAAAAACCAACTCAAATTCCAACAATACCATGTCGTTTGGAGCTAATGTTATCACTAATATGCCATATTATATTAGCAACATGCCAAATAATGTGATCACTAATATTATAAATCGTTTGCCAATAAAAGATGTGGTGAGGACGGATAGTTTAGCGAGAAACTGGAAGTTTAAGTGGACTTTGCTCACCGATGTCCTAGTTGATGAGGATTTCTTTTATTATTTAACAAATAAGTTTGACGGGAGGCATGTAACTAGACTGTTACTTTAGCTGAAAGGTCCCATTAGAAGGTTTGTCTTCTCAAAAGAGCCTAAAACGCTGTGTAGACAAGAAGGCTTGAATATGAAGAGATTCAAGATTGGTTTTTGTTTTCGGCTCGGGAAGGAATTGAGGAACTCACAATTAGAAATTGGTATGGTGAACCACTTACGTTGCCAACCCAACTTTACTCTCGTATGGAGTTGAAACATCTGGAACTTCATTATTGTACTTTTCCTACTTTTGTGTTTTTAGTAGTTTTCCAAATCTATTGAGCTTAGAATTGTTATTTGTCAATTTTCAAAGCAGTACAATTGGGAGTTTATTGCTCGTTGTCCCTTACTTGAATCTCTTAAAATGAATCATGCTACTACAAACGAGATGAGACTATTGGATATTGCAAGACTTAGGACTATGAAGAAGTTATATTTGTCATTCGGTGTTTAGAACCATGCAACGGCAATCACAACTTCCAATATCCTTCACCTGACAAGACTTCCAAAACTTGAGACCCTTACATTGGATTTTCAGGACTACAAGGTGATGACATCAAATAAGTACATATTATTAGTGTCATTCATCCCATATTATTGACTTGTTTTATATTATTCTATATGAGAATTGATACTTAACCGTTTACTTTTGTAATTCTCAATTATAAACAAGTGTTTGGTGGAAGTTAGCTATTTTGGACGTAAAATGGAGCAAAATTGATCAAGTTAGAAAAGTCTACTGAACTGAAGGAAGATACGCCGTATCATTCTAGACAGATACGTCATACGAAAATACTTAGGCGAATTTGAAGACCATTGCCTGACTTTGAAGAATGCGCCGCATGAATTAATCACATGCGTAGCATATGAAACTTTGGTCAACGAACAAGATCTGACTTATCTACTCCAGATAGGCCGTATTACTTTCCTGACATACGGCGTATCGATCTCAAGACTTCACCAAAGATATCCTAGATACAGAAGAACATGCGCCGCCTAAGAGTTTGAAGTTACGCCGCATCTAAAGGCGGTGTACGAATATTCATTGTTGGGACATCATTGACCAAGTCTCCTTATGTTTTAATGATGACAAATAAACCTTCGAAACACATAAAATAACAAACGTTAGCCAAAACTCTCTCGTCTCAAGATCTGCAGCTGATGCGCCACCCGCGCGCCGACGCGTTAGCAGCGCGCCAGGCTTTTGTCTTGAACGGGATAAATTTTGAAATTCGGCTTTCCCCTTACCCGAAAAATGTGGATCTTTCAATACAGGTATGTATATGTTATGTGCTTAATTGAGAACACTCGAAACGAGTTTTAGAATTAGAGAGATCCAACTTTTTGAACACCCGTTTTCGGGAAAACGCCAACTCAAGTTTTCTAACTCTCACCTCTAGCCAAGGCTTTTCTAAACCTATGTAGCTTATACATTTCACGTAATATCAAGTGAAAGCATTCATATGCTCATATCTCGTGCTTACGTCTTCTCTAATCATGTAACGGGTTTACTCCCTTATTGGTCAAACAAAGTCAAATGTCACTTTGCGTAAACGCATCCTTTCCCACTTGGGATATGCTTTACATCAATGCAAAGCACTTAACTTGTTTGTATCAATTTTTTAGTTGAGAACGTCGAGTCATGGAAAGTCACGAGTTATGAGATTATGGATTCTCGACGTTGAGTTACTTGAGATTATAAGTAACCTTTGATTTTCTCAACTTATAATCATTATTGTCAAATCTTTTCTTCCTTAATGGCAATATGATTATCTCTTAATCAACCTTCTAATTTCTCTTCACATAAAACAAATCCTCCAACCCTTCCAAAATCCTTCCAAATCATTCTTTTATGGGTAGGTTATTCTCACGGGCCCTATTTCTATTAACCGAACCCTCTCTAAAAGGGTAGCTCACTTTTTTTTTGTTTTTTCCTTATTTTGTCATTTAGTTGTCTATTTTTTTATTTTTTTTTATTTATTTTTTTTTATGTTTGGTATAGTATATATTTTTTGTAATGTTTTTTTTGTTTTATTTGTTACGTTTATATAATTAACGTCCAATGCGTTTTTATTTAATTAATAACAATAACAAATAGCACGTTAAACGTTACCACATTAAACGACTATGACAACAAATGTTATTATTCAAATTTACAAAATTATATTAAAAATTTACAACTTTTATTTTTTTTACAAAAAAATTTCAACTTTTATTATTTTTAACAAAATACTTTTTTTTAAAAACTTTTATAACATTTATTAAAAAAAATAAAAAATTTACAACTTTTAAAAAACTTTTTTACCACATTAAACGACTATTACAAAATTATATTAAAAATTTACAACTTTTATTTTTTTTACAAAAAAATTTCAACTTTTATTATTTTTAACAAAATACTTTTTTTAAAAAACTTTTATAACATTTATTAAAAAAAAATTAAAAATTTACAACTTTTAAAAAAATTTTAAAAAACTTTTATAACATTTATTTAAAAAAAAAAAAAAAAAAAATGTAGCCGCATATTTTGACCAAAAAGAAAAGGGGTAAGGGCTAGTGGGGGACAAAAAAGAAAGATGGCAGTGGGGCTAGGGGTAGGGACGGCTCTAGAGCCCGCCCGGTTAACAACACCCTTCTTTTATTATTCTTTTACACCTTTTGTACTTCATGTACTTTATGTCCCTTTTATTCCCACACAATATCTCAAAAACATTCTCTTCACAACATTCCCTTTCAACCACTAGGATTTCACCACACTTCATCTTCTTTATCTCAACCCTCCATTTTAAACCCAAATATACCTTCCTCACATACACACTCTCTTGGATTCAAAATACACACACTTCACTCACAAACCCTCTCCAACACACACTAGCCAAAGGCTCCCCATCACATCTCAATTCTTACACAAATGCCATCCTTTCCAACTCATTCCTTACACTCCCAACAACTCTATTTTTAAATTACACACACTTCACTCACAACCATCTTCCTCCTACACACACTAGCCAACTCACCCTTAGGCTCCCCATCAAATCACTTACGCATCCAACTCACACCTTGTCCTCTCCTCTCCATTTCAACACATGGGAAATAATTTGAATCCTAAACATGGGCTCCCATTCATCTCAACCATCCATTACTCTCAAACACATCTCAACCCTCCATTCACCCTTTCTCTCCAAGGATTGAATATTCCATTGGATATCCCTTTCAACCCAACCATGGTTGACTTTCTAACTCAACCATGGGTTGTTCTCAACACACCTTTTTCTCACCCAACAATGGTGACTCTTTTAACTCAACCATGGTTCATTCTAACTCAACCTCATTCTCTCTTTTCCCTCTCACAACATTTGAATTTCAAATTAAAATCTCTTCCCTCTCATCGAATATCCCATGACATATTCTCTTTTCTCTTTTATGCCATGTGAGGAATACATATTCTACCCATACCCAATTATCCTTTCTACTCTTTCTATCCTTGATAATTGGTTTCTCATAATCACTTTACAAAACATTTTACAAATTGGCTATTTGAGTTGGTAAACCTTAGAATGATTAATATTAAGGTTTAAACGTGGGTTTTCCATTTCTTTTTATAACATGAAACAAATTGGTACGTATGATAATGTCGCGAGAGAAATAAATAACGAGACATGAAATAGAGAAGTACGTATGAGAAGGATATAGGAACAACTTACTACACCAACTGTGGTGGGAAACGATGTGGTAGACGAACAAGGAGCGAGTGAGAAACGGAACCAAAACAACTTCAAAGCTTCCAAGCTTCAACTTTGCTTCTCCTTTCTTGCTCTTCTCACTTCAGTAGTAAAGAGGAAAACAACTTGTGTTTGCGTTTGGTTTTTGGAGTTGTGATGAGAAAGATGGTGGTTTGCATGGCTTCTTTATATACTCGATTTTGTGCGTGACAAATGGTGAAATGGGCAGGGAATCTCATTGAGTGTATAAGTGTACAAGTTCTTGGATTGGAGAGCATAGGAGGTGGGAGGTGGTGTGTAAGAGTTTACACATGGGTTTCGTAGGTTGTATTTGAGGTAGCAACAAGTGAGGAAGGGTGAAGGTGTAAGAATGTACAAGTAGTAGTACTTAAGTTGAGTCCATGTCGTATTTTACAGATAACAGCCATGAATTTCATTTTTGGTTTAAAATCTCGCGAGTCTAGACGTAAAACATTATTTCGGACATCTTTCGTGTTTTACACTTTTCCTGGTTCGGACCAGAAGGGCCTTAAATTTGGGATTTAAAAAATTCATTACAGAAAGTTGGTGGTTCATTAGAATTCATACGAATTGTTATTGAAACAAAATGCTATTTGTGTCAAATTGAGATGAAACTTGTAAAGTGCCTTAACTTGATCAATATTCTAGTATAGTAATTATATTTGAAAGTTGATAACAATTGTCATTCATGGTTCTTAGAAGCATGGAAAATAGAGTTGTGAATTAAAAAGGGTATGTCGTGTGTAAAAGTTGTGAGCAACTGAGCCAAAGCAAATATGCACTTGTGACTTGTAAAAATAATAGTTAGAGGTGTGCTTGGGCTGTGCAGTTTAGTGAGCTCGTTAGTGAATCAAGTCCAAAGGAAGGGAGCCAAGAATAAAGAGTCCGTTTGATTGATTAATGAGGGGTTAAGGCCTTTTGGTTCTTAGAGGTCCAATATTATTAGTGAGTACACATGGGAATTTTTGTAGGCTCGGGATTTATATAAATTGTATTTGGTAATTATTGAAACGTATGCTTATTAAGTATCAACGTTTTAAGTTATGTATGGTATCTAGGTTATTAAGGTTCAGGTGTAAACGTCGTTTCAAGGTAAGAGTGAATAACGTTGTAATTGACAAAGTGTGTGTGTGTATATATATATATATATATATATATATATATATATATATATATATATATATATATATATATATATATAAATTGTTATGGGTAAAAATGGTTAATTTATGTTGTAATAACGTGTTAATCGTAGAAAAATTTTACGCGATGTTATAGACGCCGTCAGAAGTGACCTGCAGAAATCTTTATGTTGAGTTTCCGGAAAAATTCTGGAAAAACTTATGTCATATTTCCTGGAAAATCCTGCAAAACATCATTATGACTCGATACAAGCATTTGACTCTAACAAATACTAATATACATGTTCATTTAATATTGTGGCGAATCATGATCATTTTCGTTCTTATAAACAAATTTGGGGTTTCCCCTTATACTTAGCTTTTGCAAAATACCTTTATATGAAGTTAAACAACAAAATAAAGCATTTTCACAATTTTAGTTTGAAACATGATCTACCAACAATAAAAATAAAACACGCATACAGAAACAAATAACATCAAACAAATAAAAATCAAACAAATAAAAACTCACAAAACATGGGTTGCCTCCCAAGAAGCGCTTTTCTTTATTAACGAGTCTTGTAGCTAGACTCAAGGTCATGGGCTATCACGTGACCTCGTCATTGGTCTCATTCTCTAGGTCATCTCCAACCTTAGTTTTGTATTCCGGACCTAGTTGCAAACATTCCTTGTAGAAACCGAGTATTCTACTCATGACATAATCTACTCCTCTACGTCTATCCTCATCATTCCTATAGTAAACCGCTTGCTTGTGTTCTTTTTCTAGGTTTGATAGAAGACGGTATTGTTCAATCTTATAGGGCATTTGGTAAGCAATCTCATCGTTCGCATCCTTGAATCTAACTATCCCTAGGGACGGGTCATAACTCATCTTAGAGGCCTCAACAAACGGTTTTCCGAACACTACTTGACTTAGGCAACCATCTATTACTGGACGAATATCCTCTACAATCACAAAGTCGATGACATAAGTGAAGTTTCCTACAAAGACATGTAACCCTTCACTCTTCCTACAAAGTTGCTCATCCAATTCGTGTTAGGCATCATCCTATACTCAAGTTGCTTCTTCATTACCCAGTTATAATAGGTCCTAGTCATAATGTTTATAGGGGACTTAAGATCGATGTAAGCTTTCCACACATGCATATGCCCAATGTTGCATGGTATGTTGATGTTACACTAACAGGATCACCCGTTTTGATGAGTGGTGAACCAAGGATGTAAGGTGTCTCGGGGTCATTGAATAGATCCTTATGATATTCCCGCTCTTCCTTGGTAGGTAACTTATCAAAGTATTATTCTACGTTTTCTACTTCCTCTAACTTTTCTTCCTTAATATCCTCAACTTCCTTAACCTCATCCTTAGTCCCGGTTTCAATTCCAACTTCATCCTTGTCACTTTCCTCTATATTCTTATCTATTGGCTTAATGGCGACAATGTTGACAAAGTGGACGTGTTTGGATGATGAGGGGTCCTTAGTTTGGATTCCAATACTAGTGTCCCTAGTGTCCTTCCTAGGTGTCGTTAGCACTTGGTTGTTGAGGGCTTCCAACAAGTTGTCAATTTTATTGGTCATCTCTGTTGGTTGTTGATTGAATTCGGTTTCAAACTTAGATATGCGAGCTTCTTGAGATGCCATAAATTTGGACATCAATCCTTCAAGATTATTAGTACTACCATAGTTATTGGAAAGATTGTTGTTGAAATTACGGTTATAGGGTGGACCGTTTGATTGGTAACGATTAGGGATTGGAAGAATTGTTTTGGGGCATGTTTTGGTTTTGTTTCCACCTAAGGTTCGGGTGATTTTTCCAAGAAGGGTTGTAGGAATCACCGTAAGCGTTTGGCTCGGGTTTGAAAGTGTACCACTTGTCTCCCGCTTCGTCGGTACGCGAGAATGCGTAATCCGCAAAAGCTTGTCCGGGGAGTTCCACGCAATCACGAGTGTCATGGGGACCACTACATAATTCGCATGAAGAAGTGATTTTGTTCACTTGACTTGAAGGCTTAGGAGCTTCGTAGGATTTCATGAGAAACTTGACTTGGTCCTCAAGTTCCATGATCCTACGGTCGGGAGTGCTAGAGTTGTTCGAAGGCAAAGATATTGCCTTGACCGTTTTGTTCAAATCACGGGGATCATTCCAACTTTCGTTGTCATAGAGAGCAAGATCTTCTATGAGTTCCCATGATTCTTCCGCACTTAGATCACGTAGCTTGCCACCGGCCGATTGGTCAATGGTTCGCCTTGTGGAGAGATCGATATGGTCATAGAAGATTTGGACTTGGAGCCAAAGATCTATGCCATGATGAGGGACTTTTTGGAGTAAGTCCTTGAAAAGAGTCCATGCTTCATATAGAGTTTCACCTTGACGTTGTTGGAATATCAAGATATCATTTCTAAGCTTGGTAGTTCTCCCTGGTGGGAAAAATTGAGCAAGGAAACGAGTGGTGAGATCATCCCATGAGGTGATGGATCCCGCGGGTAAACGTTCAAGCCATTGACTAGCTTGATCACGTAGAGAGAATTGGAATAGGCGTAATCAGGTCGACTCTCTAGTTACAACATCAAGGTCTATGGAATCTACGATTTTAAGGAAATCTTTGAGATGTTGATTAGGATCTTCGGAATGAAGTCCATGGAATGCACATCCGCTTTGCACTAACCGGATGGTGTCGGATCGCAAGGGGGACACATTGGCTCCTTGAGTGAGCTCAATAGTGTTTCGATAGCCTTAGTGGCTAGGACGGGAATACTCTCCTAAAGTTTGGGGCCTAGGAGGTTGGTTTGCTAGTGGTGGGTTTTGTGGGTGGCTTTGTTGTGGTGGGTTGATGGGTTCAAAGATGTTACCACCTTTCATGATGTCGGATGGTAAAGGTTACGAACAATGAAACGAAGAAATGAGATAGACTAAAGAAAACCTAAAAATAAAAATAAAACGTTACTAGAAAGGAATCTAGCAATTAGATCTAATAAAAAGAAATCCTAACCTAGACAATAACTATTCCCCGGCAACGGGCCAAAAACTTGATACGTGGGAATTGCGCCCTCGCAACAGGTTTTACCTCTCAAGGGATCTCGAGAAGCTTACAACCCCCACCAGGCAGTGTACCTGATCGTTGTAGTATAGTATAGTGACAAGTACCGGGGGATTGATCGTTCAACTCAGGAATAGTGTCACTAGGATTAGAAAGCCTACTAAACTAGGTCTAGAGGTGAGGGATGATTCTTTTTGTATTTTTTTTATATTTTATAGAAAGCAATTAAAATATCGGATTTTGAAGGAGTGGGCGGAATTAGTTGTTAGCCAACTAACCTAATTAACTAAGATGCAAACAAAATAAAATAACAGAAATGAAAATTAAACTATTTATACTAATGTGGTGGAAACAATAATGAGGAAAGTTGTGTTTACTTAGATTTCATTACTCCCTAGATATCTTTTACAGGTTGATTTGCTTGTTACAATTGTATGGATGACGGGTCATATTCCTTAATACTAGTCGTAGGGCCGTGTACACTATTCCCTAACTCTATAAGATCCTACTTCACTCCTATGTCGAGCCGTTAGAAGCTCCTAACATGGGATCATTAGAATTCTCTTACGCATTAAATACAACAAAAAATCGTAGTACACCTCCGATCATGTTTCTTAAGACGTTCAAGCAAGTTACCAATGGAAGTCTGCCAGTTTTCTTAAGCCTAACATCGAATACAATCATCTGTAACAATTATAAACAAACAATCAACCCATAATTAACATCTAGGTTTCACTACATCTAAGCAAACACAATGATTTGAATAAGTACTTATCTTCAATTGAATATGGAAGAATTAAGGGGTTGAAACCCTTGAAAAAGCTGTAAAATTCGGCCTAGGGTTTATTCCCTCAAAGTTGCACACTAATGAATGAAAATTGGAAAACTATATATAGAGTTTACATCTTGACGGCGTCATGAATTAGCTCGTGACGCCGTCAACTCGTCGCGATGATAAAATTCATAATTCCTAGATCCATTTCTGATGCCGTCATGTAGAAAATCACTCTGGGCTGTCACGTGTAATTGTACCCTGACGGCCTTGGTGACGCCGTCAGGCCATAAGCTTGAAAACTCTCTGGGCCGTCACGTTATAAGTTCCACATCCACCTCTTTTGTAACTCTTGACGCCGTCACTTGTAGAACCTTGACGCCGTCAGGTACTGTTCCAACAAGGAAATTTGAGACTTTGCCGTTTTCTTCACTTTTATGCTCCAAAAACGTCCAAAATGCTTCCTTTTCCAGATTCTTCCTCAAAAGTACCTAAAATGACAAAAGGAACGATTTAGGGTAATATTTGATCAAATAATCTCGAATTCGGGCTTAAATGACCCCTTAAAAGCGGTACACTTTTCGCCTCATCAAAAGCTAATTCGTGCCTGCATTAATCATCTCAAGAGGATAATCATCAAGAATAGGGAGCTGATTCTGGAAAACGAAGCTTTGGGACCACATGGTTTGGCGCTTGACAGTTTGGATGCGCTGAGGGAAACCCAGGCCAGGCAAACCGACCTACTTGCTCGATTGATAAAGATTTTTGGTGAAACTGATGATGGTATTCGTAAGCAGGAAGCTTATGTTGCGAAAATGGCTGAAAATAATTAGTGACTTTTGGGTATTTGATGGGGGTAGGTAAATGGGGTCTTTTGGTTGCTTGTTTTAGATTATTAGGTTGTTAACAGGGGTATGTAAATGGATCTTTTGTTAGGTTGCTGATGATGGTTTGATCTAGTTATTGTTGTTCTTTTAATCTACTAGAATTATGATGAAATATAATTCTAAGTTTTAGCTTTTAATCTCTTTTTGTATTATGCTATTGGGTGTAATGTTTGTAACATCAACAACAAACACCCCTTTCTATCAGCAAAACAAAACACAGAGGTTATAATGTTATATGTGTGCAAAATGCAAATGTTTTAGCATTAAGTCTTATTGTATTGATAATGGTGTATTGTTTATGAACAAGATGGTATGGTGTTAGTATTGACAGTGAGACTGAACAACCCAAATGCCACAAATTGTAACATTTTTATTTTTGACTTCACTAAGTCAAATAAATTTATCAAATGCCACAAATTGTATCTTCTTGATACAATTGACTGCCCTAAGTCAAACCTATTTAGCAATGCATAACCAAACACTATCAGTTATAATAACAACCCAATTTTATATTTGGAGTATGCCATTATTAAAAAGAAGAGCTTTTTTTAATCGATTCCACTTAAAAAATGTATGACTTCCCCAAGTCAAACACTATCACTTAAAATATGTTTGACTTTCCTAAGTAAAACATATTTACCAACGCACAACTAAACACTATTAGCTAAAATAACAACCCAAATTTTTATTGCTCGATTTCATGTTGACAACCATTACAAAATTCCATATCATCTAAACATACTCTTAACTAGACCCACAAATTTCCCTATTATCCTTTTCCTTCATTTCCTAGACCCACAAATTTCCCTATTATCCTTTTCCTTCATTTCCTTTAGATATTTAAACACAATTCAAGATTTTTAATCCTTGTTTCCAAATCATAAATCTTTGATAACCCGATGTCGGCCTCTTCCTTTTCCTTCTTAACACCCAAACGCTATTCATTAGAGCAATCTTCTTTTCTCACCCCCACTGTACAAAGCCTTCCCCTTATCGTTTTGTGTCATTGTTAGTGATTTGGGTAAAATGTGTGTTGCTGGTAATAATAGGGTAATTGGATGGGTTAGGTTGAATAACTAACATATAGTATTTTTTTTTTCTTTTAAATTGATAAACACGTAAAAATTGACTGATATTGAAAACTTGTCCTTTAAAAAATTGACATGATAAAAGTAGTAGAGATTGATATTAATAAAATAATAGTATGACTTAAACTTGTTTTCAAATGAAAAATAAAATGGTAAAATATAGTAATATACCATGTAAGCATTTAAGTGTAAGTGACATTACAGGTAAAAACATTTCTCAAATTTAGGATTTTAAGATTATTACAGCTTTCAAACAAGAGTTGTGTTATTATGTTTTGTACTCCTGTTTATAATACAACATAATTTTTTATCAGTCCATACTTTTTGCCAGTTTAATACATTTTACTTGTTAAACATTTATTTTCACAGTTTTATAATATAAACAAAAATTATTATTTTTTTATAGAAGAAGGAAAAAAAAAAAAGAAGAAAAAAAAAAAAAAAGAGCAAATTACATGTGTGAAAATGGGGCTCTTCATAACGAATCCCTTCAAACAAATATAAAGTATAAACAACCTCAAACACCATTGTAGATTTGAACACTAGTCTTGATTGGCAACTACTGTAATAAATCTCACAAATTCTTCAAATCCCGATTCAAATACAACAACCTTCATTCTTTCAAATCACACTAGTTGTTGACTACTCATCATCAATTTCTTCATATCAAATCAATGTAATTTGATTTGATTTGGTTTTTTATAAAGTTTTTGTTGCTAATAATGGCAGCTCCAAGGAGTTTGACAGTGGAGCCTGAAAGATTAATAGTAATGAGGGGGGATTTAGAGATGGGTGAACAACAACAACAACAACTAGATTCACCAGCTCATAAGAAGAATCTTGGTGGTACTAGGTTTCCTTTAACTAGGTGGCAATTTTTTCTTGTCTTCGGCGTTTTTCTTGTTTTCGCAATTGGGCTGTTTTGTATTTATCAGAACATGCCTCCTCTTGAGTATGGTCAACTTAAGCTGCCTCGTTCCATTTCCGATCTTAGGATCCTTAAGTAAGTACTTTTTTTATATTGGTTTGATCTTAATGTATTGTTTGTTTGATTTAGTTGTGACTTGGTATGTGATATGAATTGTTTTGTAACTCGCTAATGTTGGTATTGTTTGCGGAAATATGGTACAAAGATGCATTAGCTCTTTCTTGCATTTTGTCGTTCATAATACTGAAATCGCACTTGGTTTGATTTAAGCTTCACATTCATGTAAGAACCAAAGACGAGCACAGATGTATAAGAGAATAGTAAATGAAAATGAATTTAGTGTTTGAGTCTTGTTGAACTAATCAAGTAACAAATGTAAGTGACTCCACGTGACACACCTTAGAGAATCATTGATGTAGACTATTTGTCTTTCTTTAGTTCAAGATCCCATTGCACACTTGCACAGAGACATTTTAAGATATCTTAGTGTCCGAAGAATGACAGTCCAGTGTGCCATATAAGGAATTGGCAAGAATTTGCTAACGACAGTTACATAATAAGCAAATGTCGGCCTTGTTTGACATGGTAAATGAGCTTACTCACGTGTTATATGTGCTTCTCTCGATTTCTATAAGGCTCCCATCCTTAGGAATTAGGTGAATGACCGATTTGTGTCCCAGTAACTCATACATAGCATCCCAATGATTCACACTCAAAGGCGAGATCATGAACATACTCTAAGATATCTTTAGGAACCTAGAGATCGCTTATAGGATTAGGAGGTACTTCGAGAAGATGGTTGAGGATTTTTCTATTAACAAATCTTATGTACATCGCGAAGTTTCCCCCAACTTTCCACTTTAACACTTGATTGGTTTTACTTCAAGTTATGGCTACTTATGCCGTGAACCAAAACCCCCTTCATGCTCTTCTATCTTTTAATTATCAATTGTAATGGTAACCTCATTGATCTGAGGATGTTATTAATTTCAATTGTATTGTATGACTAAGGAAGTAGGCCCTATATTCTTTGTGTATTCCTCAATCACAGATCCATACCGGGCTTGTATCCTACATATGTCACCAATGGATCTTTCAGGTGGCATTGCCTGGTAGTGTAAGACTTTTTCAATAGTATCCTCTTGAATATTAAATTAGGTTGCACTAAAATTTAGAGAAAGATTTTGGATAGAATACCCATCGAAACTTACTTATAAACTTGATAATTAAATTAGGTTTTACTTGGTCTGATATGTCAATATAGCCCTATTAAAGAAGTTTAACAGAATATATCTTTAATGTTTCTCACATTCATATCAAAGGGTTCTTTGAAAATGTGTACTTGAGTTCATTAGAAACAACCTTATTCTCTTTGTGGCAACATGAAAGGTTACAGAACATAATACCATTAGGTCCGTGCAAACATAGAAGTTCATAGAATCACCTAAATAGTGGTAGAAGAATGCTTAACACAGTTATGAAGTTACATATCTAACATTTAGCAATATGAAAATGGTTAGCTCAATCATAACGATGCTTTTCTGATTGATTCAAATGTTTGTTGTCGTTTTCAGAGATCACCTTGGAACATATGCAAGCATCCATCCAACAAAGTTCATTTTGGGTTACTGCTCGACATACATATTCATGCAGACATTTATGATTCCTGGGACCATTTTTATGTCGTTGCTTGCTGGAGCCCTTTTTGGTGTTATTAAAGGCATCTTCTTGGTTGTCTTTAATTCAACGGCTGGTGCATCATCCTGCTTTTTCCTATCAAAGCTAATTGGAAGACCCATAGTTTATTGGCTATGGCCAGGAAAGCTAAAACTGTTTCAGGCAGAGGTACATCTAAATTCTGCTTTCAACTACCACTGCATTATATCTATTCCACTTATGCAGAGGTGCCAATTTTGATACAAACTCTTACTAATGGGTCAATCGGCTATCCTTGCTATAATGGGTACTAAAATAGCTGTGAAGGAAACCTGTCAAATGGGTCTAACGATCCAAACAGGTGTAAAGACACACATACTATCTTTTTAATGCATACACATTTCTTTTGAAGAAGAATATAGATTTCCGTAATCATATTTGACACTGAAATTATTTATAAGAAATCTAAGAAACTGGAAAAAAGTGTTTCGGGTCAACTCACACCGACCCGTTTTAACCCATACACAAATGCTAGGTACCATATTGTCACCTCTACACCTATTGCATAAGCTCACCTTTCAGTTTGTGATTCTAGGTAGCTAAGCGTAGGGACAAGTTGCTGAATTACATGCTGTTTTTGAGGATAACTCCAACTTTGCCAAATCTTTTTATTAATTTGGCATCACCAATTGTCGATGTACCATATCATGTATTCTTTCTGGCTACAGTTGTTGGCCTTGTCCCAGCCGCATATATTACTGTCAGAGTAAGTAATTTCATATCAAATTAATCTGCACTACTTTTATATGTTTATGTTTCCTTAAGGCTTCACATTCAACTTATTATGTGTGAGTGTCATGTTGCATTTGCAATTCCGTTTTCATTTGCTGTATTTGGTACGAGTATTCCCTTCAATATTGATTGTGAATGTGAAACAATTGCATCAGCCAGTATATGATAAATTATATGTTTTGTTTTAGGTAATTATCAAGATTGAAATGTTTTTTGTGCATTCTTAATAGAGTCCCTTCTTCTGCACCTAAGTTATACTCCCTCCGTCCCTAGATAAATGTCCAGTTTGACTTTTCATAGTCAAACTAGTTCAACTTTGACCTTGAATATTTTTTTTGTGTTATATAATACATGATAAAAAAAATAAATAAATAAAAAATAAATAAATAAATAAATAAAAATAAAAATAAAAATAATAATATACCATTGAAAACTACAGTTAAAACCCAATCCATTCATATATTTTGCATAAAATATTATATAACACCCACAAAAATAGTTAAGGTCAAAGTTGAACCAGTTTGACTATGAAAAGTCAAACTGGAAATTTATTTAGGGACGGGGGTAGTAGTATACTTATAGAACCTATTTGCCAATTTCAGATTGATAGATTGTCCAATAAAATAGGCCACTTGTTTCACACCTGAGTTGTATGAAAATGTATGATCTATTCTTCTGTGTATTGGTTTGTTTTCTATAATATGCATGGCAGCTATGTTGGAGCTGTTATTGGCTGTAGTGTCATTGACATGGATAGATTTGTTACGATCTTGATATCCATAGAATGTCTTTAATGTCATCCGGAATCCGTATAACTGAAGACTAAAATGTTTAATGCTCTTTTAAAGTACTTTTGGTGTTTCATGACACTATATTAGACTTCATCTTTTACTTATTTTTTATAACTTTGAACTACTTGGGACTCTTTAATATGTTTTTGATTAATAGGCTCTGTATTACTCCGTAGCATTTTCTGGTCACATTTATCACCAGTAATGTATGCGTATGCCGGGTAGTGCACATTTTGTAAACTAGTTGGGTCTGCTCTGATACTCTGATAGTACTCGATATTATACTATCATATTTAACAAGTGATGACGTTGTATGCTAAGGCATGTCAGGAGGTCCTATTTTGCTGGTTTTTCTGACCGCAATATTTTATTATAATGCAATATTACCTCATGGCATCGGATGGCGAATTTGATGGTATATTCAGTGGAAATTATGTATTTGCCTAAAAGTAAATATGATTATTAATGTTTTAGGAATAGGATAAGATGCAGCGGTTATGATCAGGTTTTACAGTTAATATAATTGACGGAGCAAACAGGTTGGGCAGAGGGTCAGGATGGGTCATGTCAGACCACCCCAAACAGTTACTTTTCCAACTTTTTAAAGTTTATTATCAGTTATATGATAAAAATGATTACAAAATAATGCTTTAGTTCGCTGTATTCCTGTATACACTGAAAATACACTTGGGGTGATTTCGACCTGTTCAGCCCGTTTTCATTCAGCTAAAATTTTCTTGATTTTGCTAATTTAACCCATTAGAAATAACAAAGAATCCCGCATCAACCCGTTTCTAGGTAAATGATAGAAGTTCCACCTTTGATCAGGCTGTTCCTTTTTGTTTTTGGCGCCAAGCGATTTGTTTTTGGTGCTAAACGATATCTAAGTATGACTGTTTGCTTTTGTATACACAATTATCAGATGATTTGATTGATTATTCGACCAATGTTTTCTTGCATACAGAAATAGAACATAATTCTTGTTATAAATGCTTGAATCATATCAGCATATTTAGTTGACTATTCACATTTCTTACCAGTTGACTTTTCTGTATTTTCAGGCTGGGCTTGCTCTTGGGGATCTGAATTCGGTCAAAGATTTATATGATTTTAAGACGTTATCAGTACTTTTTCTCATTGGGTTCATCTCCATACTACCAACCATCTTGAAGAGGAAACGGATATACGAGTAGCTCTCTCTAGGTCTGTATTATAATGCCATTACAGATATTATTGATTTTAGAGTGTCGATATGATGCCGAATGAAAGGGCCCATAAAGCATACAAGCACAGTTCATGTTCCAGTTGAAGCAAATGAATCAATAACTGGAAAATATAGTGGAAGAGAATTCTTAGATTCTGAAATATAGAGGCATATGTACTTCATTTTATAAGAGATTCAGGATTAGACTGATTTATTTTTTAATTTAAAGAATTAGTTTTCTAACTGTAAGGTATTTTCATTTGTATAATGTAAAATTATTAATCAGTCGCTTATCTATGTTCTTGTTTTTTCACATCATTATGGTCTAATTCTAATTGAATCGTTCAATATAACTGTCGACTAAAACCCGTCAACACACCAAAGCTAAAATGTTGGCGAGCAATCGACAAAAGCAACAAGCACACAAGAATTACCCTCAAGTGTTCAACCTTTATTCAATCACCAAGTTACAACGTTTGAGTTACAAAAAGAAGAATGTCCAAAAAAACTAAGCAATTTAAATATCGATCCTAGCCTCTTAATATCAAGTAGGGGCTTGGACCGGAATACAGAACCAGTTGGACCGGATAACTGGTCAGTCCGGTGCACGTTTCAGCAAATAAACTGGTTTTGGTCCTGACCGGGTTAAACCGGATGATTTTGAAAAAAAAAAAAAAAAAATTAAAAACAAAATAATAAAAAAAACGAAAGGCCCACAAGAGGAAACGTTTAGCATTTGTATTATGGCCCATTTTTGGAGGGATTTGTGATCTTCATCAACATTCCACAGCTTCATTATCATTGACCAAACCAAAGTAAGGTTCTTTTATGGAGTATCATGTATCAACAATTTAATACATTCCAGTAATTTAATGTGTGTTTACGACTACATGTTTCAGTTTATGCGTTTATCTATGTATTACTTATACTAGACGAGTACCCGTGCATAGCAACGGGATTTTATAGCGACAAATAGTTTATTGATAAAAAAAAGTTTATAGGTTATAAACGAAAAATAATGTTTTGAAACCAGGTTCGACCCGGGTGGTTCAACCGGTTGAACCGTTCCGATCGAAAAATAGGTCGATTTAAACCGGGTCAACTTGCTAGGTTGGGTCGAAAACGGGTCAAATTAAACCGAGTCAATCCGCCGGATTTGAAGCGTCCCGGGTCAACTCGGTTTGTGTTTTAATTGGTTGTATTTAATTTGGTAGATATGTTTTTTAATTGGTTGTACAATATGAATAAATCATTGTACTTTTAAGTAAAGGATAATATTTTGAAACCCGGTTCGACCCGGGTGAACCGTTCCGGTCGAAAAATAGGTCGATTTAAACCGGGTCAACTTGCTAGGTTGGGTCGAAAACGGGTCAAATTACCGGGTCAACCCGGTTTGTGTTTTAATTGGTTGTATTTAATTTGATAGATATGTTTTTAATTGGTTGTACAATGTGAATAAATTATTGTAATTTTAAGTAATGGGGTGTTTTAATTAGAGTATAAATTACATTAATTTTCTCTCACATCTGACTTTCAATACTCAACTTTCAAGACTCAACTTTTTAAGTTTGACCATTTTTCCATTATAGATAGTATAGATGGGTTTGTCTAACGGATGCTCATAGGTAGGGACGAAACCAGGACCAAATACGATAAGGTGCACAAAAATTTTTAACCGTAATACAAAGAGTTAAAATCGATCGATCACACACATTTCGATGAACCCGGTGCATTTAGGATGCATTTAGAAAAATTGATTTTTTTTTTTTTTTTTTTTTTTTTTTTTTTTTTTTTTTTTTTTTCAAAATTAACACTACATCGAAAAAATCCATGTGGTCCGGGAACCCATGGTTCCGTCTAGGGCATTTGTTTAGGTGTATAAAAATAGAAACATTGAGTTCATTTAACCAAAAATCACATACAATTAATGTGATTTGTATGTTTAATTAATGTGTATTAAATGCATTTATCTGCTTAAAAGAAAAGTTCGAGTTTATTTAACATCTAATCAATGACTTATGAGCACCCGTTAGACAAACCTTTAATTGTGTGTATTAGTGTGTATATTAATGTTTGAGTTTAATGTGTATGAGTACATGCTACCATCAAGGCAAAAAAATTATTGTAAGAAAAGACCGGATTTAGTTAAAGATCAAAGTAATATATTCATTCAAAAAACACAATGAAGGGATGAAAAAAAAAAAGTTAAAGTCTAGAGCGTTAATTAGAAGAAGTGATGAATTTCCTTTTAAGTTTGTAAAGATGAAGGTATTTTTGACTTGACACTGTTTCTAGTGATTCATCGACGTTTCATTTAGAAGAAAGAAAAGTAATAGCGAGTTTAACTATAGACACTTGGATGTCATCAACACAAAAGATGAGCTATATGGTAACTAGTATCTCCTCATTTCATTGTTGATGATTGCTTATTACATAAGAAATCATATATTTTCGAGAAAACAATAGCTATAAAGGAGATGACATTAGTTGGGGAATTCTAGAGTGCATTATATTAGTCGATATATGTTTTTACATTATTTGGTAGTGTTTATTTTGTATAAAGGCCCACTTATGTTTGTGAAAGCCTAGCCAGTTATTGTTAGTTTAGAATCCTCCTTGGAAGGGCTGTCGTTAGCAAAATCATTGTAATTATATAACCGATTATTAACTTAATGAAAGATCAAAGAAAAATTAACCTTTCAATTTGGTATCACAGCCTTCATAAAATACCGATCCTACAAACCCTAACCATAAAAATAACAAATCACGTTTTCTTTTTCTCTTACTCTTCTCACGTCTAAACAACAGTCCACCTCTCCCTCACGTCTAATCTTCGGTAACCCTAAATTAATTGGCCACCATGATTATAACAAATTTAATGAGTGCTAATAGCAACTCTATACACATTGGAAATTGGGGCCATGCATTATCTCATACAAAAATTAATGCTCCTACTTCACATTTGTCCTTTAGTCAAATTGCAAATGAACAACGTATATAGTCCATGCCCCACATGCGGCCCCAATTTGGCTTTAACCAAGTGCCTCAATTTGGTAACATGTTCTTTTCTGAACAGTTCATTACTTCCTTTTTCTATTTAAAAATAATAATAATAAAAATAAAAAAGCATTTTTTTTTTTTTTTTTTTTTTTTTTTTTTTTTTTTTTTATCTTTTCAAGTAAAGAATACATTGGTTTATTCTTCGGTAGGATACATTGGTTTATCCTGATTGGGGATACTTTAAGGTTTTCATGTATTAGTGGATAGAATATAAGGTCCGAGCCCGTCTGTGGGTTTGAGTCAATTAAGGTTTTCAGGTATGTTGCTTTATAAATACCTGATGAATAAACATTTTACCTCATGGGTTTTCCCATCATAATAAATTAATGATTATAGTATTAATGACAATTACTTTTGATGATGCAAGCTCTAATGATAGTATCATAGATTGGTCGAAAGAAAGGTTACTAAATTTGGTCGATGATGGATCGATCCATCTATAGGTTAAATGTATGACATATATTATGATTTATGAATTTTGTTGTATCTTGGGAAGCTAGTTAGTAATAATCAATGTGCTTTTATTTCAAACAGCCATATCCAAGATAATATCTTAGGGGACGTTTGGTATAAGGGTGTGAGAGGGATTAGAATCAAAGTTACTTCAAATCAAACGTTTGGTAGGTAAAAAAAATTTCTGACACAAGCTTTAGAATGATAGATCCATTCCACACCACATAGGTAGTATTAGATCAAATGTCATGACAAGACCCCACTATACTCTCACATTCATTTATTTTAGTTCATATATTGTGTACTTTTTTTCTTTTTATATTATTTCTTTTAAACATAAATAATATTTTTTTAATTTATTTTCACTTAATTTAATATATTTTCTCTCTCCAAATCAAAACTCAAATCCAAATTCGAATCTGAATCCGAATTCAAATCGTAAACCCATTTACAAACCAAACGGGCCCTTAATCTCTCAAGAGTTGTTGAAAAGTTATGGTAGAAAGGATGGACCAAGTAGAGTTGCTTTAAAGATTGATCTACAAAAAGCTTATGATACTGTTAATTGGAGAGTTTTGGAAGAGGTTCTTAGAGGATTTGGGTTCCATGTTAATATGATCAAATGTATAATGAATTGTGTGTCTACAACTTCTTTTTCAGTGTGTGTGAATGGTGAGAGTTGTGGATACTTCAAAGGGGTAGAGGTCTAAGACAAGGAGATCCTATGTCCCCTTATTTGTTTACTTTGGTCATGGAGATTCTTAACCTTCTTATGATCAGAAAAGTGGAGAGTGATAACTTATTTCAGTATCATTTTGGATGCAAAAAGTTGAAAATCACTCATGTCTGTTTTGCTGATGATTTGTTGATGTTTTGTCATGGTGATAAACTATCAGTACAAATTATTAAGGAGGTTATAGAAGAATTTGGTGATGTTTCTGGGCTACTTCCTAATTATAACAAAAGCACTATTATCTTTGGAAGTGTCAAGGAAAAACATCAACAAGAAATTCTGGGTATAGTACCATTTAAAGTTGAGAAACTTCTAGTGAGATACTTAGGAGTTTCTCTAATCACTAAAAGAATTGGAGTAAAGGAATGCAAAAATCTTCTTGATAAAGTAAGAAATAGAGTGCTGAATTGGAAGAATAAATGTTTATCTTATGCTGGGAGGTTACAACTTGTGGCTTCAGTTCTAGAGTCTATACATGTGTACTGGGCAACTGTGTTTCTATTACCTCAGGCAGTTATTGATGATATTAATAGTTTGCTTAAAGGTTTCTTATGGAATCAGAGTGAGAAGGCTAATAGAAAAGCTAGAGTAGCTTGGAAAAATGTATGTAAGCCAAAGACACAGGGTGGACTTGGATTGAAAGATTTGAGTGTTTGGAACAAGGCAATGATTGTTAAGCATTTGTGGCATGTGGCAGTGGACAAGAATTCAATGTGGGTAAAATGGATTAACACTTGCAAGCTTAAGGGGAGAAGTGTTTGGGAGATTAGTGTGGAAGCCAGTGACAGTTAGGGGATGGAGGAATATACTTAAGCTTAGACAAGAAGTAAGAAGCCATATGATTGTTAAGCTGGGAGATGGTGCTAAAACATTCATGTGGTTTGATATATGGTCTCAAGTGGGAGCTTTGAATAGGTACATTTCATATAGGGACTTATATGATGCTAGATTCATGCAAGAATGACTGTCAAGGAGTTTGTGGATAATGAAAATGGTCAATGGCCTCCTGAATGGTATCATAAATTTCCTATGATTACACAAATTCAACAAAAGCATGCTTTGTCATGTGGTTAGCTATCCAAAGTAAACTGCCTACTCAAGATAAAATGAGGAAATGGGGAAGTTGTGATCTTATGGTGTGTCTGCTATCTTATTTTGATATGGATTCACATGATCACTTATTCTTTAATTGTCCCTTTACTAATAAGTTGCGGAGTATGGTTCTACATAAGCTCAAAAATGCACAAGTATTATTCTGATTGGGAAGGGGTGTTTGGTAGATTTACAGATTCACTACATGCTTTTAAGCCATCTTTAAGACCATATGTGTAATAGATGGCCACGGTCTTCGTTGCCATCTTGGCATGGAACACGTGTCCTACACTATTACAGGACTGTATTACAGGACTGCGGTCATGGAAACAAGCGAGGACTCGGTCGACTGCACGATCGAGTCTTGAGTGTGTGTGTGTGTGTGTGTTGTTTTACTTTTGTGTTTGAGTGTGTGTGTTTTGGTGGGGTATATATGTGTTTAAGTGGGGTATATTTTGATGATCGCGATTATCTCATTACACTAAGTTGGTTGTGAAGTTGATTATAGAGAAAAAAAAATTGAATTTGTGTTGATGACCGTGATCATAAGGTTCCCTTAATAAGCTTTAGTCTAATAATCAAATTGATGATATGTGCCACACATTTAACTTCTAGATGCTTTTGTTCATCAAACAAATTTGCTAACCTTTCGAACCACACATTTAACTTCTAGATGCTTTTGTTCATCAAACAAATTTGCTAACCTTTCTTCGAATAATCGATTACACCATCATTAGGGCTTTCATTATCGAAAGCCATTGTAGTCATTACAATTTCACTAGAATACAAATACAAATGTCGACATGCCAATGTCGACTCTTTCTAATAAAACTTATGATCATTTATGTAACACCCAATCATTATCAACATAATGAGCAGTTATCAACATAATGAGCAGTTACGACATTATGGTTCATCTTTTGTGTCAATATTGTCCAAGTGTCTATAGTTAAACTAACTATTTGTCTAGACTTTGAAAGGTTTCTAAAAATTTATTTCTTCTAAGTAAAAACTTTGATGAATCACGAACTTAGAAGGAAGTTCGCGCGTGTACTTTTTAACTAGTGTTCTTTCTAAGATTTTTTCATACTCAAACCTAGCTCTTACGCTACCGGTACCACTACTAGTACTAGAAGCACCAGCGCCCGTCAATATCTTTGGATGAATATATTATTAATCTGGTCTTTAACCAGGTTCGGTTTTCCCATGCACACCCTAGTTCATATTGATGTAAAATTGGTAACCAAAACGTACATGGTTTTAAATAATGGGTTTTTAAGATACTAAGCTTATTATCAGTAGAATGGTTTTGTAAATTGATGAGGCATCCGAAGGACTTGAGTTGACCACCCTTGATCGAGCATTTCCTCCAACGATCAGAGAATAATTACTCCATGTTGGAATAGCCCTCGGGAGTAGCTAGGGTATAGTAACGAATGTTACCATAGGTACGGAGGCAGTGACGACGAAGGAAGTAACATCCCCTCCGAAGCTCGATAGACAAACACTGACAACGAGTGTACGATGAGGTACGGATGGATCAGTTCCACAATAGTGGTTGAGCACGTTACGACAACCCGAGCCCTGACTCGTGCCCAGTAGTGATTCTCACGCTTCACCAAAACGGCAATCGTGTCTCCACAATCCTCGTGTCATGGAGCATGCATCAAGTAGTATAAATGGAGTAGTCGTTCACCCCGATGAACGACAGACTCTTACACATATTCCATTCCTTATTACTTTCTCTCTCTACTTTTATCTCACTCAAATCATACCAATCATATATACTTAATGGTGCTTTGTCTTATTTCAGTTGCGGGACGCTGGAGACCGAAGCTAAAAGTCACATTGCTTAAGAATAAACTATTTCGCTCCATTATCGAGGTCTATACTTACAGTTAAATCATTCTTAGGAGGTTTTGTACTAATCAATATTAGTATCTTACCTATCGGGAGGAAACTACTTCTTTCACGGTCTTTTAGGACGTTAGCCGACTAATACCCATTAATACATTCAAACTCAATATATCCAAAACCGGTGGTGTTTGACTTCAAGCGTTAAACTTCATCGATCGATAGTTTTTCTGTCACCTTACATTCCATGCTTTAAAGATTCTCTTTACTGTAAGAACTTACAGATTTTGACAACAAGAAGTTAGAAGCCCTTAGAAGATTAAAAGTTATTCAGAAGCATGGAAAATGAAAGATCGAAAATTAAAAGTTGAATATATCATATATATTACACCAAGTAAAATTTAAACTTAGATTACATAGTAAAATTTTCGTACAAAGTAATTTAAAAAAAAAAAAAAAAAAAAAAAAAAAAAAAAAAATACTATAAAACAAAAAAGAAATAAAAAACAATGAAAAGTAATTTTCCTGTCCTTACCAAAGATCTACTATCATTGACATTTGTTTGTGATCTCCTATAAACATAACATTAATACTTAAAAAAACCGTAAGCAATCTAGTACTCCATAAACTTATTGTATTAGCTAGTTACATATGCACTAGGGGTAGTGTTGTTACAGTTCAGTAAAGCATCCAAAAAGGTGCCTGGTCTGATCTCGAGAATCAAGCTCGTTGTTGTCATTGTGGTAAGCAATCAATGGCATCGTTGAATCAGGAAACGGGGTAGGTTTGTCTAATTCAGACTCGAGTAAGTTCGTTATGCTTTTCCAATCATTATCATAGAGGTTAGAATTAATTCCACTCTCATAGTCAAGATCCTCATTAGTTGCTAAGCTTCTTGAAGCTGAGGGACTATCAATAATGTTTGAAAGTTCATGCACGAAGTAGTTTGCACAAGGTCGTTGATCTGTATCACGAAGGAGAAGTTGCTTTGAATTTCTGGCTTGATTCACAAAGAAAGATTGTGATGGATTAGAGGTATCATTGATCGGCGGAAGTGCCCTTAAATTGTTGGTGTTTCGGATATGGTAACTGTTGTTCCAAGGTTGAATTGGAGTTGGTTTCTTGAATGCCCTGCAAACCACCCAGCCTTCTTCCTGGAATAACATAGAAGAGTAGTTAAGCTTTGATTATACACATGCTAAAGCTTTTATTTCAAGTGGGTAAAATGCATTATGCAAGATATCATTTAGTTAAGGATCATGTCTCAAAGGTTTATACCATGTTGAATACATATTGATCTTTCTTAATTAAGAACCTTGAGAATACTAGTATAGTACTTCTACGTTCTTCATGCATCAGACCAGTGCATGGCTCGTGTAATTATTTTGTTTCGATCTACACATTCATACACATGCCCTAGCTACTTACATAATTTGCGTTAAATGAGAGTTGAATTGAATCATCTACCACTTGGGTTAAGGCCACCTTATATATGAATATATGATATTTGTTTTAATACTACGTAGTATATAACATCTCCTGGATATCCTTCTACCTACAGGATTTTGACATCTGCCAAAATTAATAGTCTTTGAAAAGAGAGGTTATGTGAAAAACAGATAACACCCTCCCTACCATGAGGGGTCCACCTATTTTAGTCAAAAAGTACAAGCATTAAAGCAGACAGTACAAGCGGCGGCAGCAGTGTCGGTCAACACACCCTCTCTACAGGGAGGGTGTGGTTAACTCATGCCAACAGATATTATAATTTTATGTGGATATAATGAAGAGTATACACAAAATGTAGAAAGATGTAACAATAGTCAAAAGTTTATGTCCATCACCACTACTAGCAGTTTAAAATCATATGTGGGTACTATCCAAGATAAATTAATTAGCCAAGTAATTTTCGGTTTATATGATCAAATCCCAATTAGCAACTAGCGTGTAACGCTTAGAATCTGTTAATTTTTGGTTTTAAAGAAAGGTCACAATATGGGTTTATAAACTATAAAAACAATCAAAAGTTGTTACAGATGTGTTCAAATATATACTTGGTCAACATTTATTGATTATTAGTTTGATCAAACAGCACCGGTCGGTTAATTAACCCCTATTAGTGGCAAAAGTAGTGAGGTTTCACGAGTTTAAAGTAGTAGGGCGCATGCTAGCAAGCAACTAGCAAGAAGGAGGGCATATAAACTTTAGGAAGCTTTCACATTCAGAACAGTTACCAGAACAAAAACAAACATATATACATAAAACAGCATGCTTTGTCTCCATGTTTCCATTATCCTAAACAAATATGTTAACCAAGTTGCTATTTTTATAAATATTAGACTCAATGACCACAATAACTACATGTTTTCTGCGTGTTTTAAAGGTTACAAAGCATATATGCAACCGAAACCATACATATTTTGGATAAATTTACAAGACGTATGATTTAAATAAATTCCAGCTGAGAAAAATATGTTGGATAAATTTTAACCCGTTTGACTCATTCCTTTTATTTATTTATCTGTTTTTCGTTTTTATGATGACACGGCTGAGATAATTAATTTAACTCAAGTCAACTTATCTAATAAGAACATGGGTTAAAAACTTAAAACTATTACCCTCTAGTTCTTGCTTATAATTGTGTGCAATTAATGTAATGAAATGTGGTATAACTTGCCTGAGGGGGAGCATGATGGGACGACTGGAGGCGATATTCATGCATAATCCAGTCACTTTTTCGACCATTAGGTGCACGTCCATTATAGAAAACAAGGGTTTTCCTCATACCGATGATCCTGTCTTTAGATAACACAGCCTTGTCCCTTCCTGTCGCCTTCCAAAAACCTGCAGACGTTGCTCTATTTGTCCTTGTCCCTGTCGGGTACTTCCTGTCTTTGTGACTGAAGAAGAACCACTCATTTTGTTCCTCGTATCCCAATTTGCATCTTCCTAATTTTGTTTGAATACATAAAAGAAAAGTAAGGAATGAGTATAACATGGTTTTGCCTGGATATGCATGTATGCGTTGTTTACTGTTTTATTTTTTTTATTTTTTTTTATTTTTTTTTCTTCCCTAAAGTAAACATACAGTAGTGAATTTTGTTTGATATACCTTGTTATGAATTTTGAAAAAATGTTTCTTTTCTTTCAAAAATATTAGATGAGAACTTCATGAACATGTTTAGTATCAATACTTAATGGTTTATAGAATCGGCGATCTATATGATCAGTAGTTCACCGTATTTATTCCAATTTTGTAAAACGAACACGAAAGTGAAAAACTTAGGCAAAAAACTAAAGTGAAAAACTAATGAGTTATGCCTGTATAGTAGTGTTAGATATTTAAAAGGTGTGAAGATAGTTCAAGCATAAGGTGCAGACGACTGCAAATCAATAATACCATGATCTTCGACCCATTTGAAATTTCAAAAAAGCAAAGATTAATATTCACTTAACATATAAGGTCTGTTGCAAAGGGCATACAATGTCAAAGTATACCGCGCATGCATTATGGAGTGAAGTTACCTTCAATATCCCAAGGCTCCATTCTATAAAGATCAATATCAACAATTACATCGAGATCTATTTGTAGCGACTCAACTTTCCTCTTGAGATAGTACCCCACGAGTTCTTCCTCAGTTGGATGAAATCTGAATCCCGGAGGAACACATGACGATTCAAACTCCATGTTTCGACTGATTATTTCTCTGAAGGAAATACACAAAACAAGATAATTAAAATTTTACCACTCAAAGAGAGAAAACCAAGTAGCATGTATCATCTTAGGTTTATAAAGATACATAGATCATTAATAGATCCCACATTTTTTGTAGAATCGTGAACTACAAACTTAATCAGTGCCAGCTATGGTTGTTGCTCATGATTCACAACCATTCGTGAACAAAAGAGCTATCATTATAATATCACATGGGGTCCCACAAAGCAACGTATATAGATAGAAGCTAAACATAGACAATATTAAAGTGATGTACTTGAGAAAGATCAAAGGTGGTAACAACATATAACATAGGACAAAGACTTATTAAGATAAGCCGAAAAGATTGACTTTATATGTTAATAATTAAATAGAAGGTAGAAGGTAAGCATGTTATGTTATGTGTTTCTTTTCTTTGAGTGCATTCCACTCAAGTTTCCTCATTATATGGTCATGGATAACCACACTTCACCCACTTTAACCCATACACTATATATCTAATATTTTCTTACTACAGTTTTATAACCAGCATAACTACATAGACATAGAGAAACTGGTTACCACATAAACTGTTTATGTTTGTTAAATCTATCGATTTTAAACATTTTACTTACATAAGTGAAAAAGAAATTGCATGTTGATTTCTAGGACTCATTTCGTGTTAAAATGAAACCAACAAAGCCAATGAGAAAACCATAAATATATATATATAGATCGAAAAACAACATACACAGATAAAGTATCGTTATTAATTTGATAAGATGTGTCACTCTGAACCACTAAGTAAACATGTATCATTGTACCAAGAGCTAGCTAAGACTAAACTAATGGCATACATATCTACAAGTTATAAGTTATGCAATGGAACATAAATCATTTTTCGTCGTAAGCATATATAGATGCGTGTGATGTTTTTCAATATGTTGAAGAAGCAAGACTATGATTAGTTTCAGAGAAATGAACATGCATGTTCTGATATCCTATGCTTTAATTTGTGGTATATATGCATGCATGTAATTGTAATTCAAGAAATTACAACCATTAAGGTCAGATCTAAGCTTTTCTGAAAATAACAACAAAAATTATCATACATAGTATATACCAGCATGCATCGATCCTAAAACCAAGTCATATAATGCAACTTTACAATTCTATTAAGATCAAACAATTCAAAAGAAAATATCAGCAAACATAATGCAGCACGTCAATTTGTTGAGCTCAAATCCTAGGTGGAAGACATATATACTTTTATCATTCATGACATGAATTGCTGATAAATAACCAAAGTACAAGAAACCATATTGAAACAAAGCCTAAACGGACCTTTTTGTTTGTTGGTCCAAAAAAATCTTTAGATTGTCTTGTTGCTAGCTAGCTGCACCCAAAAATGGAGATAGAAGGTTAATAATTGTATGCTGCAAATGAGCACATGAAAAACTATATATATACATGGAGAAAAAGAGAGTGGGAGATATTGCGCGTGGTTGTGGGGGTGGCAAATATTGGATTAGGAATGAAAGGTTTGTTTTTGGACGGCGTGACAACAAATTTCACGCCACCCTCCACCGTTATTTTTTGCTTTAAGATTTCAGTAACCCTTACACAGTACAATGTCATATAGTTATGTTTCAATGTTAAAACATGCATCTATTACTATACATTAATTACTTTTAATTAGCTGGTTAATTATTTGAAGTGGTTATGATACAAATAAAAGTTCTTGCTAGATATATGGTATATATTTGCTCTTTGAAAAAAAAAAAAAAAAGGTGGTGCAAGTTCTTACTCAGTAAACACATCTAATATATATAATAAATGGTTCTAAAACATGTCAATTAAGTTGACTTTTGACGACATTCCAAAGTGATATCCGAGGTAGAATAATGTCTATTACAAAGATATTTCCATACTGCTTACATTAAAGTCTAAAAGAATTAAATGGTCATGTTCTTTAATAAGTTAGATTAGAGAAATAAGTTCATAAAATTTTACTTTTTTCATTTTCATCACTAATTGAAATGTATTAGAGTTTTCTAATCAGAAATGAATATAAAAAGATCTTCCAAAGTAAAGACGGTAGATTCTCATAATGTTTGTAAGATTTGAGGTTATGATGCATACTTGGCATCAATTTGAACAAGTGGCACCATTGGGCCCCTGAATTCTCAAAATATCTGAAGAACTCCATCCTGGTTATCATTCTAATCACATACTAATATATATAAATATAAATAATTACTACTAAAGTATCATGCTAATCACATAATTAATATCCTATTTACCATAAGTTATCATTCTAATCACATACTATATATCCTACTTACCAAGTTAAATAATGACTATCTATAACATTATCCTATTTAAGTCTAGAAGGGATAATGTCATGAAAGTTTACTGTATTTAGTTCTCTCAACTAGGGGCGTCAAAAAACCCGACCCGACTTGACCTCGTTCAGAACCCGATTTATTGTCAGGTTATCGGGTCAATACTTGTATTCGGCTTATGAGGGTCGGGTATCAAGTTGAAAGTGTTTGGCTAACTCAGGTTTGGGTAGACCCGATTGACCCGACTAAGAGTTTTTATATTTTTTTTTAATAAAAACTTTATAAATTATCTATTTAAACGAGTTTAAATATGCAATTTTATTACATTTTACTCATATTCGGGTTGACCCGAACCTGAATAGACCCAATTCGAATTGACCCGAACTCGACTAATCTGAATTCAAATAAGGTCAAGTTCGGGTATATTATTTTTAGCCTTAACCCGACTTTGACCCGACTAGAATTAAACATAATCGGACCAGCCCGACCTGATTAAGACCCCTGTCTCAACTGTGTTCTTTCTTTCTAGGTATGACTTTTATTTGACAATCACAAATGACACGTGACATACAATCACATAAATAATTCTAGGTATTGAAATTTTACATAAGTTTGACAATTTCACGAGAAATGCTTAATGGACTAAACACGATATCTATGACGTTGAGCTAAGTCAACTACAAGGATTTGAATGGAAATTTTGCATTGAAAAATGCTACTGTATAAAGGATGACACTTTTACATTTTTCATTCAAATTTTAATTATAGATTTCGGACTTTGACATAAACAAAAGGAAAAAGTTACATGCTTTGTCTCTGTGTTTTACTAAAATCACACTCATTATTCTTATTTAATTTTAATTACATTAGTGATACTTAATTTTCAAACTAGCTGCATTGATGGTTTTTATTTTGAAAAATAAGAATTATCTGTATAATAATTTATAGTTTTTCTATTATATCGGTTGTCCCTATCGTTATTACACGGATAGTCTTTATTTTCTTATATAAGAACTATTATTGTAAATAATTTAAAATTTAGGGATTATTTATGTAAATAAATTCGATTAAGGAAGACGAGTTTGATTTTGAATAAATCACAATGTAATTTTTTTTATTTTATTATTATTATTATTATTATTATTATTATTATTATTATTATTATTTTAAGAGAGAAAGATGGACAAAACTCAAAGACATGTCATGTATTTTAATCTTAAAATTGTTCCACAATGATTCACTATGTGATAAGTAACGAGACTTGATAAGTTAATCATCATCTCTATTCGTTACGTTAATAAGCTAAAGAGGTTGCACGTACTCGCAAATAGGGGGACTCAAGACTATAAGTCATCAAGTACATAACTTTTTTTACGTATATAAAAAAAGTAAAAATAAACAAAAACGTACGATTTCATTAAAACTAGCAAACAAATTAAGAAGACGTGTATTTATTTTGACATATTAGTAGACTAACTAAACAAAACATATATTTTTTTATTATTATTTTAGAACGGCAATTTTAACTATCTCACTATGTTTACACCACAAATCTATCTCACATGTCTTAAGCAGGACTTGAACCCATAACATAAAACTTCAGGACAAGGTTCATCTCAAAGTAAACGGGATTTTAATGAAAATTTATACTAAGCGGCAAACATCCATCGGATTCCCACGAACCTCCGAAACCCCCTATAGGTCCGCCTTTGACAGCAAAATAAGTATGGGATGAGAAAAACAGGTTAATAGATGGGCAAATTAATCCGTACAAAATCCTTTTTATAACTTATCACTCCCTGTCATCCCATTTTCTTGTAAGCACCTTTCGATCAGGAAGGAAATCAATGGTTAGGGTAAAGGGGCATCTTCAGGAAACTTAAGGGAAAGTCGTTTCCCTTGCGGGAAACCCATTTCGATATATACGGGACTTTGCAGCAAAAATGAAACTCTCCCTAGTGGACTCTACTCCCGCAACGAAAACATACATAACCAAGAAAGAGAAACTATATTTTATTTCTTTTGTGCACATTGTGTGTTGGCGTGTATGTGTTAAGGGTGATTTTAAATGATAAAAATGAGAAGAGGTTTAAAGGGAGAGAGAGAAAGTATTGCAGAGGTTAAGAGAAATGAGAAGGGAAAAAATTTGAAATATTAAATGATGACGTGAAGCTGATATAACAAGAGAAAATTTTTAACCACACCTTTCACACTTAAAGGAGAAACGGGATGTGTGCATGAACCAATCAAGCAACTATACTACACAATCGTACTTTAATTTGTACAACGTATGTATGTCACAATCTTCTATATTAATAAGAAGTTGCTATTATCCTCTAGTTCTCGGCTTCTCGCTTATAATTGTGTGTACAACATATGTATGTCCCAATATTCATGCATGTATTAATTGTTTGTATCTTTAATAATAATTGCCGCTTTTTGACATTTAACCTCTTTCAACCGAATGACTGATGTATCATCAGTTATGCATGTTTTTATTACTTAAATATAATTCTTAAGGTTACATTTAGCAAAATCGTTTTTTATAATACAATAACACTTTCTTATGTTAGAGGAAGTGGTGAGGAATGGAACGGTTGGTGTTAAAAGGGTGAAGTGATTTGCATAAACAAGAAAGAAAAACGGTTGCTTGGTGTGAAATGGTCTAGTGCGAATTAAGCAACCGTTTGGGGCGGTTCGTGGGACCTTCTCCAGCCCACATTTCATTTCTCATCATTACCCTTTCATTAACAACTATTAACAATAACAAACATTCTTTTTGCAGCCTTCCATTAACTAATTTTTAGAATCAACTTGACAACTAGCTCTTGCTTCAGTTTCTATAAGCTGCAATTCGGAATAGTTTTGTTAAATTCTGAATAGCTTTTGGCACCAGCCATTGTCCAGCTCATAAGGAATAGCTTCAGCAACTTTCCTAGTCTAGTGAAGCACCAACTGGAGTGAGCACGAGTCGAGACTCAAACCCGTGACCTTTTAACCACAAAATCTCTCCAGTGGACCCATGAGTTTTTCGAAGATTTATTTACAGACATGAGATTGATGTGTTTTTATGAGATTATATAAATGTATGTCTTTTAGAAGAATAAAAAGATTTATTTAAGCCATATGATTTTTCTGTAAGTAGTGTCTCTACATTTGAGTAAACATATGACTATCTACATCATATCATATACCTTTCGCGCACCTCATTCAGCAGTGAAATCGGTTTTTGTTGTTGTAACAACTAAGAACAATAAAACTCTGCCCATAGCAGTTCATTCATGTGTTCACAATCACAATCACAATCCATCCATATTAGATATTAATAATTTGAATGCTTAACTCCTAATCTAAATTTGTGTTAAATTGAAACAATGTCGACTTATAAAGTAAACATGTTTCTTTCCACTTATGCTTATTTTTAACTTTTAGGGTAAAGTCATTAAATCATAATATACTTTATGCAATGTCGCGTTTGAGTACGTGAAGTAAAAGTTTTATGTTACGAATTTTTAAATTTTGTTCTCATATACACACACATAACTTTGTTCCCAAAACAATTAGTATAACAATATTTAAAAACCAGGTGCCGTTTAGTTGGTGAAAAATTTTCCTGTTTTCCCGTTTCTAAATTCCTAGAGAATGAAAAAAGTGAGAAGAGTAGAATTGGCTTTTCAAACCTTTAGTTAAAATTTAGAGAATGAGCATTTCACATTTTTTGAAAATTGTTGGAAAAAAGTTTAACTAAACGGATTTTCAGTTTTTCTCTTTTCATATGAAAAATTTCCTGAAAAAGGAGGAAATTTTTCACCAACTAAACGGCCCCTAAACCTTTAAATTTTCAGCAGTTTTTTCAGAAAAGTATCAGGCACTTATATTTTTTGGCTAGTATTACTACTTACTGAATCGTATTTTACAATATTTCTGCCCATTAACGAGGAAACAAAAAGAAATGGAGTTTGAAATCCATTCACTTTAGTCGATCGTAACAAACTTGTGGGACACACTCTCTAAAGTTCTTCTAGACCTCTCTCTGCACATTACCTTTCTTTTTCCATAATTATATAGTATGTCTTCATTGGACAGATGATCAAGTTACGACATTATTTGCTTATAAAAATATGTATATTCATAAACTGTTCAGTTATATTTTGAATGTCATAGAGATTCATATTAATTTAAAGGGGATTGATTCGCACACCATTTTTTTTTATATAAATACACCATTTTGTACAACACTGTAATGTACAGAGGGTACACAGTAACAGTACAACACTGTAATACATAGAATGTGGTGCAAGAATAAAAAAAGTTAGTGTGCAAATCATTACCCTAATTTAAGTAGGAAAACACAAACTTAAAGCTAAAGATCTTTTTTAAAAGTGTTCAGTTGTAGCTTCTATATCTTGCGTGACAAATTTCGTAGTTTAAAATTGACAAAAGGACTAAAAATTAAAAACTCATATCTTTTTCCTAATAAAATAAAACCTTTAGTGGGGACTTTTTCATTTCAAAAAAATCAAATCATACCTTATTTGGTAATAATCTATTTATTTTATTTTATTTTATTTAAAGATGTTTAATTTACAAACCCTAAGTATTTCCTTATTAAGCTAAAATTTATAAAAATTCGTTTTTACAAGTTTTTTCAGAAAAGTTGTGTATAAAAATATATGTGTCAAAAGTATAATAAATAAAACCTAAAAAAAGTGGAGTTAATTCACAAATAGCTTAGGGGTTAAAGCGAAAATTGGAACAAACAAATCTGCCCTTCTGACCCAAAACTTCCAAAGCCCTGAACGACAACCCTAATTCCTAAATCATATTGACCAAATCGAATCGAATCAAATTGTTTGGATGTGCATTTACAGGTTGTTTAGCATTGATGGGTAATGGTGTCTCCGTTATGCAAAGTTCAACTTCTTTGGTGACTCATCTGCTACATGCGAGGTATATATATGCCTTCTTTGACATTATAAGTAAAAATATCTTGCTAAGGATATGGTTCAAAATGGTAAATTGGGTCAAACGTCATATATTGAAAAATAGCTTAGTACAGTTTATGAATTGATAGAATTTGGTGCCTAGGTTTATAATAAATTTATGGTTTGTTGTATGAACAATAATTTTTTTTTTTTTTTTTTTTTTTTTTTTTTTTTTTTTTAAATTATGAATTAGCTCAATCTAATATGAGTGAGATGCTAATCCATAGCTAAACAAGCTAAATCATTTGTGTATTTGTTTATTGTTACATATTTTGGGTATTTCGAAGAAAAAAAAAAGTTCTTTTCCCAAAATAGCTATCGTTCCGTCGAGTGTTTTTGACTTTCTGTTATAAATTATGTTTTTGACACTATTGTAATATTCTCTTTAATCAGCTAAAGTTATGCTATGTCTGCATTGAGATCATAATGTAACATGCATTCTTAAGAAAACTTTGGTTCCTAAATGGGTGTTTCGCATTGCATTTTGAATGTGATTATTGTAAAAAAAAAAACAAGTTGCAATGTTTTAAAGGATAGCAGCACGAGAGTATCTCATGCAGTGGAAAATTGGTCTAAAAGACCATATTGTTGCGGTACTGTGACAAAAAACAATCACATCGAAAACAAACGACACACTAAACTAACTAAACGAACCATAATCTACAAATAAAGTACCAACTTATAAAAACCAAATGGATGAACACATATATATGGAAAGAACATGCAAAACAAAATCAAAACCCACCCTTAATAATGAAAATTTGGTAGGACTAAGATAGTGTAGTAGTGTTTAAAAAAATTCATTGTAGTAACTTGTGATGAATTATTTTACTTCGTATTTTGACTCTCTTTGAGAATGGAACCTTCGAGCGAAGAAACATGAACGTGCAACCATGAGCAACCCTACTTTGGTCAATCTGCATATCATCAAAATGTAAGATTTATAATTATAAAATCCTGAATTCGTGTGAAATTATCTTTGTTTTTATCTCAAGGAGTCAATGTTTATATTATACTATGTTTGTTTATGTGCTCCAGTCTCATTATTTGAGTTCCATGCATGGCACATAAAATCAATTGATTTCCATCCTCTTCAATTTCTTTTACAGTAGCAACATGTTTGTATCTTACAGCAAGGTCCATGGCATTCATTTTTCAATCTTATGTGATTTTCTCATATTTAAATAGCCGTATTGTCTATTAGTATTTTCATAGTTTTTATGTAGCTAATATGTTTCTAGACACGGTATTGAGTGCTGTAAGTTCAATTTATCGATTTTACAAAAGGTCACAAAATGAGCAGGTTGTGTAACAGGTAAGAATGGGTCTGGTTGAAATGGGTCAGATCATGTTAATAAACGAGAGTAGCATAAAAGGGAGTTAAGCTGTTATTTGCTGATTTCATATTCATTTGTTTGCTAAAACTTTTCCAAATATAATTTTTTGTGTATATTATTACTTTAGGTATTTGCTTTGTGTGTGTCATACAGTTATGAGGTTTGTTATTTTAAAGTTTTTATAATGTAAAAAACAACCTTATAATGTAAAAAAAAAGTCTAGAAAATATGTCTACGGATAATATCCAGAACATTAACAAAACTTTTCCAAAAAGTAGTCGTGAGAAATATTTGACTATGTGAAGAAAAATATATATAGGTCAACATGGTTATGGGTATGTTGAATGGGAGTGTTTGTAGTTTATATATAAGGGGTGTTTGGATTATTAGTTCTATTTGAAAATTTCCATATTTATGCATATTAATGCTATCTTCACATGGGTTTGACATGGTTTGGATAAGCTACTTTCTGGTCTACTACAGCAGCAAAAGTCATAGATGTCGGTTCCCAATCTCTTCGTTAGCTACAAATGCTCACGCCACAACATCAGCATCAGCTTTTGTTAGCACAACAAACTATGACATCACGATCGGCTAATGATGAAAGCAAAAGGCTCAGAGTGCTTCTTAATAACCGGAGCATGAGCATGGGTAAAGATGGTGTTTCTAACTTGGTGGGTGATGTAGTTCCAAATCTTGGATCATCTATTCATGTATTACCTCGTGGCGATCCAAATATGTTACTCAAGGTGCCCTTTTTTAATATTTTACAATGTTGTTTTCTTTATAAAAGTGTTAATTTCTACAGTTCATGTGAAAGTGAGTCAATGGGGTCATTTAATCAATATCCACATCCATTCCTCAAATCAATTCCTATAGCCACAGTCAATCCATCAACAAACCATACTCACCATAGATAGACAAATTTGATTTGAAAAGATAACATCATAATAAACGCAGAAGATAGAAGTATATTAGAAAATAATAAAATTCCTATTTGCAGTAGCAGGTAGCGATAACACATACAAATGTATACATTAAATTACATGAAACACACTTTTATCATTAAAAGTATATACATTTAAATATATTAAATTACACCCTTTAGTCAAAGACCACGTATCCAACTTTAGTCATGAAGAGGTCTAAGCGGTCGAGTAAGAGTGTTCGATCGGGGAAGGGAAGGGAAGTGTTAGTAAGCGTTTATGAGTTGCGAGGACTAAAGATGAGGCTAATGACATTAGCTCCTGATATGTTTGTTGCATATTTAAAATAATTATGAAACTATAAACCTATAACAAAAGCGTTTTTTTTTCTTATGGTAGGGTCATATGAGTAAAGATACCACCAAGTTTTCTGGTGCTGTTTCTGATGAAGTAATCATAGTATGCGCGTTAAGGTCAGGTAAGCGTAAAGGTACACTTAATCTGTTGTGTAGTATACAAAATAAAACAGTTGCAGACAATTATGAACTACTTCTTAGCGTTCAATAACTCAACATGTTATCTATTGACATCTATGTTGGGAAATTTTCAAAATATAGTATATTGAAATCATTTTGGGATTGAGTCTTAGGAAGGAAATAAAGTGTTTTGTTGTGTATTGTTGATGACCCACGAATAGGCAATTAGCGACGGGTTTTCTGTCACAAAACCGTTGCTAATGAACCATCACAATTGTAAAGACGCATCTTTTCGAATTGGTGACAGTTATATCGGTTAAAAAGGTGTCACTGAGCGGACCATCGCGACTGTTAGAAAAGGTTTCGGTTAGCGACAGTTTTTCTGTCGCTAAGTCGTCAGTTAAGCGTCGCTAATTGCGCCTTTTGGTGAACCATTGTGACTATTTGAATGGTCACGAGCATGCCTATATATAGGGCCATTATTCCAGCGTTTTTGATTATCCAAAACCAAAAACAAACACATACAAAACCTTATTTTCAATATACCCGATTGCTATACATAATAGTGCTATAGAACTATTATTTGTAGTGTCTTGAAACCCCCGATAACTCGGTAGTTCATCCGGATTATCACCACCATCGTGTAGTGTTGATAATTGCTACATACGTTGCTTCATTGTATCTTGGGAGGTAATTCGTTAGTAACCCATAACACGATTGTTCTAAAAGAACGGTGGGGGCGAAATTGCTTTAAGGACAGAGAGAACTCGCCTTGAAGTAACAAGTAGTAGCATTAAACTTCATTTTACGAAACCATTATTCTAGAACCCCAGAACCAACAATCTATTCTGAAATACATCTATGTACAACAACCTATTGACTTCTATGATGAAAGTTGCAACAAAGGTTAAGGAGCTCAGGAAAAGTGCAAAGAAGTTTGAAGGGGTTTCAATTTTTTTTAAAGCACAAGGTTGGGAAGCATGACAAGTTGTTTAAGGACGAGTTCAATGCACACACCCTGGTAAGCTCTTTTAAGAAGTAATTTTAGAGTTCTATTTTTTGTTTATTATAAACTGTGATCTCTAAAGCGATTATTATAAAGTGTAGCCCAACAAATGCCATTATTGAATTATTTTTATAAGTACCAGGATGTTTTGGTTAGGTAATAGGAAGAAAATTCTAAAATGCTTAGACTTAATGATACTAATCCTTGACAAAACCGTTTCACAAGAACTGAACATTCGAAGTTAAACAGATAGAAGAACTAAACCAAGTTAAACAGTTTTTGGATAAATCTTGACTTTGATGTATTTTATTTAAGTCAATAAAATGGTTCAAATGGTTGTTCAAGAAGTTCCCATATCACCATTTTCTTTAAGACAAATTCTATAGCTGAAGATGAACTCTGTTGGAAATACTATTTTAATAGGTAAATTTGAATCGAGCACATCAAGACTTGCACAAGTTATTTTGTGCCATGACTCTTCTACAGGGTTAAAGTATGGAGAGAGAAAAAAGTTGGAAACAAATATATTTTGGAAACAAACAATTGGAAAGACCAAGTAACCAAGTAGTGGTTAACAGGTATTTTCAGTTTCTGTTTAGGATAATGATATTGGTGAACCCAAATTACTTGTCAAGCAGCCATAAACACCCGGTTTCATTGAATATGGTTGTCTAATTATGGACACATTCAGGCAACTAATAATGCAGCTAGCTTTTATAAAAGGGTTTATAGAGGTAAATTTGTTGTGCCTATTGTATCCATGTTGCGGTATCCGTATCCGAATAGGATATTGATGTTGATAATTTTCATGTATTTGTGTAGGGAGATGATAAAAGAGATTAGCTTAAGAAGCTTCAGTATAGTGTCTTTTGATTCAACAAACTCTCAAATGTATACCTATTACTCTTTGCATACCTAAAAGCTATGTGTTTGGGTTAGTGGAACATATGCATCATGCGGTGAGCGTATCTACTGTATTATATTAACCTTCATTGAAAGTGCAATATATTAATTTTATAGAAGAAATCTTAATATTCTTACCAACAATCAGAGTGCCAAAAGTGGTGGTGAAATGGAGTCTGCAAATAAAATAAAAATCAAGCACTTAAAGATGCAGGGGTTGTTTTCCCCACTTCATAAGAAGCATTTGTAACTTTCATTAAGGAAATGTATGAGAAACTGGTAAGCCTTGATTCTTAAATTTAATGCAAAGTTTGTAAGCCTTTGAAAACTTGGCTTATCTTATGGTTTATAGGTAAAGGATGTCAATACAAGGATACACACATAGTGGCGGTTTTTCATGAAGTTGTGTACACTAGGGTGGAGCTATAGTTGAAAAAAACTATCTAATAATGAAGGTTAGCCTCAATTGTAGCATTATGATGATCTCGATTTATTAGTTTACTGGTAGACATAGGTTAGGTGTTTTAGTTTTATAGATGGTTGGAAACTCTTTAACGACCAACTTATATAGACATGATTCAACATTGGTTTCAACACTGATGAACCCATGAACTACATAAATACTCTGAGTTTATCCATAGTAGTTTAATATTAGCAATTGTATTAGTTGAGTGAAGTACATATAGAATAGGCAAAATTGCATATATATCCCTCCCAAAGTGAATAATTGCATATATATCATTTGTACAAAATTTTCATGCACATAATACAATGGTTTTTAATTTGTTATAATTTTTTGTTTGGTTAATGCTTTGGTGTATACATGTAAGAGCAAACATCAGTAAAACCTTTGCTATATAAGGTTAACTGATCCTTTTCAGAATAATACTATGGTCACATGATTCACATCAACATTCAGAGGAGATAATATGTACAGAGGAGATAATATGTACAGAAGAACAAAAGTGCACGTGCGTTAAATTTGTAACCAGATTTAATCAAGTTTACCTATATGAATGGTGTTAATATTACTTATCTATCATAACAACTAGCAAGTAGTGCAACAGTTGTAGCTTCTATTGAAGTATGACTTTGTATCTTCATTGGTGTAGCTTCTATTGAAGTTGTGCACGAGACATAATTAAAACAAAAATTAAACTATTTGATTTTATTAGATAAAAGTATATTATTCGAAAATTTAGAAAAAACCTCGTGCGTGCACGGGCATTATAACTAGTATCATATATACAGTATTTAACTAACGGCTATTTTGGATAAATTTATGTATCAAATTGGATGGGATACATGGGTCGGTAAACATTTCCGGTTATCAATTATTTTACATAAACGTTGCCCGTAAAAAAAAAAATAAATAAATAAACTGTAACTTTTTATTACGCTAGAATATAAGTTACATGAATCTTGCATGAGGTTAGTACAAAATCAAAAATATGAAGATTTTACATGGATGACTTTTATTTTTGAAATGTGTCGCGCTAATAGTCCACCAACATCGTTATATACCACCTCGCTACGGCCAGGGATCACCACCGCAATACCACAATTGCCACTCACCACCAACTTCCAACCACCTGACAATTTTTTTATTTTTTTTCCTAGCACCGGGTTCTCGAGTTTAAAATTATAGAAAAAGAAGAGAACGGGACAGGAAAAGAAGGAAAATAGGGGATATCAAACAATCTTGTTTGCGTTCTTAAAGCTGGACAACAAAGTCACAAAACAGGAAGAAAATGTACTGAAACTAACATTAACAAAAGGATTAGCATGTACACATGAGGAGCATTTACGAAAGGATTAGCCTTATATTGTGTTACACAAATGATTAACCATTTATCATCGTGTCAACAATTTAGAAAACCTGTAACGTATTAACCTTTTTTTGTACTAACCATGTTTCATGCTCCACATGTACGTACTGTATTAGTCTTCGATCTCTTGCACAATAAAATCATAACCCTCCAACATAAATTTTCAAATCGTTGATATGATGATAAATTTCAGGTGTAACATGTTATATATTCTTAGTCATCTTAATCATTTCTCTACATTAAACAACACTACCACTACAAGAGATTAAGGCAATAAAATGGCAATGTTTATTCATGGAAGCTAATAACTACTTCAAACAAGACTAACAAAGTAAGCCTTCTGAAATAGTCAAATGTACCCACCCGACATGAAGCATCACAAATTCACAACATATGTGTTCAAACACCCTAAACAGATACTAGTACGATTCTTTAATTAAAGTCAAAACGTGATAAATTGTGTTCATATATTCAACTATGACATCATTGTTGCAAGGATAGTTATCCGCATTGCATACGGAACACCGAAATGTTCACGTGTTTTATTTATCAATGAGAAAAGATATGCACTTGGTATTGTCTATCAGTGAGAAAAGATATGCACTTGGTATCCTGTGACATTCCAAACCCATGAGTACGAGTTCTTCGTACTTTTGTAGATTTCCTACATGTGGGGTAGAATTTTTCATTATCTTGAAAGGTGAACAATTATTTCGAAAATTAAACTATGATCACTTAAACTAGAATGGGTAAAAAAATGGTAGCCGGTACTTCTGTCTATAGCATTAGATACATTATCATCAATGGAATTTATAAATTTAAAGATAGATCATAGATGCTTCTTCTTTGAACTTCATTTTTTTCCATTTTATCACTTCTGATGTAACTAGAATATCCCTTGAAATTTTCTAAGCCAGAATCATTGTCTCAAACAACTGATCAATTTCATCAGGATCAACTGTTTCCTGTGTTTGCTCAATGTTTTCATCACTTTAATTTCTCAAGTTTGCTTTTAAGGGAAATTCCTTTCAGATTTAAGCCAAAAGAAAGAAGTAAATTACGTAGTATTACATAATGACATGTCACTTTTATCTTGTTAAATTAACGTATTAGCAAATTAATTCCATAGTTTCAAGATTCAAGAATATGCCACAACATAAATCCATCTTATAAACGACAAAGGTTAGCATAACTACAAAAACAGAACAAAATGTCATATAATTGTTAAGGCACCACAAGTTACTAGTTTGTGAAGAAAAATATTAGTAAATTTTTTTTTTTTTTTTTTTTTTTTTTTTTTTTTTTTTTTGGAAGTAGAGAGAAAAGAAAGAGCAACTCATAAACGCAAGGTTTTTCATGTTCATGTATCGACATACTTTCTGTTCACTCCAGATGTATATCTAGTGAAGTTTGAACATTAGATTTGTTCCAACATTTGGCCTATTAAAAGTTGAGAAAAATACTATATTGGAGTACTATGCATCTAAACGTCTTCACCTTAGGTTTAGTCTTTCATGTTTATTGAAACCTTATACCTTTGCAAAATTTCTAGCTACAAACAAAGACTACCATCCTTTCGATTTTCTTTCCGATTTTGATACTGCAAAAGCCTGCAACAAAGAATGTGAATGCATGCCCATCCTAGGTCCGACCCGGTTAAGCATCAAGGGAATTATAAGAAAGAACAAAGCATTCAATATCATTAGTGATAGTAGAGAACAAGCGGATTGATTTGAATCCGACAAATTTGTTGTTTCTCCAGTTCAGTAACAACTCACTTTAGTATATACAACGTAACTCGTGTGAATATAAACCTCACCTAAATAACAAATCAATAATAATAAAAGATATGACTAACTACATGTGTAAAAGAATTCTAATCATATAGTCAAACCCTCAGGGCCATATACGTATATACCTCCACAAGTCTATCTTCGTAGTTTTGTTGAGTTTTTACCAGTTGCTTGCTTACACATGCAATCTGGCATAGGGTATGTGAAAAGTGATGCCGTCGGTTTCCTCACTTCACCTCCCTTTACATCGCTATGATGAAGCATTTCTCGCAACTGCCTCTGAAAGCTCTCCCATCTACACACCACAAACAATAGTCACTCATAAGTTTATGCAATAAAACAGTTGGTTCATTGGATGATCTATTAGCCTTTCATACACAGCCACAATACTTTTTCTTTATGGGGGTCAGTTTCGATCCATTTACTTACTAGAGGACCGATTTGGGCTATGTTTACGGATCAAACACAAATAAAATAAGAACTAGCTTATAAAATGACTCGAACGGGTCAACCCCACAACGTAATTAGCACATAACATCTTAAATCATTCTAATTCAAAAACTTATTATTGAAATAATATACGTGTCCGGCTCTATTAATAATTATATTCGTTAGAAAATAAACAAAATTTTTGAACAAGTCATGTATGGGCTGATTTTTACCATTTCACTGTTATTGCATAACCATATATTTTAGACATTTGGGTCAAACTATAGCTCCCTTGGTGGCATCCTTATGAAGAAAAGTGGCTTTTGTTCATGCTACGTTTTCTAGAAGTGAGAATATTATTTTTGTATGAGAAATATGCATCGCCATGTCACCTGATATTCGGACTATCGAACAATAGAGCTAGTTTTCTCTTGTCGGGCATTATTGTCTTGGCATGTCCTTCATACGAGAAGCGTCTATGACCAATTAAAAAGTGCGGGAAATTGCCACCTTGAGTAGTCACAAAAACCTCGCTATAGAGACATATTGTATAATCAAGAGCAGCCAACCTAGATGAGTACCCCTGCAACAAAACCAACTGCGTATTAGCAACTTAAAGAACTATGACTTGGTATTCCCGTTTCTGAAAATAACGGGTCAGGTCGGATTAAGCTGACCCACCAACACATTTTTGTCCACATATTTTCTGTTAAGTAAATAAAGTATGTATATATATCTGATTAGAAGAATATATTATATTTTAGATAATATTTTATCTAACTTTAAATAACATGACCTGGGATAATAGCCGGCATTTGACCAGCTTAACTTGTTACTGGTCATCCATTTCAACTTGAGATTCATAGAATTTTCAATGGATAACAAACTCTTATCCAGTTTAGAGGGGATATTTAGTGTAGTTAAAACACTCAAGTATACTGTATATATTCTTACCTGGACAGAGGAAATTTCAATCCATTTAGATGACCTCACGTAAATCTGAGTTTATACGTTCATTTCCACCATGTCTTAATCAACGTTTCGCAAACCTTACAATTATACTTAAAACTATTGAATCATAACTTAAATAGCGGTTTCTATAATCACGTTTAATATGTAGTAGTTATTTATGAATCTTAGAAAATAGACAAATAATGTTGGTGGGCTAACCCCCAAACCGACCCTATTTGACCCACAGTAAATGTTAACTGTTTTGACCAGTTACTTGACCCTGTTCTACCCGCTTATTTTGCATCCTAGATTAATAAGTGGGGCGGTAATTAAGTTATCTAAGCTAGAAATATTTCAAAGAAGTAAAAATACCATAAATGGAGCTAGTTCCTCAGGTGAAGCTAATGTATCCTTGGTTTCTAACCGAGGAAACATTTGTTTAAGTGGAGCCATATATTTTTCAGCCTTGTATATTTTACCTGCCGCGACATATACTGAAGTATTGTTATCAAAGCCCATTCCCCGAAGCATCATTCCAACCTACATTTCATACAAGTAGAACCAGCAAAACTTTTACTCTTTATAATAAAAAAGGAAGAAAAACAAGCAATTGAAGCCATGATATATTAATCTATATAGGATATGAATGACTGCTACTGAAGATTCATGATATAGTTGTGAGCCATACATACCTCAAGGGGAGTTAAAGGGCATTTTCCGTCCATCCTAATTGCACCTGGTTTTATTATCCGATTCTTTTTCCGAAACTTTCCTCTCCAACTTCTTTCACGAGCAATATCCATTTCACGTTGTTCTTCCTCACCACCATCATATACACAACATGAAAATGCAACCATGTCCTTCAAAATAAACAATAAATCAGGATCACTTTGATGATAGAAGTGGCAATCTCGAACCCATTTACTCTCTAATCGGTCATCAAATTTTCTTGGCTACGATAAAAATAAATCAAATGGGTCGAAGAGGTCGAAAGTCACCAAAAGTGTATTTTTACTGCAAAAACACCTAAATCATATTATCCAAAAAGTAGGTTGTTGCGTGAATAATAAGATTTCTGAAGTCATGTGACACACTAATTGTTACAACAATTAAGAGCAGGATAAGTTCCCGGGTAAACCGACCCAACCCATTTTGGTTTGTATAAAAATCACCAATTTGACCTGTTACCCAAGCCGAAGGACCCACCTATTTGGCCACCTTCAAGGATCTTATGAGAATTTCTAGCTATAAATATTATATGAAACAATTGGGGAACAATGAATTGCACCTCTTCAAAACGAAGATGAACAGAAATATATTTTCCATCACTGCTAGAGCTATTCCGAATCATTCTATCCACCATTTTAGCTGCAAGTGTGCGTATAGGTTCTGAAAACCTAAGTGCCCCAAAATTTGATAAGCATCTAAGCCCTTGAATATCTGAAGGAACTGCATGAGCCAGTCTATTAGAGAATGGTGCTATACGTACTGCCCTGCACAATCGATAATGCCACATACATAATTAATAACGAATGGTAAAAGTCATCTGTTTAATTAGAAATTTTACATAGTACAACAGTTGAAAAATAGAAACATAATGTGTATCATCGCCATAAGGGGCTCTTAGAATGCGCATGCAAAAGTTGATTCCTGTAACTTAAATAGTCATTTAGTTGAATAATAAATTGCCTATAATTAGGCACAGTTAGTTGATCAATTCTTTTAAAAGCTATTTTTTACTTGATTATCCAAAACTGATAATATTGACCATAAATTTTTTTAATCAGACACGATTACTTAACACAAAGGCTCAGATCTGATTATTTCTAATTGAAACAAACGAATATCCAGATGGTCTCTTTCTCCCGTACTAAAAAAATTATCACGCCCACACCAGCCTTAGCACTTTAGCAGTTAACTGATTAACAAGAAAGAGGCCCACTCACTACAAAGGAATACACCACAACATTGAACTGCGCTCATGCGTATCACATTTTATACCGGTCATTCAGCCGTCAAGGCCAAGTAGTCATGTCGTACACCAGCTTAAACGTATTTTTAAGGGCAAATCCTAGTAGTACTCTCACTTCATTTCTAGTCTGGTCAAGGGACTTCAAACTCAAAGGTAAAAGTAAAACCACTACTTTTCAAATCATTAATTTTCCTGGAAACTTTCAGATGCACTAGCTAGTATAGTTGACTGGTTTTATTAACAATTACTTTCAGACGTACTAGTAACATAATTGAGGAGTTTTCTTAAGAATTTTAACAAGATGAATGTTGATAGAAGACGCTATGGCATACAGAGTATATTGGAATAACAAATTTAGATGAAAAGCTAGTTAAGAAGAAACATACCCCAACTCCACAAGCTTTGGCAAGACCTTTTGAAGATAGTAATTTGGACTTGACCATCCTTTTACTCTTAAATTCACAATGTTACTTATATTGTTGTCAAAACGTTCAAGTACATCTTCAGGTAATTCTCTAATCACATTCACATGACTTCTCAGTGCATAAATGAAGAACTCCTCATCAAAAATGTCCCCAAACTTGCTGCAGTATGGAAGCAAAATGAAAAATGAAGGCTTTAAAACATCCATGAAATATAAATAGTACGCTGCTTGAATAAAGACATGAATTAGCACCTAGTAGTACTCCTATATCCTTTAGCAATTAGCAGAGGAGGCAAGATTGTAAGGTTGGATATTGGGTCAAAATGGGTCATTAGTGGTACGGACTGGGTTGGGCTGATCCGCAAAAATTTTTTGTCCAGTTTCCAGAAATAACCGAGTGAATTATGATCACAAAAACTTTATTGTTACAATCATAACAATTCTTTTTATGAGTTATTTGACAGTGTGACGTAATAGAAAAACAAGAATCAACCCATTCATGCGTGAATGGATTCAAATAGCTGCACCTAGTTTGTTGGGGATAGTTGATTCACAATGGGTGTAAGGTATCCTTATAGAACACACAAAGATCAAATAGCAATCTATGGCAAATACCCTGGTTCTAAAATGGAATTTCACAAGCTCAATGCTAACATACTCTAAATAACTAATCCCAAAAAGGTGAGAGGCTATTTTCATAGACGCAATTCTTACTCTCATTTAATTATTATTCCTTTCTTTCATAGACGCGGTAAAGGAACAAATGGTGAAAGCACGCTACTGTATTATAAGCAAACAATCCATATAAAGCATAAAAGCATAAAATGTAGATGTGTATCTTAGCAATACTCCCTTTTGTCTCAAAATACATGTAACTAGTCACAGGTCACAGGAATTAACTTACTATTAGCAACCCCGGGAATCAAAGTAAATGCCAAATATACTTTGTAATGACTACTAGCTAGCGAATGAAATTTGGTCAAAAGAGAAACTTTATATATGTCAATACAAGAGGTTCAACTCATTTGTTCAAGTAAGTTGTTTGACTAACCGGAATCTACATGGGAACTATATTTAGTATCACATATTTTTAAACATTGTCCATCTATCTCTCGTCAAAAATAGGCATCACATTCGTCAGGTACATATAACATAGAAGCTATTATCTTACAAATGTGTTAGGATGTGCACATTGACTATGATCATAGTGACTGAAAAGGTTAGCATCACGATCAAAAAATTATTTGATAAATTTTACATTTATATTGATAATTAGTTGTCCTGCAGCTTCTTTATACCAAAATCTTAAATAACCAAATCTGATTATTTTTATCCATATAAGGTCAGAACGTCATAATCATGATCAGACTTTGCTGAACACATTAAACTGATCATTGTGACTTAAAATAACATTGAATAAAATTAAAAGAATTACCTTGAATCACGCCATACACTGTTCAAATGAAACATTGGAATGACAAGCGTAGCATTCAGTAGCCCTGCAACTGCCACTGCATCACATATCTGATTTGACATAATACCAGCTGAATAAGTTCAGTAATCCAACTATGCCAATAAATACTAGTCAATTTAAAGCTGATTATTGTTAAGGATACAAATATAATTTTTCCCCTGCTTAAAAGTAAGATGTTATATGATATATGATAATTATGTTACTCTAAAATCTCTTAGAGATCTATCCCTTTGGTGCCTTCCCTCCAACAAAGACTTTATGAACTCATTCAGTATCATCATTTCCAAGGTTAGAAAGTACCGATAATCTTTGTTGATTCAGTCCGCCATTTGCTTCAATTATGAGGTATCCATTTGATTTTGGCAGTTCTGAAATTGTAATGTCATAACAAAGTTGAAGGAAAAGATCAATATCTTGAAATATACAAACTTGAAAAACAGGACTTCATTTAATGTTCATAATACATATTCTTCAAAAATACAAACCTGATTGAGAATTCTTAAGATTGATACAAGGCTTCCACGATTGACGCAACTTCGTGTTCCAGACGTTCATCATCTGTAATTTCCATGAAGTTAATTACAAGTTTAGGCGAGAGCAAAACTTAAGTTTAAAAACCATGACAAGAAAAGAAACTTGGTGTTTTGTTAATACGAAAAGACTATGCATTACAAGGTTATATACAAAAACAATTGGCTGATTCGAGCCTACATATCACAAGAAGAAACTGATAAAAGAAGCTAATCATAGCTTATTCTAATTTAATTACATATCATCAGAATGTAGGTTGCCTGTATCCTGATTGTTAAAGGTTGCGAGTTCTGTTGGGTTTTATATTTGAGTTGATAAATACAAAACTACAAGTGAAGAATGAAGACAATGCAAAACACAAGGGACTTGCTTGATAAAGAAGATTTTACTTATTAGTCCTTTGTAAACCTGATTCTCTATTATAAAAAGAGATGCAGGTTTAGTGTGTCAAGATGTAAACACCAGGAAAGCGTGTGGTGTCTAGGGCGTAGGTTTTGTAAATGCCTAGACTAGTGTTTGTGTTTGTTTTAAGCCTCAAGGATCTTATGATTCCTGTTAGATTAATTAACTGTTCTACACTTGATCACGTAGAATTGGGGCTTATTAGTTTGTATATTGAAGAGATGATGACGAGAAACCTTGTTCAATAACAATGATGTTTTACTTATTCCGCTGTGCATCTTATTGTCTTTGTTATTGTTAATCCCTAGTGCTCTAAACGATCCAAGGAGTTATTTTAAACTCCACAAGTTCTAACCGTACGTCACGCTTATCACAACCAATATTTATGCAACTATAATCCAACATTGACACTTCCCAAATGTAATAATCACTACATGCAAGCAAGTCACACATCCCATGTGATAATAACAATGTTAACAATCGTTAAAACTTTACAACTACAGCTTTGTAATGAATAAGATTAAACAGATCATATATGTTTTCGCTTATATCCTCTTCATAATCATCAATAAAATTTACATAATTGTAGCTTTCCCATTTCCTAATGATTAAAGATTTTGTGTCGAACCCTATTTCCCCTATCTAAAACACACTCAAGTCTAAAGTTGACACTTGGCTAACTAAGTAATCTCAATGGACATGTGGATCATACTTTTAAAGTTTATATGTGCAACAAATGATGTTAAAAACATAAACTATGCATGATTTCAACTTTAGGCGCCATCAAAGTAAACTTTAAAAGGCATGTAAGAAACAAAACTTGTAGCCTTATTCGCATGACTCATAATACGTGTAGCTTGCAGGTCCCTAATGATTCAAAATCACGTGTTCTAATCCTGTTTCTCCTCTATGACTACCTAACAAATTCTCAAAGCACCAATATGTGCAGTATTTTAAAGCACCACAAATCTAACACAACAATTACCTAACAAGCATGGAATTGTGGAACACACTTTCCATGTCCACAAAAACACAAAAAAACATTGCACAATCACAGCATTCAAATGAACAAAAACCACATTACCAAGTCATTACTTCGATTATTCTCAGCTTCCATATACGGCCACAAATGTCGGAAAACCTCAGGACTTCTATACAAAGACCCTAAAGGACCTGAATTACCTTTACTAGTACTAATAATCCCAACATCAAAACCCATTGTGCCCATATACAACAACATGGCCGAAATATAAAGCAAAGGAGCAAATAACAAAACCCCTCGCCTTCTATACACTGCAGATATCACCACATAAACCCACCTCTCCACAAAACTTTGCAACTGCACATCCACCCCTCCACCACCACCACCCCCTCCCCTGAAACCACCACCTCCACCACCCTTACTCCGCCGAAACCGAGGCGAAGAAGGCGGTGAAGGCGAGGGCGAAACAGCCCCACTTCCAGTACTAGACCTCCCTAAACGACTGTAACCATGCATTTTCTTTAAAGAACTTTATACCCAATTCTCAGTTTTTGAACCAACCCAGTTGAGAAAATGTGCAATTAAGACAAACCCAGATGGCAAAACACAAAAAAGATTCCAACTTTATGCAAAAAATTTAGAATTTAATGTGACCCAGTTAATAAAAAGTAAAATTAACTAAAACCCAGATGGCAAAACACAAAAAAAAGTCAAATCTTTATGCAAAATTTTCACAATTTGATAACCCAGTTGATATAAAGTGATAATGAGTAAAACCCAGATGGAAAATTACATAAAAAGTTTATAAAAAAAATGAATGTTTATGCAAAAATAATCAATTTTGGAAGAAACCCAGATGGGAAATTAGTAAAAAATAGTCAGTGTAGCTTTTCTTGAAGCTGCAAATACTGTTGTTAAAATTGTAAAAAGAGGTTTTGACTTTATAAAAAAAAATTGAAAAAGCAAATAATGCGAAGACTTTATAAAGAAACAGAAGTAGAAGAAGTAGTAGAGTTGGTTTGAGTTTGGGTTTTTGTTAACGTGTTTTATATTTACTAGTACTTTGCACGGTTTTTTCTTCGATCACCGACATTGCTTACCGCAAGTGTCGGTAGTGCAACCTATATTTTGTATATTGTAGTACTATAGAGAAAAGTTTATTTAGGGACTAGTTTTTTGTTACATATTAACACTGTGTTCCCGAGATATAAAATGGAAAAAAGAGAAATGAAGAGGTTAAAAATGAGAAAAAAAGAAGAGAAGAGGAAAAAATATTGATTTTTTGTTTGTGTTCCCAAGTTAGAGAGAAAAGAAGAGAGATTCAATAAAATCATGCACAAAAATCATCTTCTCTCCAAATCATCCCAATTTGGAAAGAAGATTAGGAGAGAAGTTTTGGCATAATTTCCTCTCCTCTTCTCTTCTCTTCTCTCAAAAAAAAACTCGGAAACATAAATATTTTGTCATTTCCTCTCTCCCTCTCTTCTTTTCTCTCCAAATAAAAACTCTCTTCTTTTCTCTCCAAATAAAAACTCTGGAACAGAGTGTAAGGACAAATCCCCATCATCCATTTAGTTTGATCTAATGGTGATGATTAACCTAAAATTAAACATGAAAACATAAGTTCATGTCTTTTTTTTTTTCCTTTTTCTTTGTCTTTTTTATTATTCACTTTATTTATTTATTTATTATTTTTTTTGGCTTTTTTTTTTCTTTACAATTAATGTTATATATTTTTTCCTTTTTTATTCTTCTAATTCACTTTTTTTTTTGTTTTTTTATTAAATAAGTCAAGCTTTTTTTTTAAATAAATTCACGATTTTTTCTCACTTTATTACGTTTTCGTCCGTTTTTGTCTGTTTTCACATGATTATATACGTTTTCAGACGTTTTTGTCCGTTTTCAGACGTTTTTTACCGTTTTTATACGTTTTCGTCCGTTTTTTTACGTTTTCGTCTGTTTAAGACGTTTTTGTTCGTTATTATATGTTTTGGTCCGTTTTTTTACATATTCGTTTATTTTCAGACGTTTTTATCCATTTTCGACAATTTTTATATGTTTTCAGACGTTTTTGTCCATTTTCATACGTTTTCATCCGTTTTTATACGTTTTTGTCTGTTTTTAGACGTTTTCGTCCGTTTTTATACGTTTTTGTCCGTTTTCATACGTTTATATACGTTTTCGTCTGTTTTCATACGTTTTCATCCGTTTTTACACGATTTCATCCGTTTTTATACGTTTTCGTCCGGTTTCATATGTTTACATTTGTTTCCGTCTGATTTCATACGTTTTCTTCTATTTTTTTTTATGTTTTCGTCCGTTTTTAGACGTTTTCATCCTTTTTCCTACATATTCGTCTGTTTTCTTACATTTTCGTTCATTTTCATAGGTTTTCGTCCGTTTTTAAATTTTTTTGGCCAATTTTAGACGTTTTCATTCGTTTCTGAATATCACAAGTGATATTCGGTGATACTCAGACGTTTTTATCTGTTTTCGTCCATTTTTGTACATTTTATCTGTTTTCAAATGTTTTCGTCTATTTTCATACGTTTCGGCAGTATTTATATGTTTTCAGACGTTTTTATCCGCTTTCAAACGTTTTCATCAATTTTTTACATTATCGTCTGTTTTCAGACGTTTTCGCCTGTTTTTATACGTTTTCGTCCATTTTAAGACTTTTTCGCCTGTTTTTATATGCTTTCATCCATTTTTATCTGTTTTTATACGTTTATAAACATTTTCGTCCGTTTTTATGTATTTTTGTCTATTTTCAGACGCTTTCGTCTGTTTTCATACTTTTCAGCAGTTTTTATACGTTTTCGTCCGTTTTCATCAATTTTTCATACGTTTTTGTCCCTTTCCAGGCGTGTTTTTACGCTTTCATACGTATTCGTTCGTTTTAATATGTTTTCATCCGTTTTCATACGTTTCTAAATATCACAATTGATATTCTTAATATCACAAGTGATTTTCTTTGATATTCAAAATATCACTTGTGATATTAATAATATCAATTGTGATATTCAGAAACGTATGAAAACGAAAGAAAACGTATGAAAATGAACAAAAACAAAAGAAAACGTAAGAAAGTGAAAAAAACGTGAATTAAAAAAAATGTGAAAATCACTTATAATATTCTGAATAACACTTGTAATTTTCTGAATATCACTTATGATATTCAGAATATCACTTGTGATTTTCATGTTACAAAACATTAGTTGAACATCACTTGTGATATTCGAAATATCACTTGTGATTTTCTGAATATCACTTGTGATTTTCTAAATATCACAAGTGATTTTCAACTAATGTTTTGTAACATGAAAATCACAAGTGATAATCTGAATATCACAAGTGATATTCATGTTACAAAACGTTAGTTGAAAATCACGTGTGATATTTAGAATATCACTTGTGATTTTCATGTTACAAAATATTAGTTGAAAATTACTTGTGATATTCGGAATATCACTTGTAATATTTAGAATACCACTTGTGATTTTCTGAATATCACTTGTGATATTCAGAATATCACTTGTGATATTCAGAATATCACTTGTGATATTCAGAGTGATATTCAAAATATCACTTTTGAAAAAACGTGAATTAAAAAAAAGCATGAAATCACTTGTAATATTCTGAATATCACTTGAGATTTATATTCAGAATATCACTTTTGATATTCAAAATATCACTTGCGATATTCTGAATATCACTTGTGATTTTCATGTCACAGAACATTTGTTGAAATCACTTGTGATATTCAGAATATCACTTGCGATATTCAGATATCACTTGCAATATTTTGAATATCACTTGCGATATTCTGAATATCACTTGTGATTTTCATGTTACAGAATGTTAAAAATCACTTGTGATATATAGAATATCGCGAGTGATATTCAATATCACTCACGATATTCTGAATATCACAAGTGATATTCTGATAATCACAGTATATCACTTGTGATATTCAGAAAGGTATGAAATCGTCTGAAAACATTTAAAAATGAACGAAAATGAATGAAAACGGACGAAAACGTATGAAAACGGACGAAAATGTATGAAAATGAACGAAAACGTAAGAAAACAGACAAAAATGAATGAAAGCAGATGAAACCATATGAAAACGTATAAAAATGGACGAAAATGTATAAAACGGACGAAAACGTATGAAAACGGACGAAAATATATGAAAACGGACAAAAACGTAAGAAAACGGATGAATATATATATGAAAACAGACGAAAACGTATTAAAACGGGCAAAAACGTATGAAAAAATTCAAAAACAGATGAAAACGTATGAAAACGTATGAAAACGGGCAAAAACGTAAGAAAACAGACGAAAACATATGAAAAAAATTCGAAAACAGATTAAAACGTAAGTAAACGGATGAAAACGTATAAAAACGGACGAAAACGTATTAAAATGGACGAAACGTATGAAAACGGGTGAAAACGTAAGAAAACCGACGAAAACGTATGAAAACGAGCAAAAACGTAAGAAAACAGACGAAAACGTATGAAAACGGACGAAAATGTATGAAAACGAACTAAAACGTAAGAAAACTGACGAAAACGTAAAAAACCGACGAATATGTATGAAAAACGAAAAAAACACAAAAAAAAATAATAATAAAAAAAATAAAAAAATGAATTAAAGGAAAAAAACGTGAAGTTAAAAAAAAGGAAAAAGAAAAAAGAAAGAAAGAAAAAAAAGGAAAAAAAAAATGAATAAATAAGATAGACAAAAAGGACAAGAAAAAAACATGGACTTAGGTTGTCTTATTAAATCTTAGGTTACTCCCCACCATTAGATCAAACTAGATGAATGGTGGGGATTTGTCCCTCAGTTTGTAACAAAAACTTAGTTTATAAAATAACTCACCTCTTGTACTATATAGCATAATAAATCAAACACATGATCTATATGTTATTGTGTAGAGAATATTGTTTATTCTTTTGGAAACTTGAAATCTAGTAATGTTGGTTTAGGAAAGTATATTGAATATTGAATATTGAAGAGTGAAGACACATTCCATGACTTTTTAGGGTTTTAGCTATAAAACGTGTGTTTTGTGAAATGTTTCGTTTTCATTAGGCACCGGGCGGTTTGTAGTGATTCGACACCCTACAACCTGGTTTACTAGAGCGGATGACTTCGATCGTGAAGTCGAACACACCACAGCAGATTATGATGTCGACAGAAAAGAAGAAACAATCACACAAGGTAATATCCCTTAATCGAATCTTGATTAAGTATTGAAAGAATGACGTACATAAACCCTCCCCCCCCCCCCCCCTCACCTCCTTTTATAGAGATGAGGGGGAAGAAAACCGACTTTGTAAGTCGGCTGTAAAACAAGAAACGGGTTGGGCTGGAACATAAGCCAATCAACCGACTCCTACTTGACTAAGATAAGTTTAAGCTTAACACTCTAACCCCTAGACTTAGTTATAAGCTAATATGAAGACTAATTACATAACAATTTCCACCTTAGGCTTCATATTAGCCTATACCGACCTTCAACAACTCCAAGCAATGTTGTAACTTCCGTCCAGATACCACCTTCGTCAAGGCATCAGCAGCATTGTGTTCAGTACCCACCTTCAGAACTTCAACCGTCTTAGCTTCCAAGACCTCTCTGATAAAGTGGTAACGCACATTGATGTGCTTAGTCCTTTCATGAAAAACATCATTCCGCGATAAGTGAATTGCGCCTTGATTATCACAATTAACTGCCACAGTGTTAAGCTCCACGCCCAACTCTTCCAAGAGTCCCCTTAGCCAAATAGCTTCCTTCACAGCCTCAGTAAGGGCCATATACTCCGCCTCTGTAGTTGAAAGAGCCACCACGTGTTGTAGCGTTGCCTTCCAGCTTACAATACATCCCTGTACTAAAAACGCGTAACCCGTGATTGACCTACCTTTATCCGGATCCTTAGCGTAGTCTGAATCAACAAAACCTGTTACGTCCACATGGTTGCTACGATCTGTCCCATACACCAAACCCACGTTTGCAGTACCCCGCAAATATTTCAAAATCCACTTCACTGCTTCCAAATGCTTTTTACCTGGATTCGCCAAATATCTGCTAACTACACTTACCGCATATGCTATGTCTGGCCTTGTGCATACCATCAAGTACATTAAGCTCCCAACCGCATTTGCATATGGCACCCTACTCATCCTTTCTGCATCACAATCCCTAACCGGACAATCCTTCAACGACAGCTTGAAGTGCCCACCCAATGGCATCTTAACCGATTTCCCATTGTCTATTCTATAATTATTTAAAATCTTAGAAACATACCCGGATTGTGACACCCTCAGAATCTTGCGACTCCGATCCCTGATGATCTCCATACCAAGAATCTTCTTTGCTTCCCCGAGCTCTTTCATGTCAAACTCCTTTTTAAGCAAAGACTTGATAGACCCAATCTCAGCCTTGCTTTTACAAGCAATCAGCATATCGTCTACATATAACAGTGGATAGATATACTCACCTGGTGCATAACTCCTGTAATATACGCAGCTGTCGTAACTGCTACGCTTGAACCCGTTGCTCAGCATGTACTCATCAAACCTCGTATACCATTGCCTAGGTGACTGCTTCAAACCATAAAGGGATTTCTTTAACAAACATACCTTGTTACCTTGTTCATAACCCGGTGGTTGTCTCATGTAGATCACTTCTTCAAGATTCCCATGTAAAAATGCCGTCTTTACATCAAGCTGTTCTAGCTCATAATCTCTACACGCAGTCAATGCAAGTATAACCCGTATAGATGTGTGTTGAACTACCAGCAAAAATACTTCATTATAGTCAATACCTGCCCTTTGAGTGAATCCACGAGCCACCAACCTCGCCTTATGCCTAGGCTTTTGAACACCTTCAATCCCTTCCTTTATTTTGAACAGCCATTTGCAGCTCACCAGCTTTTGCCCAGCTGGATGATCCACTAACTCATAGGTCTCATTCTTCTCCAGAGAATCCACCTCTTCATCCATAGCAGCTTTCCACTTAGATCTATCTTTACAAGTAACTGCCTCCTGGTATGTCAATGGTTCATGAGTATCTTCTTCCTCTGCTGCAGCAAACGCGTAAGCAGCCATATTACTCTCATCCCGAAACCTCAAAGGTTTCGTTCTTGTCCTTGGCTCTCTATCCCGAACCAACTGATAATCTGTGAGATCCGGTGATTGATCATGATCCTGATCCCCTGCATCTTCATCATCGCCATCTTCCTGACCATCAATCAGATCTTCCTCAAGCGAATGATTATTTAACCTCTGTAGTTCCACCTCAACCTGTAATTCCTCAACAGACTTATCAGTACATGCACCAGAATCCTTCAACGTGTCTTTGTACATGACACTTTCATTGAAGACCATGTTCCTGCTAGTGACTATTTTAGGTGATTCATTATCAAGCCTATATAGCCTATACCCCTTCACACCTTCAGGATACCCCAAAAGAACGCATTTTACCGCTCTCGGCTCGAGCTTACCTTGTTTAACGTGTGAATATGCGACACAGCCGAAAATCCTCAAGATCCCATAATCACTTGGATGTCCCGACCACATCTCCAGAGGTGTCTTTTTCTCAATCGCTGTCGATGGTGACCTATTTATAAGATATGCGGCCGTACATGTCGATTCCGCCCAGAAGGTTTTGGGCAATCCAGACTGAATTAATAAGCAGCATACCTTATCCATGAGAGTTCTATTCATCCGTTCTGCTAATCCATTCTGCTGCGGTGTCCCCGCAACTGTCAAATGTCTAGCAGTCCCACTCTCACTACATAGCTGCTCAAACTCCCGATTACAGAACTCAAGACCATTATCTGTCCTCAGCTTCTTAACCGTCCTCCCAGTCTGATTCTCTACTAACTGCTTCCACTCTTTGAACTTTCCAAATGCTTCGTGTTTGAACCTGAGAATATAAACCCATACCCTCCTGGAATAATCATCAACAATAGATAAGAAATACTTCTTACCTCCCAATGATTCCACCTGAGACGGACCCCATAAGTCTGAATGAACATAGTCTATCACTCCCAAATAACTCCTGCTTTTCCAGCACCTGTAGTCCCGCCTCACTGATATGTCACAGTCTTTTGTGCCAAACCTGCGCAAGACTGTCTTTTTCTTCAACACTAGCATTAAGCTCACCCGCCACTGCATGGCCATCCAAAGAGTATACGCAATTATCCCTTCGGTTTCCAGATAAAATAACCCTGGAACCATTAATCACCTTGATTTTGCCCGACTGCATTTTTACGGTATATCCCTCTTTTTCAAGAGTTCCCAGCGATATCAAGTTTCTTTTCAATTCAGGAATATACCTGACATTGTGTAACACAAAACTTGACCCATCTTTCAGTTGTAACCTGACCTTGCCAATACCTCTGATCTTGCACTCCCTGTTGTCACCCAACAGTACCCTGCCCCCATCGCATTCCAGAAAATCAAAAAATATGTCTGACCCGGGTGTCATGTGGTATGAACCTCCTGAATCCATAATCCAATCCAACAAGGCTTCTGCACTCATAACCATCATCACCTCAGAACCGTCATAAATCGAACCACTTGAGCTTGGTTGATCATCTTTCTTGACGAAACCATTTGACCCTTGCGATTATTCTTCGAACAGTTTCTCTTCAAGTGCTCCTCAGACTGGAAAATATAGCACTTGAGTCTTCCACCTCGAGACTTAGATCTTGACTTTCCCCTAGACTGATGCGAATTCCTGCGATTAGTTCTTCCCCTCACATATAACCCTTCACCATCATCCCCCTTCGCCTTAGATCTTTCTTTGATTTCCTTTGAATTCAGTGTGGCCATCACATCCTCCAAAGTCAAAGCTTCCCGTCCGTAAAGCAAGGTATCCACAAAGTGTTCGTATGATGCTGGTAAAAAAGTGAGTAATAATAAAGCAAGATCTTCATCCTCGAATTTTACCTCAATATTTGCTAAATCAAGAATGATTTTGGTGAACTCATCTATATGCTCGGAAATCGTACGTCCAGCCGGCATGTAGAATGTATACAACTTCTTCTTTAGGTACAACTTGTTGGCCAAGGACTTTGTCATGTACAAAGTCTCGAGCTTGGTCCAAACCCCAGCTGCAGTCGTCTCCCCGGTAACCTCTTTCAGAACCTTGTTACCTAAACATAAAATCATGGCACTATGAGCTTTCTTGTTTAGCTCAGCTTTCGCTGTAACATCCATATTCGCGGGTAAAACCTCCAGAGTTGCTTCACATCCATGTTGGATTAATAAAGCACGCATCTTGACTCTCCATAACCCGAAATCACCAGTTTCATCGAATTTTTCAATCTCAAACTTGGCTCCCGTCATTCTTTAATCCCTTTATTAATTTGCTAAACCTTGTGAAAAATCCTCACAATCACAAACTAACAAAGTCCCTTGTGCAAAAAAAAAAAAAAAAAAAAAAAAAAAAAAAAAAAAAAAAAAACTTCAAATAAATAACCTTTGCTTTTAAAATAAAACAAAAGTAAAATAAACACCGAATCTTTAAATCTTGGACATTCCACCAAAAATTAAAAAAACGATTTTATAATCCTTTGAAGTATTTTAGTTTGACTTTCAACAAAAAAACAAACTTTTCACCAGATGTTATCTTCTTCTTCCTCGTTAATAACGCAACGAGAAAACCAAAACAACACCACCTGCTCCGTTGATCTCCAATAAACCGGAAACCAATGAACCCTTATGTTTTCTACACCTTGTCGCAAACCCGGACAATCGAAAACCTAAAGAACCCTATACCTGTCGAAACCCACTGCTGCAACCTTGTCGATCAAGATCCGAACAACAAGAACTTCTTTTCTGTTTTTGTCGATAACCTGGTAGCCCAAACAGATAGCTTCTGCTCCTTCCAGAAAAATGAACACCAAAACAGAAAAAATCCTTCAAACGATCGATCCTAGTAAACCAGAGAACCCGCGAACCTGAGCTCTGATACCACTTGTAGTGATTCGACACCCTACAACCTGGTTTACTAGAGCGGATGACTTCGATCGTGAAGTCGAACACACCACAGCAGATTATGATGTCGACAGAAAAGAAGAAACAATCACACAAGGTAATATCCCTTAATCGAATCTTGATTAAGTATTAAAAGAATGACGTACATAAACCCTCCCCCCCCCCCCCCCACCTCCTTTTATAGAGATGAGGGGGAAGAAAACCGACTTTGTAAGTCGGCTGTAAAACAAGAAACGGGTTGGGCTGGAACATAAGCCAATCAACCGACTCCTACTTGACTAAGATAAGTTTAAGCTTAACACTCTAACCCCTAGACTTAGTTATAAGCTAATATGAAGACTAATTACATAACACGGTTTGATTCGGTAAGTTGGAAGATTAAACTATCCATCATGGGACGGGTAATTCATTTACTATCCAAAACCGAACTGTGTTGGGCGGGTAACCAGACATGCGGGTATCATAAATGAGCGATTACTCGTGGCCCGAGTCACGTTTAACCATTTTAGATGTTTAATCGAGTCTAACCGTATGAACATAATTTAGAATATAAAATATCATTTTAGTAAGGTTAAATAACATAAAATAGATTAAAGTCATATAAAATTTATTATGTTACAATAAATAAATGTACGTAACTGATTAAGGAAAATATTTATTCGACATTTACAGAATATTATCACAATAATCAATTTTACATATAGATGTTTAGTAAATATTTATATTATGATTAAAAGTCGTTATACAATAGAAGTAGTGCAATATTATAATCAAATATTTGTACAATTATTTGAATATTTAGCTAAAAAACGTTCATGTATAGTATACTCGGTTCGGTTCCAATTATTTGAATATTTCAGTTTCGGTTTTTTCAGTTTTAATTTCTTCGGTTTTGGATTTTCTCGGTTTCGGATTGAGCGGTTCAGCTCAGTTTGTCAATTTCTCGAGTTTTTTGAACACCTATGGTTCTCATTTGCTATCAAGACTTATTATTTTATATCAATATGTTTGTTTTGTTGAATATTACGGAGTAATATAAATGTATACTTTTCATGTTTGGATACTTCGTTTTAGAAAAACTTGTCAAATAATCGCGCAGAGCGACGGTGTATAGCGGTAAATAATTAGATTTGTGAAATCCATATTCTTGTCAAACCCTTGATGCAAAGCGTGTGTTTTTTGCAATATGCAGCGTGTGTTTTCTAAAATGAATATAGCATGTGTTTTTGAAAAGTAGTCAAGTTTATAATTAATCAAGAAAATATATAATTTAAGTTGCCAAGTTTTTGAAAATTTGTCAAGTTTAAGGGGTACTTAAGGGTAATTTAGGCAAATTACATTAATTTAAGATTTAAAATTCAAGTTTTAAGAAAAGAGATACACTCTTTGTAAGTAGTAGAGATGAATGTTTACTGCGGTGTTCAATTCATACTTTGTAATAAAGGAAAAGAAAATATATCACACTCACAATTAATACTTCACAATGTTAATTGGAACGGAAGCTTATAAAAGCTTGAGTTGAAGTCTAATGGGCGGACAGGGCTGTAAATGGATCGAGATGACATGTATCCACTTACTTTTTCATCATTCATAACCATTTAAAATCATTTCATCCATCCATATCTATATTCATATCCATATCCACTGAACGATCTGGGTTAATGGCTCTCTATTGTATATCAATAAAGATAATCTCATAGTTTAGTGCATTTTTTTAAACAATCATTTGCATCAATACATGGTTTGTTTAAGACAAATAAGAATATATAAACAAAATAGCCTCAACAAATATAATCAATACTGTTGGGAATGCTCCTAACATGTAAATGGAGCGATATTTATGGGATTACATTAGTTATGATGTAAGGCAAATACACAGGTACTGAAACCGTCATTATTGTAAAGTAGTGTGTATGTTGCCCTATATAAGCCCTCGTAGACTTCACTAGGAGGGTGAGACTTTGTTTGGTAATCTTCACTTTCATTATCATTAATAAAACATAGTTTTCCCTTCTCTATCTCTCTCTCTCTCTCTCTCTCTCTCTCTCTCTCTCTCTAACCATGGAAGGTGTATTCTTCCACCATCCCCGACCTCCCGATTCACAATAATCAATCAATAATACGATCCTAAAAGTGGCATCAAAGCGGGGTTATTAGTTTTGGTTTATTTTTGTAATGTTATCTTGTCAAAGTCGTATTTTATTGTTGCTCGAATCTTGTCATTGAAGCTGTTTTATCATTTAGTTTGAAGCTGCCAAATTTTATCATCCATTGTGGCTTAGCAAGTTATTTATACAAGATTTATATGTATCATCCATGGTCAAAAGTCAATCTTTCACATCATGTTGTGTGGGTCTTAACTGTCCAAGTTTACAGTTTCATGTAAACATTATTTTTTTTGACTTTTTGTACCATTTGTGAATATTTGTGGTCAAAACGTAGTTGGAAACTGGTCAGAAAATTTCTTCACGGTTCGACGATGACTCGGTATTCTCTTGCTTGTATAAGCATGAGATATACTTCGACAACGGTGAAATCTGCTAACTTGTTCAAGTTAGTTGGATACTATTGAAATACCTTAAGCGTTTTATCGGAATTACCTTTAAGGGTTTTATCGGAATTACCTTTAAGGTGTTGTCTCAATTGACCAAGGGTTTTTCGAAATTGGTCTGTCGGAATTGCATTTATCGGAATTGGTCAGGTCAAAAAGTCAAACTTGTCGGAATTGGGTTTTATTGCACTGTTATCGCAATTGGCTTTAGATATGTTATCGAAATTGTGACAAAAGAAAAAGATAAAGAGAGGACATATTGACCATACCAAAATACCATACATACTCTTGACTATAAGTCTACCACTGCCAATAACAAGTCCCAATAACATAATCAACTCCATATTCTAACCTATCCCATCCTCCTCAATCTATTCACCATCACTTCCAAATGACTCGACGATAAATTAAATAGTAAATAATCTCAGATTGTTTATTCGTGTTGGTTAATGAAACATCAAGACCATTGGAGATCTAACACATGAACAAACTAATCATCACAGATTTTATTTTTATTTTTTTGTTGAAGCGAAGCTTCATTTATATTCGAATATAAAGAGAGTTACATAGCAATTCTATTATGAACTTTCTTTGGTTCGTTACGACCACAACATTACTACCATCATAAGTTGAACCTACCTGTAATCCTCCAAAGGATCTTGAAGATGAAGTTCATGTGCTCGTGGTATCTCTTCAACGCTAACTGATTATATCAAGATGAAAGGAGGTTTGTGGTTTATTATTCAAATACGAAAGGTAGTGATGAAAACTGAGATGAGATGAGTGTTAGTGATGTAATGATCAAGATGAGTTCCTGATTGATGAATGGATTCACATTAGATCGGTTTGAGAAGAGAGGATTAGGTGAGAGAGGACATGGGGGGTGAAGGAAATAAGATATGTGCTTTAGGGTTAGGATTGAGTGAAATGAGTCCCTATCAATAACTGTATTATGATTTGTTTTTGGTTGGATCCGGATTTTTTGTTGGACCTTGAATGATATATCACACGAATTTTTGACTGGGCTTATGCAGTTTTGGATCCAAAATGGTTATATCAAAACTTGGGCTAAAAGGTTATTAGTTCAACATGTATTTTAATACATTGTATATTTTTGATATAACACTTGGTGAAAAAGTGTGGTATTTTGGTTGTTACTTAGTTTTCACGGGGATACATTTTGACAAGATCGGGAAAAACCCATTATCAAAGTTCACTTAAACCGTCAAAAGGCTAGATTTGGCATTTAACTGCAAGATGTGACTACGACGTTAATTCATTATTACTTATTTGAGGTTGAAGTGGAATATCACGAATACGTGTACTTAGTATCTGAAGATATCGGGGTTGGTTAGATGCATGATTCTTCGAGATCCATGTTCGAGCTTTTATCCGTACAAATGACCAAGACTTGAGTTGTCTAGTTATACCTGATGAAAGGAGTTACGTTGTTGTGCTCACAGAGTATAGCTATCACTTTAAAGGAGTTACGTTGTAGTGCTCAAGTGTCACCAAAAGATGTGGATGATTCAAGAGACGTTCATATACATTTAAGGATGGTTGGATGGGTATATGATTTCCTACCTTTATTGAAATTCTTAGTATTGGTTCTTAGTCAGACAATAGTGCAAGTTTAAGTCACAAGTTCGGGTTCTTTTACTTTAGTCTCAAGTTCGTCATATTGGGTTTTCTCCATCGGTAGTCACTACAAAAAGCCGTCAGAATGATAATGGGGTCGGTAAAGAGTTAGCTGAGAGGAGTATCAAAGAGTAGAGATGTTATCAGCAGTTGATTCTCACGGGCTATTTATGGTACTTCACACATATTCGACTAATTGGACATACAGGGTTACGTTGCCTCCGTTTTCCATCGCAAACATAGTGTGTATGCTTCTGATTCTGCGAAGTCATCGTGGGGGAAGATAGAGTGGGTGTTCTTTGACTTTTCTTGATTTCTTTGCAAAAACCCTTTTCCTCCATGAGTTTCTTCAATTAGGGGGAAGAAATGAGACGGTCAGTGGTGCAAACGTCTTACTTTGGTGTTATCGTCTCAACTTTCATGGGTTGTTTTGTATGAAGTTACCTCCATATGATGTTTTCAACCGCAATATGATGTCTCACACACGGTCATATTATCGAGTATTCGTAAATTCACATGTGATTATTATTCTGATAGACCGCAACAATCAGGGGGAAGAAGTATTATTTCGTCTTTCGTGATTTGTTTGGTGTGAAGCATCTACATACGTGAGAAGATTTTTTGCATGTTACCCCCAAATGGAGTTTCCGCATTAAGCATAACTGTGATTAAGTGACTAGTCAGATTTGCTTGGTGTGGCTTACTGTGTTGTCTACAAATTCTGCTGCGTACTTAAAACTTCAAAAGTTAGAAGAGATGTTAACTGCATCAAAGCTTCAAATCTGCTGAAGACAGTTGTCAGTTTGGGGGGAAGTTGATTCAGAAACTTCGCCTAAAAGAAGTGTATGGAGAAGCTGCTAAAGACATGCAGCATGAATTGGGGGGAAGTTAATCCATTTCATGCATTTTACATCATTTGCCTACAAGTGAAGAAAAGTTCTCAAGCCGAGGTACAAGATGAAGACAAAGAGCATCAACTGCCGTCATCCTCAGCACTTGAAGAGCTTATGAAGACTTATTTTACTTATTTTTGAATTTGTAGGAAATATTGTAACTAATCCTTTATATCGTCCCATTGGGGGAAGATTGTTGTGAATGCTCCTAACATGTAAATGGAATGATATTTATGGGATTACATTAATTATGATGTAAGGCAAATACATAGGTACTGAAACCATCATTATTGTAAAGTAGTGTGTATGTTTCCCTATATAAGCCCTCCTAGACTTCACTAGGAGGGTGAGACTTTGTTTGGTAATCTTTATTTTCATTATCATTAATAAAACATAGTTTTCCCTTCTCTCTCTACTCTCTCTCTAACCATGGAATGTGTATTCTTCCACCATCCCTGATCCCCCGATTCACATAATCAACTAAAACTACGATCCTACAAATATGCGATATAAAAAGTGAAAGAGCATTCATAACTCGCATTACTATAAAGAGACTAATATATGACAAACCAAATCGGTATCATTATTTATGCAAATATTTTACTAGTAAGGGATCATAGAAAGCCATCTAAAGATAGCTTTAACTAAAAATATAAACATATTTGAAATACAATACACATGTGATCACTAAACATATGAACATAGTTAATTTACTATTGCATGGATCATCCATCCATATCCGATTCATAAAAACATCCATATCCATATTCGTATCCATTATTCATCCATTTACTTTATCTATATCCGCTAATAATGGATGAATTGAATGATATCCCCTAGATCAAATATCCAATGCCATCCCAAGTGGTGGAGCTTGACAATTTATTATGAGAGGTTAATGTAATTCTTGTATTGTAGGAGGGACAAAGAGTACCATATATATTCTTAACGTATAAAAATAATACCATAAAAAGACACACTAAGTGACACGCTAAGTGGCGAGTAATGAATGGTAGGATAGCAACTCGTGCAATCTTTATCGAAAGGGTATTGATTTAGATTTGGTTAGATGCCCATTATGTAATGAAGATATTAATTAAGTGGAAGAAAAACGAAAACTTCTTAAGAGTGCATCAAGGCGCGGTCTTATAATCCTCCTTTACGTGTATCACTCAAAAGAGCATATAACGACAAACAAATACAAGTAACCAATATTCATATGAAACTCTTAAATTATTATACTATAAAACTTTTATAATTTAGACAGGACAATCTTATTAAAAAATAAAAATAAAAATAAAAATAAAAAACTTATTAGCCACTTTTACAACAACATTTATCAATTTTGCACTTCCCGGTTCTGCAACCAAGTGCATGACAAGTTGTTACACAATTGTCTCTTAGTGCTGCATCCGCACAGTTCATGCAAAGACAATTTAATACTAAACACTCTATAATAAAGAAATTTTAATAATGAATTTTATCAATTTGTATATGGAGTGAACGAAAGTAAATCATATTCGTATAATTATTATTTTCAAAATATTACAACAACACTTTTGAAACTAAATGCGTGTTTATCCTTTCATATTAAGAAATTAAAAACATAAACAATACTTGAACTCACAGCATACGTCATGCAGAGAAACATGTAGGACCGATAATACTATTGATTCATGTGGTTCGGGAGGTCGAGGTTGATCAAAGTATATGAAATCCATGACTAGTTTTAGAGAGAGAAAGTAGAGAGAGGGAGAGGTGAACAAAGATAAGATTTTATTATGCAAAATGGTTACACACTCACACCTCTCAAGTGAAGACTTGAGGGGTATATATAGGGCAAACATAACATAACTATTACACGTTTACAACAATAGTCCCTACGTGTCTAGCTAGCTACGTTTCTAGTCCATTTCACGTGTAAGACGCCAGATTCACAAAATAGCAAAGCTAACAATCTCCCTCCAAGATGGCGTCACACGTGAATGGTTACAATGATCCCTACAAGTAAAATAAAACAAACAAAGTAAGCGCAACAATGCTGAGGAAGACTTCATAGCTCTTTATCTTCATAAATATCCCCAGCAATATTTCTTTACTTGCAGACGAATCACGTACTAAACTAATTGGGTTATTTCTCCCTCCCAATTAGTAAGCCCTTTTCTTTTACATGCTCCCTCCCAAATTGACAACCCGTTTGATATAACCTTTATGCTTGTAGAAGAAGTGTCTCTGAATTATGCCCAAATAATCTTCAGTCTCTTATCTTGTCATGCGCAGCGGAAAATGGATATTAGACTGATAAACTGTAATTTCTTCACAGGTTTGTTTGGGGAGCATCATATCGACATCTTCAACTCACTTAGAATGCTTCCAGATCTTCAATAAAAGCGCCGATGTACACATTTCTCCCTCCAGGATGATGACGATCTTTCGGAATCATCATAAATATGTGTATATAGAAATATCAACTGTAAGCAACATACAAATCAATACCCCATGAGTTGATGTCGACAACTACTCTCTCTACAATTCTCCTCAGATCAACCTCTTATCAAACCTCTTTTCACTTCCACTGGCTAATAGTAAGTGACCACGTATGGAGACAACCCGATATGACAAACTTGAGAATGAAGTAAAATTCCCAGACTTGTGACTTACGCTTGTACTAATGTGTGATTAAGAACCTATTGAGCACAACAACGTCACTCCTTACAATATAGGTAGTGGCATATACCCAACCATCCATCCTTTATTGTATATCCGCCTCTTGAACAATCCACAACCTTTTGTGACACTGAGCACTACAACGTAACTCCTTAAAGTGATAGCTATTGTGAGCATTAAGAACCAACTTTATAGATCTCACATATAGCTAGATGTCCAAGTCTTAATCACTATTCTATAAATGCTCAAACAAGGATCTTCAAAAGTCTTGCATCCAACCAACCCCTAGACCTTGAGATACTAAGTACACGCACCCGAGAAATGTCACTTCAAGCTCAAATAAGTAATAAACAAATAATCTCCGTAGTCACATTTCGATAACATTTAAAATTTAGCCATGAAAGTATGTATCCCCGTGAATATTTGTAAATCAAAAGACCACTCTTTTACTAAATATTAACAAAAGTTTATATCCAAAAACTTTAAATTCGGATGATATCTTTTGATAAAATTCAATTAGTAAGCCCATACCATGTGTTTCATATCAACCCATTGCAATTATATGTTAACTCATTTCAGCCCAAACACAATAATAAGTCGATCCATCTCATAAGCCCGTATCCATACACCACCAATGATACAATACGGTTCATATAACTCACCCTAAACACACGGTTCTAAACACAAACCCTAAACACACTTTAGTAAAAAACATGCGCCCCCATCACAAACTTATTCTCCCATCAGATAGCGCCCATCAAATCTCCATACACAATCAACACCGATCTCATCTTAACATAAAATCTCATCACTGCTACTTCATCTATCATTGTTACTCAATTCGTCTCCATAAAAAATCGAACACACCTTTGTGATTATCTTGATCTTGAAGATAATCACGTTCTTCAGTATCACACGAATCACAGCGATGAACAACCCTCGTGGTTACTTTCTTCTAAACTCAAGAGGCATCAAGATCCCTGTGGGGTCTCGGGTAGGTTCGACCTTTTGATTTTTCGTTTAAGCTTTATTTTAGTTGTGGTATTTTAAACGAGACAAAGAAGTTACATTTTAGACAATGATCAGTGAGGAACTTCTTTCGTGTTTTAGATCTTTGAGGTCTTAACATATCTTGTACCACACGAGAAGAATAGTCTGAGATCATATTGACTGTCTTGTTACGTTCAAGTTTATGTGATTGATTGTGAGTAGTTTAAGGTTTGGATATGTTGGTCTTGGCTGTGGTAACTTCAGTCAACATGGAGTCTGTTATATATGTTTTGTGTGGTCAAGTGGTCTTCTTCTCACCTTCTTTTCGAAACTTTTTCTGGTCACTTATCGAAAAAATTTTCTTTAAAATTTTCAAAACTTATCATTTTGACCATTTTCGAAACTTTGTAATCCCAAAAGAGAATTTTCGAAAGATTTCTTTCCCATAACTTTTCGAAAATATGACTTTTCGAAAATATTACTTTTCGAAAGTTAGGGTATTGAGTTTTCGAAAACATGTGTGTTCTCGATAACAAGTACATCGAGAATTTCTTATACAAGAAATTCCGATTTTTTCCGGCGATTATTCCAACAAAAGATTCCGAGCAGTATCTGATGACTTTTAATCGACCATAAAAGACCACTTTTCACGGGATGAACCAAAAAGTCACAAAAGTGATGTAGTACATAAAGCTGTTATCGAGGCTAAAAACCACAAAAGGACTGTTATGTCAATCTGATAAAGGAAAGCTTGTGACTTTTGGACCATATTGATACAAAAAACATTGTATAAAACTGTTATACCAAAAGATAAGAAAAAAAAAATTTCAGATCCACAAAAAGTTGGGTAAAAAACAGCTTCAATAACATATACGAACCACAAAAATCAGTAAAATAACACAACCAAGCTCCGATGCCAATTGTAGGACCGATAATACTATTGATTCATGTGGTTCGGGAGGTCGAGGTTGATCAAAGTATATGAAATCCATGACTAGTTTTAGAGAGAGAAAGTAGAGAGAGGGAGAGGTGAACAAAGATAAGATTTTATTATGCAAAATGGTTACACACTCACACCTCTCAAGTGAAGACTTGAGGGGTATATATAGGGCAAACATAACATAACTATTACGCGTTTACAACAATAGTCCCTACGTGTCTAGCTAGCTACGTTTCTAGTCCATTTCACGTGTAAGACGCCAGATTCACAAAATAGCAAAGCTAACAAAACAACATAGCAAAAAGCATTGCAGTAGGAGGGGAAACATCTTTTGAAGAATCCATTCAGTAGGATGCATCGATATCACTTTTGCTGATATCTTTGTATGAATTTTCAAACACCACTTTTGCTGATACACACGTAGCAAAAACATAACAATATGCGATTCAAGTATACAACAACTGGTTTGTGCTTATTCGCACACCTTTTTCTGGCCAAATTAAGACCAAAACAGACACAAACTAACCATAATTGCCAAAGATATTATGTTTTTGTGTTTGTGATCGTGCAGGAACGGATATTTCAGAAATTGGCATAAATCAGGCCAAAAAGGACAAAAACGAGCACGAGTTTGGAAAATGTGTCAAAAGCCAGAACCGGGGAAGCAAATTACCATTTTTGAGCTCAGATTGTCAAAACACACCTTGCGGAATCACAGAATGCCAGAAATAGTCCTTGGAGCAAAAGTTTGCAAAAAGTGGCAGAAATGGTCCCTCAAGTTTGAAAATTGATAGAAATGGCCCCTAAGCATTGGATTTGGAAGAAAAGTCAACAAGTCCTTTGGAATTCACAAGTTTTCATGATGTGTCCCTGGGTGAAAAGTTTGAAGAATTTACAAGATTGGTCCTTCAAGTTTCAAATTTGGCAGATTTGGTCCCTAGAAGTTCAAATTTAGAAAATAAACAACAAAGAAGCTTGGAAAATCACAAAGTGGCAAAAATTCACCCTTGGATTAAAGATTTGAAGAATGTACAAGTTTGGTCCCTGAACTTTTAAGTTTGGCAGAAATAGTCCCCGAACATTCAAAAATGGGAAATTGCAAAAATGGTCCTTGGATAATCAAATGTGGCAAGTTATACCCTTGTAATAACTTTGGGAAAGTCACAAGTTCAGTCCCTCAAACTTCCAGAAAATTGCACAAATGGTCCTTGTGTTAATTATAATACCAAACGGATCCTTATTATTAAAACTAAACGAAATCCAACCCAACATAACTATAAACCCACTCCCCTTTCCAAATCCAGTCCACCCACACTCAGGCCCAACTCCCCTTAGCCCATAAAACCTTAAAACCGTTTTATTTAATCAAACGATCAACACAAGGTCAAACAACACCCTTCCCTCCCAACTTGACCCTGCAAATCTGTCACTTCCACCTCCCCCCACCTTCACCATCATATCCCACCATCCCCTTCTCCAATTGCACTAAAAACCATCTACAATTAATGCCACCCCCCCCCCCCCCCCTGGCAAGAATCAGAGCAATTTGGCTCCAACCAATTTCCCGCTAAAAACATAATTGATGGCCAGGATCAATTGAACTCATCCAATGGCTCAGAAGTGAAGTGGAAAAGAACTAGGGAACCTTTTTGAAGGTTATAAATAAAGAAAGAATGGGAGAAGACCAGTAGTTAGAAAATTAGTAATTTTTAGTGTAATTTAGGTTGAAATTGTATTTTCTGTTTTAATCTAGTGTAATTCCCTTTCAAAATATTGTAATTCTGCTTTCATTTAATACCAATCAACTTTACTTTTACTGATTGTTCAAATTATCTCTTATTTATCCCTTAAAGTAACCTTTTATTACCACAAACTAGTATAAGCTTGTATCAGCTTATATTGATATATGTGAGCTCATTCTAGTTTTCTTATAGCTATTGATGAGTTTTACATCCCATTAGTACTATTTTACTCAAAATCTCAATAAATCCAAAAAGTCAACCATAGTCAAACCATGCTTAATCATAAGCACTTCAGCTTATCAAGGGGTGTGAAGGTCCTTAGTTCCTGAATTGGAGGCCTATTTAAAGATAGGCTAAGATGAAATGCACCTCTGTTTAGCTGAGGTTCTTGCTAGTGAGTTTTTCTTTTTCATTTTAGAGCCTGATATTGCATAGTAAGAGTTAGTAGTGTAGATTTGTACTCAGTGCTTGTTTACTGTTTCCTTTGTTCACTTTAGTCCTATTGTAGCTTATTATAGTAGATTGCATCATTATATAGAGGTTTGCATCTGATTTGATTACTATGGTTTCAATATTATATAGCATATGGAGATTGAGTAGTAATGTGCTTGTGAGATATGTGTTTCTTAGTCCTAATAGGTTTGTTTTATCATAATTATAACCTTTTTGGTGGAATAGTAGTTTGAATCTCATTTACTTCATAAAAGTTCAAATCAGTGGCATAAAAGGGTGTTTAGTTTTAGCTTGTTTAATGTGCTCTAGTTGTCATTAGCTATTTAATATAGGTTATCCAGTCTTTAATAGGTTCATATAACTCAGAAAAGTCATAAAATCTAGTAGTCATTTAGGAAAAAGTCAAAATTAGTTTAATCTTGCTTTTGCATACACAGTAGGATGAATTAGGGTATTTGTAGAACCGTAGGGGGGGTGAATACGGTTTCTTCGGCTTTTAGAACGTTTAAAAACTTTAAGCCAAGAAGAACACCAAGTGGTTATATAAGGAGTTAACCACGGACACAATCACAACCAAGAGTATATAAAGCGAGTAAATGACACCACGATATATACTGGTTCGGGATGGGGGGTTTATACCATCCGTATGTCCAGTTGCGAATCCACGACACGATACTATTCCACTAGTATAATCCTTTCGGTGGACTACAAACCGTTACAATTCACTCCACCGATATTCACCAATATTGATGCTCACAAAGAAGGAGTTACTCCCACAGTATTCCGCCCTCGGAAACCACCCAAAAGAATCTCGTGATTCGACTTACACTTGGTCACCTAGACCATAACTAAAACTTCCACCCGGAAGTATCAAACCCCAACTAGATCCCCAATGATCTAGGCTTAGTCACAAAGACACAAAACTTCCCTTACAAACAATAGAATGAATAAGAGATTGTTTGTTCAATCAATCCCTAACCTAACCTAGTGACTCGATTCTAGTAGAAAAGGTAAAGATAAGAAGACCCTCGACACAATCACAAGAGTTGATCAGGTTCGTGTGATTCTTCCCTTGCAAGGAGATGTGTTTTTTCAAAGAATGTTAGTGTGTTTAACTAAGAACACAAGAGAGATAGAGAGACTAGAGAGAAAGAATGTAGAGAGAAAGAATAATGGAAAGGGGTGAGGAATACAAGAGGAAAGGTATGTATTTATAGGCCAAGAACCCAAACTTGGGAAATTTTACCGAGGCCGGCGCGTCACCCACGAGTCAACGCGTGGGCAGCGCGCCAGGCGTCTGTAAACTTTTTCCCAAGTGTTGGATGTTGGATCTTATAAATACCTATCCTTGCTAAACCCCCAATTGTACTTCACACTAAACCTTAACATTAATCAATCTAAGGTTTACCAACTCAAATAGCCAATTAGAAAATCATTTTGTGAAGTGTTTATAAGAAAACCAAATACCAAGGGTAGAAGAGTAGAAAGGGTAAGTTGGTAGGGGTAGAAATGGTATTCCTCAAGTGGCATAGAAAAGAGAGAAAGAATATGCCAAGGTATATTCCTTAAGGGAAGTTTGAGGAAGGTTGGGTTAAGAAACTAACCATGGTAAGGTTAAAGGTTTAGAGGTTAACCATGATTAGGTGAGAAGGGTTAAGAAGGGATATTCCAAAGGAATATGCTTTGCTTGGGGGAAAGGGTGAATCAATGGTTGATATGATTTTGGTTTGAAATAGATGGCTTGGATTATAGTTGTGTAAGAGATGTGATGTTGTAGGGGAATGAATGGTTGAGATGAGATTAGTTTGAATTGAATGGTTGAAATCAAATGAAGCCTCCTTTGGAATTCAAACTATTTGGCATGTGGGAGATATGGAGGGTTGAGATGTGTTTATTTGAAATGGATGGCTATGATCAAAGGGAGCCTCCTTTGAATTTCAAATAATTCCCATGTGTTGAATATGGAGGGTTGAGATGTGTTGTAAGGGAATGGATGGTTGAGATGTAAAGTGTGTAAGGGAATATGTAAGAGTGTAAGAGATTGTGTAAGAGATTAGGATATGGAAGGGATATGGTGAGTTGGCTAGTGTGTGTAGAGAAGATATGGTTGTGAGTAGTGTGTGTAAATTTGAAATCTAGTGTGTGTACAAATGTACAATATATGTATATGTGTGTGTATACAAAAGGTGTATAAGTGTGTGTACAAAGATTGTATATGGAGAGAGAATATTGTGTGTGGGAGAATAGGGGACAAGAGGTACACATTGTGTAAGTGGTGTAAGGGAATTGATGTGTGTCAATTATAGTATATATTTATTTTCCGAAGAAATACTTTGGAAAGTATTTCCCGGGTCGTTCTCCCAACGAGGGTTCGAATAGAATTTCGAATAATCGAATTGGGAATCGTGTAGTGTAAAGTGTAAAGTGAAAAGTGATTGTGAAATTCAAATTATGCAATGAAATAGTGAAATATGCAAAAGATACAAGCTATATATGCACAAAAGTCTAAAACGTAAAAACGGAAATGCAAACGTAATTTTAAAACGTAACGTACGAAATAAAACGCGACTTTTATTCTAAAAATGATCCTACAAATGTAAAAAAAATTTCTAAAAATCTTAAACTATTAAGAAGAATTTTGAGAAAAAGAAAAATATTTTTTTTGGTTTTTCTTTTATTTTCTATGAATTTATTTTAATTTTTGTAATTTTAAATGAATTAAAAATGTAAGAAAATAGAAAAATAAAGTGGAAAAATGAAAATACAATTCTGAAAATTCTAAAATATTATAAAAATTTTCTAAAAATATTTTTGTATTTTTAATAACTTTTTCTGATTTTTTTTTATGGATTTTTGATTATTAAAAATGATTTAAAAATGACTAATAATGAAGAAAAATTAAGAAAAATATCAAAGCAACTCAGAAAAATATGAAAAATTTACAGAAAATCTAAAATATTATGGAAAGTTTGCAGAAAAATTTTGAAATGAAAAAGATAAGCAGAAGTGCTTATTTAGACCAAAACAGCTTATGGCAAGTGCTTATTTATAAGCACTTGCCACAAAACTTAACTAAACTTAAACAACAGATGTATAGTATGCAATTAAACTCAAATAAGCTCAGAAAAAGTATGAATGAACAGTAGTTAAGGCTAAAAAAGCTAAAAAGGAAATAAAGCAAAAGTTGAAAAGCTAAACTAAAGCTAAAACTAAGGGTGGAATAAGCTACAGGGACCTACAAGGAATCTAAGTAAGCAAGGATTATTCTAATAAGCACAAAAAATTAACAGATAAGCATCTAAAGGGGGCTCAAGACTAAGTAGCAAAATCACCATTGAGACCAAATCAGTTAACGGTCCAACTTTGTACAGCAAAATAACTGATAAAATAGGCTCTAAATTAAAACATAAACACATTTTTAGCAAGCCTATAGTTCAAACTTTCCAATAAGTCCAAAAACAGAAAATAAGCCAAAGTAGAAAAGCTGGAAAGAGTTTGTGAACAAGCTGGTTCAGCAGTAGTAGCTGAATCAGTGAGTCTAAATGGATAAAATCTATGGCATGAAACTTTGAAACTCATACACATCAGCTAGAATAGAACACAGAGAAGCATTTATCATGAATTAAGACCAACTATATAAGCTAAGAAAAGAAAATGCATACCTAACGCTTAGATAGCAAGGCAGCAGATTTGGTGTGCAAGGGCTAGCTAGAGCCTAAAAGGACTTATTGAAAAGTAAGGCACCTGATAAGTACCAAACTTACCAACAAGCTCAATTTAAAATAAAACAAGCTAGAAAACTATTAGTAAACAAATATCAACCTAATGTATCCTATAAATGAGCAGATATGAAGATAAAAATGTGGGACTTGATGAGCTGATGCACGAACTCAAACAGTAAGCAAATGCAATATTGACTACCCAGCTATAGATACCAGATGTAAAACGACTATAACATCTAATAGACTTATCAATTAATAGAAAATAAGTTTTCAAGTACTACTAAGAACAAGCGCTAAACGACTCAAGGGCTACAAATGAGGTGGGCTGATATAGGAGCAGAATGGCAAGTGGTAACTGATGCAGCAGGGGAAATAGGTTCTAAAGGGGTGCAGGTGCAGGGGAAAATAAAATTGCAGGTATGTATCAATTAAAGGAAACTATTTAGAAACTTCAAAATGAACTCGGAACTATAAATCCTAAACTATAAACCACTTATAAAAGAAAGGTCAAACACTAATTCTAATTCTAACCTACTGATCATTGAAATCAGAATGATGCTTATGAAAAAGCTACTGTTGAAACAGAAACTACTTATGCAGCTATAAAGCTAAATTAATATGAGACTAGAGCGCAACCATTTGAAAAACTAGAAATACTGAGATTCCAAATATTCCTAATGATTTAATTCAAGCTGATTTAGTATCTAAAAGACCACTAACATATGCAATTGCTATCAAATAGCTAAAAACTGATTCAAATCATTCCTACTTTACTTCCATTACCAAACTACGGCAAACTGAAACTACAATAATGACCTTAAACAAGATTTGACTAATCTAAGTCAACTGATCCAAACACCTCTACAAGACAGTTTACACTATGAATTGATGCACAAAACTACAAAACTCCAAACTAATTATCAAATAAGCTAGAGTTACACTACCAGAAGCTAAATCAACAATCTAATTCAACTAAAATTAAACACAACTCAGATTCACAGAATTGCACTAAATACTACGAAACTTGAAACAAAAACTTACAATAGCTTTGAAGCTAATATAAGTAGTAAAAAAAACTATCTATAAGCTAATTTGAAAACTGAATCAAAACAAAAGTTATTTTTGTACTTTTCTATTTTCTAACTTTTATAATTTTTTTTTGAAATAAAATGAAACTGTTTTGAAATGTAAGAGTAAACAAAAATGTTTATAAAACTTTGATACTGCTGAAATAAAAGAGATTAAAGCTAAAACAATAAGCTGAATTGATTAAAGATGAAAAACGGATTCCATTAAAATAAAGAATTACAAATGAAAAGGAAATTACACTACTAAAAACTGAGAAGTAATTTTGGCAAAGTTTGGCTACTCCAAACTCCACACCAATACAAGTAGCCTAAACACTCTATTTATACTACAAGTGAGGAGAAGTAGCCACGGATTGCCAAGTGGTGTGTTTCTTTTGATGCATTCTAAACCCTTGATCCTCTTCCAATCATTCTCTAATCATTACACACCCTTCGATCAACATCTATGACATGTGTAGACCAATCATAAGCTGCCACCTCCTCCCCATTGTGCTACTTTCATACTGACATACTCCTGACACATACTGACCCCTTCTAGAAGCATTTGATTTGACTAGAAAGCCCTTAATTGCTGTAATTAGACGGGTGGGTAAACTAGGGTTCATGTGAATAGTTAATTGGGTAATTTGGGGGTGAATTTGGGTGGCGGGTTAAAAGGAAAAGGGGAATTTTTATTATTGTTTGACCTATGTGTTGACTGAAGGTGCATGGGCCGGGTTAAAATGGAAAGGGGAATGGGCTTGTGGGTAGTTTTAGATTTTATTATAAGTAAAAATTGGGTTTGGTGGATTTATGAGTTATAATTTTAGTGAAAATATTAATAAGTTTAGGATAAATTTGACATTTTTTCAAACTTCAAGGGCTGATTTTTCCATTCATGCAAAATATATACTGAGCGCCACTCTTGTAATTCTTAGATTCTTGAGGAACTTATGTTTCCAAATTGAGCTCACATAAGATCCAAACTTGAGAAATCCTTCCCGGCTTCAGCTTTTGCTACTCTTTCTAAATCTCGTGCTCGTGTTGTCGTTTTTGCATTTCTTTTGTCCTTTTCACAATATCCGTTCCTGCATATTCAAAAACACAAAAACACTACATATTTGGCATAATTCGATTAGTTTTTGGTCTTTTGGTCCGGTTTTGGTCTTATAAAAGGTGTGTAAATTAATACACACCAGGAATGTTGTAAGAGAATATATGATTTGGATATGATTGGATATGGTGGTATTTGTCTTTTGTAGAAATGAGATTAAGAAATTAAGACATAATCTAATTGTCATTAAGAAGAAAGTGTTTAGACAATTAAGATTATGAGTTGAGAAATTCATAGGTTACTTATAAGTTCAAGTAACATAACGTCGAGAATCCATAGTTTCATATCTCGTGACTTTCCACGACTCGACGTTCTCAACTAATACCTTGGCTCAAACAAGTTAAGTGTTTTGCCTTGATGTAAAGCATAACCCAAGTGGGAAAGGATGCGTTTACGCAAAGTGACCTTTGACTTAGTTTGACCAATAAGGGAGTAAACCCGTTACGTAATTAGAGAAGACGTAAGCACGGGAAATGAGCATATGGATGCTTTCACATGATGTTACGTGAAATATATAAGCTTCCTAAGTTTAGAAAGGCCTTGGCTAGAGGCGATAGTTAGAAAACATGAGTTGGCGTTTTCCCGTAAATGGGTGCTTTAAAAGTTGGATCTCTCTAATCCCAAAACTCGTTTCAAGTGTTCTTAATTAAGCACAAAACATATTTATACCTGTATTGAAAGATCCACATTTGTCGGGTAAGGGGAAAGCCGACTTTGAAAATTCACCCGGAGCAATACAGACTCCTGGCACATCACCCGCACGTTGACGCGCGGGCAGTACGCCAGCAACAGCTGTTGCTTCCGGTGAATTTTGCCACCGTTTGATGTTTTATGTGTTTCGAAGGTTTATTTGTCATTATCAAAACATTAGGAGATCTTGATCATGTTGCCTGAACAATCTCCCCCTTTTTGATGATGACAAATAAAAGCCGAAAACAAATAAAACTACAAAACGTTGCGAAGACAAGCGCGCCTTTGGTGTAGCTTGCGTCTTGACCTTGCCTTGTAATTTGGTGAAGTATTTTCTTGCAATAGCTTGATCTTCATGGCTCTTGCTTTCTTTCTCCCCCTTTTGTTGAATAAAAAAGGCGGGATCTCCATTAAAATGGATAAGTAGCATGTAAGATAGCACCCGAACGTGCTCCCCCTAGATCGTTGCTCCCCCTTGTTTCAAGGCGGGGATCCATGGGTCAAGAGCCTCACCTTTGCGGTGGCCTAGCTACATAAAAACACCACAACATGCAACAAACAATAGATACTCACATGTGAAAGTCCAAAATGGGTTAGGTTACCATTTGGATACTTGCAGCATGGGTTAGTTCACATGACATCATATATATATGTGTGCAATACATCATAACTTACGCATGTCATGCATATTGCAAGCATTATATCACAAATGTTGATTAACGCATGCATATCATCATCACATAGTTGTTAATCGAAAGGATTTATCATTCATGGATAAGCATATCACATACTCAAGTGGGCATAAGACCAAATCAAATTAGAGCACATAGTTTCACATATAAACACTTTTAAAAATGTAAAGCAAGACCGAAATCTTGGAGGTAAGATGTGATAGATATTCAATTACATTTAAGTGCACATGTGCCTAGACTTAATTTGTAACATCACAAGTTACTACTTAGTAACAAGACAAGACATAAGAAGATTCCTAAGTGAGTGAGAAACATCGTGTATTACCCTAACTTAAGATTAATTCAATCTTGCAAAGAAAATACCTATATGATGTAAACGTCATTAAAACTGTTGATACAAAAGTTGGACATTCCTAGTTTGGGCTCTTGCTCTCGTACCAATACGCTTCTTAATGCTTGAAACCTGTGCACTAAGAAAATAAACAAACACCGTTAGGCTTATCGTGGGATTCTCTCCCACGATTATCCTCCGGCGTGAGAGTAAGTAATCGATTTTTAGGGTTCTCGTAAAGAGTTTAGGGTATGTGAATCGTACCTTTAATGGGAATTATGTCATTCCTTATATAGGTGCAGAATCCTCATAGGTTTCTTGCTCCTTACTCTTCGCACGCTTGGTGCTTATCCGGGTTAAGGATATCTATTCCATAATTAGGAGATCCTTATCTATGCCTTGGTAGTTTGGTTGGGCTTGGGTCTACGTGAGCCCAATCCCATTATCAATGCGGCCCAAGTTATAATATCCCACTCATGATGGTTTTGGGCCTTAGTGATGTTTATCATTTGGGCTCGTGGCCCAAATATAGACTATACGTCATCATGTCCCCCCAGTTTAGTGTGCGCGGCTCGTAGCCACGGATGCTAGACTAGTGAGAACAGCGGTAAGCGTAGCGGGACAAATGTAGAAATTTTCTGCCCAATATGAAGAAATATGTATCTAATCCAAGATATTTCAAAAAGGTGCCTCAGAAAACGGGGGATGTATCCACGTGTTCCTTGGAAAACGGGAAAAAGTGCATGTACCGTTTCGTATTCCAGCCACACGTTTTATGAGTGGGATCCACGTGGGCGTCATCTAGGGTTTTTGGATGACCTATATAAGAGTCACCGCCTCCCTTTTACCAAAAATACACAGTAAAAACACACATTCACCATTTCTCATTTCTTCAAAGCATTTTTAAAAGAAATCAACTGTTTTATTAGGTAATTCCGTGTGCGCATCCTAGTAGATCTTGTGATACTGTAAAAATGGTTGCTCAATTAGAGGAGTTTCGCTCTGCGATGGATGAGGATGACGTACGTCAGTTCTCATCTGATTACTTCATTCCTCTGGATGTGCGTCCAGAGGCCCCAGACGTCGATGCGTGTATTGCCGATTTCCCCGAAGGGAAGATAAGGTTATACACGCGCTTTTTTGAGTACGCTAACTATCGCGTACCAATATCCATATTTTTTAGCAATGTGCTCAATTTCTATCACCTTCATATCTCTCAGCTGCACTGTATAGGTGCGGCGAAGATATCAAACTTTGAAGTAAACTGTCGTTTACTTGCAATAAACCCGGCCGTCGACCTATTCCGTGTGTTTTACCACACAACGTGGTCGCATGGATGGGTATCCTTTGTGAAACGCGCAGGGAGCCTTCAGTGCTATACCGATAAGGTAGATTCCCTAAGGCACTGGAGGGAATATTTTTTCTGGGTGGATGATGTGGTGTTTCCATCGCCATTTGAGTTTTATACTCAAGAGACCCTGCCGAGGGATGGGCGCCCCGCACCCGGTTCGTATAGCCTGGCAGATGCGCAGACCATTGATGCAAACCGCATCCCGATTAACTCTTACCCTGAGGAGTTTTTGGTGCACGTGGGGTTGAGTCGCAACTATTTCCAAGGTGCTGACGAGGTGCCAACCTTCATTGATGAGGAAGGCCGGGGTGGGTGTTCATCCCTTTTTATTGTTCGCTTCAAATAATGTAAGTTTTCCATATGCACACTTTTAATAACTAACCTGTGTTTTGCTATTTGTTTATGTGTTGCACAGAGATGGATTTGTTTGCCGTGGTGAAGCTGGAGAAGCCGAAGCAGGTGACTGTTGGTGTGCGCCCTCTGAGGGAGAACGAGCAACCGCTCTTGGAAGCGACTGTGGGACATCTGACTGTGTTGGGGCCAGTTGGTCATGAAGATTCGCCCCTCTTCTTGTGACGCCAGTGCAGAGCGTGGCTCCGACTGTGGAGCCTACACATGTGGAGGAGTTGCAAGCTGAATCTTCTGACAGCGTAGAGGCACTGAAGCCTGAGGAGGTAGCGCAGAATCTAAAGCGCAAAGGAGAGGCTGGTGGCAGCGGTACTTCCAAGAGGAGGCGCCATCTGATCGCGGATGTAGAGTCATCCGCAGAGGAGGACACATCCGCTTCTGGCGCGGATAAGGAGGCTGCAAAAGCTTCTCCGCTTCTATAAGTGATATTCCTCATGATTTTATATTTATTATTACTTGTCATTATATGTGCTAACTTTCTTCCTTGTTCATTGTAGTGACCATGCTGCGAAGGATGATGCGGCATTTGTGGAGACTGTGGTCCCTCCTCAAAATGAAAACAAGGAGGAGGGAGTGAAGGTGGGTGAGGACGTATCTGCGCAGCAGCTATTGGTGGAGTTGGCTGCTACTGCTGAGCGTCAAACTGAGCTAGTTGCTCAGTTGAGGACGCGATACGTTGGGGAGAGTAGCACTCTTGCCCAGAAAGATGAGGAGATAGCTCTTCTCCGTGCGCAGCTGGCTGAAGCGCAAGCGGAGGTGGGGTCCTTCAAGGCGCACACAGACAAGATCACTAACGAGAAGTTGACCGCGATGGCTGAGCTGCAGCAAGCGTGCGGGGACCTACATCAGTTTAGGGCCAACCTTACCTGGGCGGTAAGGTATCTCGAGGAGAAGAAGGACGAGCATTTCGCGAACATCAATGAGTTTAAGTTGCGCATGGAGAATATTATTAAGGTGCAGGAGGAGAAGCTGCATGGCCTGAGCATAGACTATGATGAGGAATTATACCCTCACCTAATGTCTACCATAGCTGAGCGCAGGTACGTCCTTACATATTTTTCTGCAATGTTTCCTTACTATTTTTGTTGGTTTGTCTCTTCTAATGCAAGTTGTTCCTGTTGATGTAGGTGGTTGATCAGTCATGGACTGCGCTTGGCTGCTATGGGCACCTTAGAGTCTCCAGAAGTGTTGGACACCTTTGGAAAGGTGGTGCAGTGCGCCGTTGAGCGTGGGAGGGCGCAAGCCATAGAGGAGCTGCATGAGGCTAAATTGCTGAAGGTGGAGCTTGCTGAGGTGCCTGCTTATAACGCCAATGCGTATGACGAGCTAATGAAGGCAATGGAGGGAATGAAGCTGCTTGAGCTTCCTCATATTGCGCAGCTGGAGCGCGACCAGGATAACCCTGTAAAGGTAATTATGGAGGGGTTGACCCTGGGGCGCCATATCTTGGAGGATGCAGAGGCGCAGCCAGACTACTTTCTCAAGCCTGACGAGTCGCAGCTGCAGGTTCCTGTTTTTGCCCAGCCGCACCATATGTTGAACCCTTTTGCTATTGAAAGGGAGATTCCTCTTAAGGAGGTGTTGGAGCTGCACGCAGAGAGAGCTGCCAAGAAAAAGGGTATTAAGGGCAAAGCCGTCTTATGCGGTGTGGGCGCTGCGCATGTTCCCAGGTCAGATGGGATTCCTGTTAGCGTAGCCACCGTGTCGCCTAAGGATGCGTTGCTTTTGAGAAAACTTCAAGAGGCAGGAAGCTCCGCCGCCCTAGAAGATAGTCCCGAGCATCGTCATAGCATATAGGCTTTTTTGTCAATTGTATATTTATTGTATAAATAACAAAGTATATATTTTGCATGTTTTGATTGTTGTCTTTTTATGTAAAAAGATTGAATGAGATACTCTTGTTTGGAGTTATGTTTAAATTAAGTACGTGACTTAAGATAAATTATAAGTATAAACTTACATTATGTTTGCAAAGTTTTATTGTGACCAAGAGTCTTGGCTCGTTATTTGCTAGGCTTGTACGTAACATTTGTGCATCCTTCGTGGGATGCGCAAGGAAGACTTACTTCAATGTCTTGAAGGTAAGGCGCCTAGCAAGGATGCGTGATCCAATGTTGATGGGTTTGCAACCCTCTTACTCAACGAGTTAGTTAGTAGGTTTACTCATCCTTTATGCCGTCGTGGGTCTTTAATTAGTGCATGCACGCCATGTAGGCAAAAATGTAGTATAACAATATTGACACATATAAGAATGTACGCAATAAAGTAAAATGTGTTATGGAGTTAGCTAGAAACCATAACGTTTTATTGATACTTGCACGTTTTTGAGAAAGTAAAAAACAATTCCTAACAAAGAAAAGAAAAAACAAACAATTATTGGGCACATACTAGTGTGCAAAGATGTCTGTTTGTGGGCCGTAGCCTTTCCTAAAGATAGCATCTTTTGAGATTGCAGGTATTCCAAGTGCGCGCTAGGTCGTGACCTTCCATATCGCGCAACCTGTATGCACCATTGCCTAGCGCATCGGTGACCTCATAGGGTCCTTCCCATTTGGGTCCAAGTTTGCCTGTGTCTTCTGCGTGGCTTGCATCATTAGCGCGGTATACAAAGTTTCCTGGCCTGAAGGAAGTATGTTTGACTTTTGCATCATAATACTTCTTCATTGTTGCCTTTGCCTTTGCCTCGCGTATAGCTGCGCGTTCACGTCTTTCTTCCAGTAAGTCCAAGTCTATGCGCCACTCCTCGTCATTTCTTGTGACGTTTACCTCTGCTGTTCGTATAGTTGGCATTCCTATCTCAGCTGGTATGACGGCTTCTGTTCCGTAGACAAGGGAGAATGGTGTGTCTCCAGTACTGGTTTTGATGGTGGTGCGATGCGCCCATAAGACATGTGATAGCTCGTCCACCCACTTTCCTTTGGGTCTGTCAAGGCGCGCTTTTATTCCTTCACGTAGACTACGATTCGCGTGCTCAACTAAACCATTGGTTTGTGGGTGTTTTACTGAAGCAAAGTGTTGTGTGATGTTTAATTGCGTGCACCAATCTTTGAATGGGTTGTCTCAGAATTGTTTCCCATTGTCTGATATGATTTCTCCAGGTAGTCCGAAGCGACATACAATACTATCCCATACAAAGCGTTTTACCTGGTTGCCCGTGATACTCACCACTGCCTTTGCCTCAATCCACTTCGTAAAGTAGTCTATGGCTACGATGAGGAATTTTAGCCCTCCTGCTGCAACTGGAAAAGGGCCTGCGATGTCAATGCCCCATTTGTAGAATGGCCATGGTGAGGTGATGGGGGTTAGCTCTTGTTGTGGTTGGCGCGGAATTGGCTTGTGTACTTGGCAATTGCTGCATTTTTTTTATCATATCTCGCGCATCGCGGTGCATAGTGGGCCAATAATACCCTGACCGTAGAGCGCGCGCTACAACAGACCGTGGTCCTGAGTGCATGCTACATGATCCGGCGTGGATTTCTCGGAGTACATAGTCTGCTTGAAGAGGTCCAACACATCGGAGCCAAGGTTGTAAGAAAGAACGTCGATAGAGGATGTTGTCTCGTAGTTCAAATCGCTGCGCTGTGCGCCGCACTCTTCGAGCGTCCTTATGATCTTTTGGTAAGACTCCTTTGCTAATGAATTCAATGATAGGTGTCATCCACGCATGATCTTGTTCTTCTATCACTGTGGATACTTCCATCTCCAAGATTGACTTGTTTTGTAGGGTTTCTACCAATACCTGTTTTGATAAGTGCGCAAAGCTTGTAGATGCAATCTTGCTAAGCGCATCAGCTTTCCTGTTGTCCCCTCTGGGTACTTGTTTTATTGTGAACCAATCAAAGTTCTGAATTAAGGACTTGGTCTTTTCCAGGTATTCGATCATGTGTTCATCCTTGGCTTCATACTCACCTAGCACATGGTTAGCTACTAACCTGGAATCCACGTTTGCCTCCAGGTTGCGTACACCCATTTGGATTGCAATACGCAGTCCAGCGAGTAGGGCTTCGTATTCTGCCTCATTATTTGTGGCTGTGAATTCGAAGCGCAGTGCATAGGTGAATTCCATTCCTTCTGGATTAGTAAGAATAAGGCCTGCGCCTGATCCGTCCACGCATGAGGATCCATCTGTGAACAGAATCTAGGGTTCCTGTAGATCTGTTTTGGTTGTTGAGGTTGGACTATCGGTATCTGGCTTTTCAACAATGAAATCGGCTAATATCTGCCCCTTGATTGCAGTGTGTGGTCTATACGAGATGTTATATTCACTTAACAACACACTCCACTTTTGTAGCCGCCCTGATGCGTCAGGTTTAGAGATAACTTGTTTGATTGGCTGGTCTGTGACTACAGCTATTGGGTGTGCCTGAAAGTATCTGCGCAGTCTTTTAGCTGCGAATACTAGAGCTAAGACCAGCTTTTCCATGGCGCTGTAGTTAGCCTCTGTCTTCTTCAATGCTTTGCTTACAAAGTATATGGGTGTCTGGACGGAGTTTCTATCTGTCAATAGTACTGCCCTAACTGCTCCGTGGGTTGCAGATAAGTACATGATCAACTCTTCCCCTAGTCGCGGTGCGACAAGTTTGGGGAGTGATGCCAGATGTTGTTTTAGCTGTTGGAAAGCTTCTTCTGCTTCCTCAGTCTAACAAAAGTCTCCCTTTTTGGTGCACTTCGTAAGTGTTTTAAAGAGAGGGAGTGATTTGTCTGCTGACTTAGATAAGAAACGGTTTAGCCCAGCTAGCTTTCCGTTTAATGACTGGACTTCTTTGAGTGTGCGCGGTGAGGGAAGATCGATAACAGCTTTTGTTTTTTCTGGGCAAGGTTTGATTCCATCGGGTTCTATTAAGTATCCGAGGAACATGCCTTCCGTTGCGCCAAAGGTGCACTTCTTGGGATTTAACTTCATGTTTATTTTTCCCAATATTTTGAACTTTTCCTCGATGTCGCGCACTAATTCATCCTCAGTGTGGCTCTTGATGACAAGGTCGTCAACGTAGACTTCCAAGTTTCGACCTACTTGTTTTTCGAAAGCTGTGTCCACCAATCGCTGGTATGTTGCGCCTGCATTTTTTAGGCCAAAGGGCATTTTCGTATAGCAATAGACCCCTTGACTTGTGTAGAAAGCTGTTTTTTCTTCGTCCTCTACTGCCATCTGGATTTGATGGTATCTTTTGTATGCGTCTAGGAAGCACTTGAAAGGATATCCGCACAGGGATTCTACTTTCCAGTCTATCTCCGGTAGTGGATAGCAGTCTGTGGGTATGCTTTGTTGAGGTCTGTGAAGTCCACGCACATCCTCTAACTGCCATCACTCTTCTTTACCATCACTGGATTATAAATCCAGTCGTGATAGTATACTTCGCGCATGATGCTTGCGTCTACAAGTTTGTGTACTTCTTCCAGAATAGTTTTTGCACGATCTGGGGCCTGGCCGCGCTTCTTCTGTCGTATTGGGGGATATCCTTGTCGGATTTGTAGCTTGTGCTCTGTGATAGAGCGTGGCACTCCGGTCATGTGCTTTGGTTCCCATGCAAAGATATCTAGGTTCTTTTGCAAGAGTGCGCACACAGCTGCTTTACATTTGTCAGATAAAGATCCTCCAATCGAAATTTGTTGATCTGGGTAATCGGGGTGAATAGCGACCTTTAAGTTTGGTGTTTTTTCTGTGCGCTGTTCTGGAATACTCTCCACCTCATTGGTTACTGCGTTGCATTCTTTTGGTGGTACCGTGGTGTTATAGAGGGTGACAACTCCTCCTTCCACTGGAAATTTGAGCATCCCATGTGATGTGGATGGTACAACGCGCATGGATGATATTCCAGGTCTCCCAATGATGCCATTGTATGGTGAGGGAGACTTGATTACCATGAAATTTATCCATGTTGCTGTTGAGTGTTGTTCATCGCCCACAACTACTAGCAAGCGCAATTGTCCCATAGGCCAAATCTTTTCTCCTGTGAATCCAGTCAGCGAAGTTGTGGCCGGTATCAATTGACTTTGTATCTCAGGTCGTAGCCTTTTGAAACAATGATCATATAGGATGTTTCCGGATGCCCCCCCCCCCCATCGATATACATGCGGTGGATATCATGTCCCCCCGTATGTATTTCAATAGTTAGTGGCTCTACTACTGCGTTGTCCGCAGCTAGAGTAGGGAAGGATATCTCTTTTTCTGGAGAGAATTTTTGACTGACTTTTTGTTTTATCTTGCGTTGCCATGACTGTATCATGTAGATAATGTAAGCTTTGTCTTTGGGAGGTTCTTTCTTGCCTCCATTCCTTTGCTTGTCCTTCCCTTCTTTGATGTTTTTTACGAGGTGGTTCATTCTGCCCTCTCTTACTAATTTTTCAATCAGTTGTCGTAGCTGGACACACTCGTTGGTTGTATGGCCTTTTTGGCCATGGTATTCGCAGTATCCATTCCCTATGCGCTTGTCCTCTGCGGTACGCATTGGTGGAGGTTTTGGGAAGTTTGCACCTTCTGTTACAAATATTTCCCTCGGAGTCTTTGTGAGAGGGTATATTTGTCATTTTCTCTTCCACTGCGATAATTCCTGCCGCGGTTGCTATTCTGATCGTTGGATTGTCTCCTAGGCTGTTCTTTTTGCCTATAATTTGAGTAGCCTTTTTTGCTGTTCGTAGCGGCTGCTTCTCCTTGTATGAAGGATCTTGTGCGCTTCATTAGCTCATCGAAGGTTTGGGGAACCTTATCGTTTAGCTTCCGAATGAGTTCGGGGTTATTAATCCCATTCATGAACCCTGAAATTTTTAGGACTTCGGGACACGCTTTGACGTGTATGCACTCATCTTTAAAGCGTTCCATATAAGCACTGGTTGATTCCCTTTGGCGCTGTTTTACTCTGGCTAGTTCAACAGGGTTTTTAGCGCACTTTTTTCTTTGGGTGAATTTTAAACGGATTGCTTTCCGTAATTCTTCAAACCCGCCAATGCTCCGTCGTGGGAGCTTGCTAAACCACGTGCCTGCATTCCCTACTAAGGTGGAATTAAACATATGGCACCACACAGGTTGTGGCCAATTTTTGATGGTAGCGGCCGACTCGAAAATTTTTAGGTGGTCATCCGGATCACCTGTTCCATCATATGTTTTGACATTAGTGGGCATGCGCCTCCTTTTGTGATCGGAGTAATCGCTGATGCGTCGTGTAAATGCATCAACTTTCTGGTGATGCCACGGAAGAGACATGTATTCGTCTTCTTCTTCGCGACGTCTTCCTCTAGACTTCCAGTGTCCTGTTTCCTTATCCTCGTTGTCCGAGGAGTCATTGGAGGAGGAGTAATCTCTTTTGCAGCGCTTGCGCCGGCTTCCATCAGATGAAGAGCTTGAGGGGCTTTCGCTTGGGGATATTCTTCTCCCTAATCTGTCATGAATTCTTTTGCTCCCAGACATGGAGGAACCTTCGCTTGGTGAGTGTTGAGGTCCTAATCTATCTTGTATCCCTTGACTACCAAGTCTGGAATGAACATTAGTGCGCCTCTCGCCGTCTTCATGTTCATCTGAATATTGTGAGTCAGATATCGTACCCAGCCTATCATGGATAGTGGTACGTTTTTCATTGTTTTCGCGTCTTCCTCGTAGGTGGCGCGGTGGTGATGCTTCGCGTTCAGAACCAAAGTTGAGTCGGGCTTGCAGACTCGTATTTGACCTTCTCCTCGCTTCTTCTTGCATAAGGGCGGTTAAAGTTTCGTAATTTTGGGATACAAAATTACTCAGCGTTAAGTCAGGTGCGTCCTCATTTGCTGCAAGAATATCTGCCTCAGTATTGGGTACCCTATCCCTGTTAGGTGCGCCCGGCGGCACAGTGTTGTCCACTGTAGGTGCCGTTTGGTGAGGAGTATTAAAGAGGGTGCGCTGGAGTTCTTCAACGCTTGGGACTACGGTGGTGACGTGGGTAGTCCTTACAGGCAATTCCACCGCTGGGAGAGGTTGGGTAGGTCCCGTTTCTTGGTGACCAGGCGTACTGGTTGTCCCAGAGGCCTGCCTAGGGGTTGAATCTTGTTGATTCTTCCTCTGGGGGTCCGTGTTTTTTCCACCTGCGGAGTCCGCTGGCTTGAATTTTTACTCTTTGTCATTCTAGTTCCTTGATTCTTGGTGTTGGTCCCACGGATGGCGCCACTTGTTGATACAAAAGTTGGGCGTTCCTAGTTTGGGCTCTTGCTCTCGTACCAATTCGCTTCTTAATGCTTGAAACTTGCGCACTAAGAAAATAAACAAACACCGTTAGGCTTATCGTGGGATTGTCTCCCACGATTATCCTCTGGCGTGAGAGTAAGTACTCAGTTTTTAGGGTTCTCGTAAAGAGTTTAGGGTATGTGAATCGTACCTTTAATGAGAATTATGTCATTCCTTATATAGGTGCAGAATCCTCATAGGTTTCTTGCTTCTTACTCTTCGCACGCGTGGTGCTTATCCGGGTTAAGGATATCTATTCCATAATTAGGAGATCCTTATCTATGCCCGGGTAGTTTGGTTGGGCTTGGGTCTACGTGAGCCCAATCCCATTATCAATGCGGCCCAAGTTATAATAGCCCACTCATAGTGGTTTTGGGCCTTAGTGATGTTTATCATTTGGGCTCGTGGCCCAAATATAGACTATACGTCATCAAAAACATTTCCTACTTCTTAGGAATTAAATTAGTCACAACCCATACAATACATTTAACATAAATTCTTAACACATTGATTAATCAAACTTTAAGAGTTTGGAAAGTGTCAAGCAAGCATATCCATCCTAAATACTCTAAGTGACTCATCATCATATGTTCCACATCAACCATGATCAATTTTTTTATGACTCAAGGTGTGCAATTTGGTCTTTGGGAAGTGTCAAAAAAAATCTTAAGTATGAAATATTTCCCCTTAAATTTCCTAAGGTACTCTAGTGATGATTTCCTACTAGGTGAAGTATTTTCTTAAAGTGTAACACGTGGTTTTTAAAGCATGACACCAAAACTTTTGCGAAATGGATTGCTCGGCTAAATACACGAGATATCTCTTGTAACTTCTTGTCCTTCCTTTGGACGACCTCATTGGTTTGAGGAGGACTAATGCCCGAGAAGTTATGTGAGATTCCATGTTGTTTGCAAAATTCCAAATTGCACCCTACGTTTAAATTTATTACCATGATTAACTTGAATCAAAGTTTAAGTAGGTTTACCAAATCTTCTTCCTAAGATCCAAAAGTTATATGAAGCTAATAAAAAGAATCAGGAGTTCCAATTGAAGGTATGAAACCTTTCAGACGAATCAGGAGTTCCAATTCCTGGACTTTGTCTGCAATATCGGCAATATGTTAAAGGTATGTACAACAGCTCAAGATACCAACCCCCACTTTCTTATAACACTCAACTTTGTATCCTCTGAAACCTCAATTAATTGCAGATTCTAATAAATGTTCTTTACCAATATGGCCTTTGTTACGGCCTTATATATCCAAAGGTTGCAGTTGTTACCAATCCAACACGTCAAACAACCACCATACACTTGCATCCGATGCCCAATAGGATCCTCTTGGCTTGATATTAGTAACAAAGGTGGTTCTCATCAAATCAAATCAGAAGGTGTATCAATCTCTGCAAGTGAAAGGAGTGGCATGCTTTGATTCTCAAGGGAATCCTGAGAGTTACAAGCTCAAGTACTTGGATGAAGATGAAGACTGGATCTTAATGATTTCTGATGAACTGAGTGCAAAAATATACATTTTTTCTTTAATGGATTTACTATGTACTGAATTTTACTTATTAATATCTAATTTGATTGCAGCTTGAAAAGTTGAATTCCCGAGACTTTGATGTCATTTTAGTTACTTTAGGAGCTATTGGAGCCAGCCACCAAAGGCTTAAGTATAGGAAAATGACAATAGAAGGTATCTTTCCTTTATTTTAAAACAACGTGGTTTAAAAAGCTTATCATAGATATAGACTCATTGTTTTGTAAATACTAAAATGAAGGGCTATTTGGATGTGGTGTGTAACAACTCGCATTTTTGGATTACTATTCATTTTTACTATTCACTATTACTATTCACTTTCACTATTCACTCCCGAAATTTTTATTTCATATTCTCGTAAGTTAAACTATTTTAATGATAATCCGAGAATTTGACACTCGTCGGATCATTTCTGCAAAAATCACAAAACCGTGTCCGAGATTTACTTTTAGGTTTAAACGTCATTCCAACATCCCGATATGTCCATAAAACACTATAAACAATAGAAATATGATTTTCTCTCATTTTACGACAATTCCAAAAGTTTTGGAATTTTACGTTTTCCAGTTCAGCGTTTTACGCAAATTACGCGTTTTAGACCCGCGTTTCCAGTTTTAGCAGCATTTAAGCAACCCGATAGAGCTTATCACTCATTAAATACGCTAAGATAGGTTATATTAATAAGTTCTAACATATTTATAAGTTTCATATTTTTAAGATACCCGGTTTTACGTTTTGTGATTTAAATACTTACTGTTAGCGATTATCGGGACAAAACTGACTCCGTAAAAGCAAGATATTATCAAAACTCATATCTAGTCATCCAAGATAGACCTTGGACAAAATTTTTATGATAAGTCACAAGCCTTGTTGGCTTGTGATAGGCCTTGATCACTTAAGATAAGACCATGTGTTGAAAAGTCTTGAAACTTACTTACCAAGCCTTAGAAATATCCTAATACTTGCACCTCCTCATTGCACCTTCCTAGCACCTCCTCAACTCACTATAAAAGCCCTCCCCATCCCTCTTAGTCGTTCACCACACACAACACACTTAAATCACACAACCTTTCATCTTTGATTTCCAAGTTCCAAGTTACACATAAGAGTTGAAGACCTAGTTATTCTCTACATGAAACTAGTGTTTATTTGGTGATTCCATGGTTGAATTAGGAGTTACACAAAGGTACTAGGGCTGAGCTAAGAAGGTTTTCAAAAAGGTTAGAAAGGGTTTGCAAGAGTTGTGGTGAAGGGTTTGCAAGCATAGGTTTAGTGTCCTAGTTCATACTTGACTTCCTTTCTTTTGAAAGCTAAAAGTTGTACGAAACCCTAATACACTTTCTTGATCAATATCATTTTCATGCTTATTATATTTCATTCATGCTATATATGGTCTTTGTATTGTGTTCATGATGTACAAAAATCTTTAAAACAAGTTAAGAACACTATATGTTAACTTATGTTAAGTAATCAAGGAAACTAGTGACTTATATTGAGAACCACGACAGAAATAGAGTAACCATAATATGAGACACTTACCTACTGTTAGAGAGGGTTTTAAAAGGAAAAAATAGCAATTTGAATCACCTAAAACGAGTACACGAGTCAAAAATTATTGCCAAAAGAAGTTAGCGAACCTAAAAACCTGAAACTGCCTAATAGCATTCTGATCAAAATTTGGATTTTTTTCGAGGCCTTCTGGTCCGATTCATCAAAAAGTTAAAACACGAAAGTTGTCCAGAACGACGTTTTCGTTCAGGAACTAAGAAGCTCGAACCCTGAAAATGCATAACGAGTGATATTTTTCTTCAAATTCTTAACAGCCCATTTTATTACCCAATTGACCATTTATTGGTTATGGCTAAGTAAAACTAAGGGGTCTAATGACCTTAAAGCCGAGACCAAAACCATGGCTAAGGCCAAGGATTAGTCTCAAGACCATGGTAGCCATGACCAAAGCCACGGCAAGGCCACGGCTAAGACCTCAAGGCTTTCTAAACCAAAATCATTATAACTATAAAACTCATATATATTTTATCAAATACTACAATAGTAGGGAGCCTCATGTGAGGGGTTCATTAAAGTAAACCGTCGAGATGAGTTGTGGATTTACAAATTAAAGTGTCCTGGCTCCTCGAACGTTTACTACATGGCCTCTGAATTATGTCGGCCCGAACGGTAGTAAGCGATATACAAACTATACATGTTTCATAAACCACTTTTATTCAACGACTTACACTATATACTAAGTACTACATCATGAACTATATGCAAGACATATATAGGCAATTCTTCGTATTCTTAGACATTACTCCAAACCTTAGTCACAACGTTCTATTATAGGCTGCTCTTAGAGACTTTCGCGATTCGACTACCACTTTCATTTCTCATTACATAAGCTTAAGGTGAGTCATAGCCCCTACTCTTTTCATACTTGTTTTAAACTCTTTTGGGGAGATACATGCTTAAACTACTTGCTTTCTCTTTTACTAAAGACAATTTTACTCATATGCTATCCTATACTTTTATACTCTTAAACACGATGTGTAGTTTTATTACGATATGTGCCTTAATGTGTTAAACTATTCTATACGCTATATTCTTTAACCACTGTTTAACTCCTGGATGGAGCCGATGGAGAGGTATTGATAGTACTATCGGGCTGACGCCCCCACCCTTTGCCATATATTCCTGGCCTTGGGTGAATATAATCCATCTTTGAAGCATTTGTGCTTATTCTTGTCATGAGGTTCAGTAGGCTGTTATACTTTACATTAAGCGTGCATATATCATATACACATATATTGAAATCATGCTATACTTTAGCAGTGGGTTGTGAACACACAGGTTGCAAGTGTTGTTATGGGCGGGACTTGCAACTGAGTGGATTCACGATGCCTTTGCTGTGCGAATATTCTTTAAAAACTTTTTAATTGTTTTAAGACAAACTCTATGAACTCACCAACCATTGTGTTGACATTTTAGCATGTTTATCTCAGGTTAGTAAGGCGATAGCTAGTGCGTGGAACTTAGAGTCAAGCTGCATATTCTGAAGACTTACGCTTTTATCATTTACCATACAAAATATTTTGTATACATTTATGTATCATACTTTGGAATCTCATGTTTGTAACTTTGAATTCATTAATCGAATGGTAACTTTTCAAAAACGTCTCATTTAGAGGTCGTTTTCTATAACTTGTACTTTGTATTATGAAGTAGTACCCCAAGTGACACAGTCTTCCGCTGCGATATTTTGGGGGTGTTACAGATTGGTATCAGAGCATTGGTTATAGAGAACTAGGTTGCATTTAGTGCCTAGACTATAACTGTTATATACATTAAGACTCTCCTCTTTATTTGCCTTACATACACTACATACGCATATGCTTTTTGTTAGTTGTTGGTTTAGTTCCACGCTGTTAGATGATGTGACTTAAGTATTATAAGGAAACCCCATAATTTAATCGAGTCATTAGAAATACGGAGCTCAGTAATAACTAATTATTTAACTTGATCTTGTGACAGTTCTTGTTTGATGAGACATGAGATTTGAGTTAAATAATATTATTACTTAGCTTTAGGGATTTGATGACTTGGTTATCTTACTATTTGTCTCAGAAAATGAGTTTTTGTGTTGGAAATTCTTAAGTAGAATGATTTAGAATCTCCTTATTTAAATGGATTGGGACGCCTCTTTATTTAAATAAAGAAATTGTAAATCACCGAACTATAAGTTTATGATCCCTTACTTACATAAATTTAGACGCTTCTTTATGTAAGTAATGAGTTATAAATAAGTGGGCTTATTTGCATCCGATACGACTCCTTAACCACAACCTTAGACGAATCAGAGTGAGCACCACTATTTTAGAGATCCTGAAACCCCGAATTCTCTTAGACACACCGTAAGTAGTTAACATCAACTGAACTTCGGGACGAAGTTCCCTTAAGGGGTAGAGACTGTAACAACTCGCATTTTCGGATTACTATTCATTTTTACTATTCACTTTTTATTATTCACTTTCACTATTCACTCCCGAAATTTTTATTTCATATTCTCGTAAGTTAAACTATTTTAATGATAATCCGAGAATTTGACACTCGTCGGATCATTTCTGCAAAAATCACAAAACCGTGTCCAAGATTTACTTTTAGGTTTAAACGTCATTCTAACATCCCGATATGTCCATAAAATACTATAAACAATAGAAATATGCTTTTCTCTAATTTTATGACAATTCCCAAAGTTTTGGAATTTTACGTTTTCCAGTTCAGCGTTTTACGCGAATTACGCGTTTTAGACCCGCGTTTCCAGTTTTAGCAGCGTTTAAGCAACCCGATAGAACTTATCACTCATTAAATATGCTAAGATAGGTTATATTAATAAGTTCTAACATATTTATAAGTTTCATATTTTTAAGATACCCGGTTTTACGTTTTGTGATTTAAATACTTACTGTTAGCGATTATCGGGACAAAACTGACTCCGTAAAAGCAAGATATTATCAAAACTCATATCTAGTCATCCAAGATAGACCTTGGACGAAAATTTTATGATAAGTCACAAGCCTTGTTGGCTTGTGATAGGCCTTGATCACTTAAGATAAGTCCATGTGTTGAAAAGTCTTAAAACTTACTTACCAAGCCTTAGAAATATCCTAATACTTGCAACTCCTCATTGTACCTTCCTAGCACCTCCTCAACTCACTATAAAAGCCCTCCCCATCCCTTTTAGTCGTTCACCACACACAACACACTTAAATCACACAACCTTTCATCTTTGATTTCCAAGTTCCAAGTTACACATAAGAGTTGAAGACCTAGTTATTCTCTACATGAAACTAGTGTTTATTTGGTGATTCCATGGTTGAATTAGGAGTTACACAAAGATCCTAGGGCTGAGCTAAGAAGGTTTTCAAAAAGGTTAGCAAGGGTTTGCAAGAGTTGTGGTGAAGGGTTTGCAAGCATAGGTTTAGTGTCCTAGTTCATACTTGACTTCCTTTCTTTTGAAAGCCAAAAGTTGTACGAAACCCTAATACACTTTCTTGCTCAATATAATTTTCATACTTATTATATTTCATTCATTCTATATATGGTCTTTTTATTGTGTTCATGATGTACAAAAATCTTTAAAACAAGTTAAGAACACTATATGTTAACTTATGTTAAGTAATCAAGGAAACTAGTGACTTATATTGAGAACCACGACCAAAATAGAGTAACCATGATATGAGACACTTACCTACTGTTAAAGAGGGTTTTAAAAGGAAAACATAGCAATTTGAATCACCTAAAACGAGTACACGAGTCAAAAGTTATGGTCAAAAGAAGTTAGCGAACCTAAAAACCCGAAACTGCCTAATAGCATTCTGATCAAAATTTAGATTTTTTTCGAGGCCTTCTGTTCCGATTCATCAAAAAGTTAAAACACAAAATTTGTCCGGAACGACGTTTTCATTCAGGAATGATGAAGCTCGAACCCTGAAAATGCATAACGAGTGTTATTTTTCTTCAAATTCTTAACAACCCATTTTATTACCCAATTGACCATTTATTGGTTATGGCTAAGTAAAACCAAGGGGTCTAATGACCTTAAAGCCGAGACCAAAACCATGGCTAAGGCCAATGATGAGTCTCAAGATAAGAGACCTAAACACACTAAACTTCGGGACGAAGTTTCCTTAAGGGGTAGAGACTGTAACAATTCGCAATTTCAGGTTAATTACTATTCCCGGAAAATTTTACTATTCACTTTTACTATTCATTTTTCCCGAAATTCTCCCAAAATTTGATTTTTGTTTCTTGGCCTCGAGTGATAAATCATTTCCATGGCAAATTAAAAGTTTGACACTCATCAGATCATTTTCGTGAAAGTTATTAAGGAATTACGCGGAATTACACGTTTTAGGGTAAAACGTCATTTAAAAATTCTACGCACAACGAAACTCGACCGCGTTAAGTGACCCCGCATCAGAAAAATGTTTAGTACTCTCATGATTAATTAGAGAATTAATCATGACTGAGAAAAACATGACCAAAATAAGCCTTGGCCGTGAAAAACTGGAATTTTCAGTTTTTAAGCGTTTTTACTCAGCCGTAACCCTAGCCTATACCTGCACCGCGTTTCTAAGACGATTTGAGTTTTCAACTTATTACAAAAAGTCAACATATTTTTCCCTCCTCCTTTGACCAAAAATCATTCCTTGATTTTATAAATCATTCCTTGATTTTTAGGCTTACGGTTTTAAGTTTAAAGACATTAAATACCAACCGACACTAGACTGAGCCCAGCCTAGACATTATAAATCATTTTAAGTCATTATTATCTTATTAGAAAAGTTACATTTTACTTTTCTCAATTTTACGCAACTTTCGTACGTTTTACGTATTACGCGTTTTAGACCCTTGTTTCCAGTTTTAGCAGGGTTTGAGCAACCCAATAGAACCTACCACTCATTTTATATTTTATTATGGAGTATATTGACATGTTTAACCATACTTTCAAGTTTCATATTTTTAGGATACCCGGTTTTACGTTTCGTGAGTTAACAACTTACGGTTTGCATTTTACGGAGTCAAAACTAGCTCCATAAGCTTGGATAATATCATCAAAAGTCCACACTTGTTCCCCAAGTTCATGAACCGACTTAGGGGGGATTTCAGCCCATAGGTGGCTTGATCTCATGCTAGGAGGCCTTAGATCCTTACATGTGTTAACCTTGCTCTCCAAGGGTTGACAAGTCAATAAAATGTAACCTCCTCAAGACCCTATATAAGCCCCCCATCCCCTTTGTGCCGTGCATATCCCACACCAAAACCACACCACACTTAGCTTATTTCCTTCTAATTTCTAGCAAGGTTCAAGTACTTCTTCAAGATAGAAACCCTAGTTTGGTTTTGATTCATCAAAACTACTTCCAATCTTTAGAACTTTGGTGATTTCTCTTGAGTTTGAATCCACTCAAGTTACCTCAACTTTCATCATCTTTCTTTCAAGAATACAAGGGTAGAAAGATTGCTTGAAGCAAATTAGGGTGAAGCTTAAGTCTATCAAAGTCCGTACCTTACTAGTTACTTACCTTTCTTTTAGAAAGCCTCAAGTTGTAAGCAAACCCTAACATACTTTCTTACTAAATATCATTTTCATGCTATTTATGTTTCTTTCATGCTATATATGGTCTTTGTATTATGTTCATGATGTATAAAAACTAGTAAAACAAATTATGGTATATATATGTTAACTTATGTTATTTAAACAAGTAAACTAGTGACTTTTATGGAGAACCACGACCAAAATAGTACAACTATGATATTTGACACTTAATTACTGTTAAAGAGGACTTAACAAGGAAAACATAGCAATTTGAATCACCCAAAACGAGTACCCGAGTCAAAAGTTATGACCATTTGAAGTTAGCAAAACCAAAACGCCGAAACTGCCGATACCTACTGTTTTGCATTCTGCCATTTTGAAAGTCACCCTTCTGGTCCGATTCATCAAAAAGTTAAAACACAAAAGTTGTCCGGAACGACGTTTTCGTTCAGGTGTAAAAAGCTCGAGCCCTGAAAACGCTTTTCGAGTGATAATTTTCTTCAAATTCTTAACAGCCAATTTTTAGACCAAAATCACTATATAATAGTTATGATTTACATGACCAAGAGGTCTAATGACCTAAAGCCAAGACCACAACCATGGCTAAAGCCAAGGTTGAGTCTCAACACCATGGTACAATGACCAAGGTCACGGCGAAGCTATGACTAAAGACCATATAAACTTACCCTAATAACAATCTTCATGTAAAAATAAACTTTCCTAAGTTTATTCAAATATTAGACATGTAACTTTTCGGATCAAAACTTATATATATGTTATCGAATACTACAATAGTAGGGAGCCTCATGTGAGGAGTTCATTAAGTAAGCCGTCGAGATGAGTTGTGGATTTACGAATTAAAGTATCCTGGCTCCTCGAACGTTTACTCCATGACTTCTGAATTATGTCGGCCCGAACGGTAGTAAGAGATATACAAACTATACATGTTTCATAAACCATTTATATTCAAAGACTTACACTATATACTAAGTACTACATCATGAACATTATGCAAGACATATATAGGCAATTCTTCGTATTCTTAAGACGTTACTCCAAACCTAAGTCGCGACGTTCTATTATAGGTTACTCTTAGAGACTGTTGCGATTCGACTATCATACTCACTACATAACTTAAGGTGAGTCATAGCCCCTACTCTTTTCATACTTGTTTTAACTCTTTGGGGGAGACACATGCTCAACTACTTGCTTACTTGTACAAATACTCAAAACGTTTATACTTGACTGTGTTATACTTGATTGCATACATACATGACTGCGTTATACTTAATTGCGTTATTCTATTTATTGACTAGTAGTTATCTTTGGGAAGTGGCTCCCAGTTGTCTTTGGGAATTGGCTCCCAAGTGAGGTCTTCGGAGATGAAGTAGAGACTCACTACTAATTGTTTAATTGTTTTGATGAACTATTACATGTCTTATTCATTCTATATTTAGCAGTGGGTTGTGAACACACAGGTTGCAAGTGTTGTTATGAGCGGGACTTGCAACTTAGTGGATTCACAATGCCTTTGCTGTGTGAACATTCTTTAAGGCTTTTCAACTATTTTAAGACAAACTCTATGAACTCACCAACCATTGTGTTGACACTTTAGCATGTTTGTCTCAGGTCTATAAGGTGATAAGCTGTTGCATGGAGCATAGAGTCGCTTGGCATGTTTTGAAGACTTATGCTTTTATCTTTACCATTCGATATGTTTTAAAACTCTTATGTATTGTATTATGGAACTCAAGTTTGTAACTCGGAATTTATTAATCGAATGGTAACTTTTCAAAACGTCTCATTAGAGTTCGTTTTCTATACCTTGTACTTTGTATTATGAAGTAGCACCCCTGTGACACAGTCTTCCGCTGCGATATTTTGTGGGTGTTACAACATACAACGAGCAGAAAGAAGCATTACCCAAAGCTGCATTTCGGTTTGTGTGAAGATGCAAGATGGTCGCAATACAAGAAAGCATATTAAAGATTCGAAGAATACTAACGAGCTGCACAAGATTAATAAGATAGTCGTCAAAACGAATATGCAAAAATGCAAATCAAATGATGATAGCGGTGACAAATCTCACCCTGGAAAGAAACCCAGGATGTCATAACCCTTGGGAGTTACGCTGTGATTTTATCAGTGTATTAAGTGTTTCTAAATGCTTACACCGCTTGCTATCTATTTCCTTTGGAAAGGCATAGATTGGATAGTGGTTATGAAGGTTAAACACCGTATGAATCACGTGAAAACATTTTTAGATATTCAATGGCCAGCTGATTAATATTTCTACACAACTTAGTATACATGTGGAGAGTAAGTGATTTGAGTGAGCTTTATTTCATATTTGATTTAAAACATATACTACGCTGTTACAAGGAACTTTTTATATTTTAATTATTCTATAATTGTTAACTTTCATTTATTTTTATTGTTAATGCATTCAATATAAAAATTGGTACGTTTATATTTTATTATTCGTTAACTAATACCTTCAAACAATATTTATAAGTCATGCCCGCCCCTAATTATCGTTTCTTATTAATTCTTATTCCATTCATTCTTTTACTGGTGGTCTATAAACTTTTGGGTTTAGTAGTAGCAATTTCCACAAACTTAACCCAAAATGGGTAATGTGGGTTCTGTTTTATATCTCCAGGATTTTCAAATGGGTAACTTTGGAATGGCCAGTAAATCATTGCATATTTTACAAATATAGTTAGTGATTACAAAATGGGTGGTGGGTCCAGGCTTGGGCGGGTTGGGTAAAGTTACAAAGTGGATCGTATTGGTATAGGTTGATTGCTAAATAATTGATCCAAACACCTTTTAGATGGCTTTCAACCCCGTTTAACCCTTCCGACCCAGCTGATTCATTGCATTTTTAGTTCGATATTTTTTCTTAACTATTTGACCCTTAGGGATAAAAAGTAACCCAAGTCAACCTATTAAATGGTCAATATTATCACAAACTAGATAGGAAATTTCGACCTGCAAATGAAAATGTAACCCAAGACGAGCCATTTAAACAAAATTGATGGAAAAAGAGGTCTAATGAGAAGCATATACAAAACGCACATGAAATTTTAAAAATTCACTATATTACTAGATTCGTTTTTTATGTTACTCTAAAATTCCTGCACTTTCACCTCTTATGTGCAACCCAAACCTTCCTTTTTTAGCTTACTCTAAATTGGTATTTGTTGAATGTCCCGGATTGTTGCTAATGGGTGCTCTCCTAGCAGCACAATTGGTAATAACATTTATACTTTTCAAAATTTTATCATGTTTTGCTAATTCTGTTTAACAAACCAAATATGTGTTGACCTGTTCTAAAGTGGCATGTTATAAAACGTTATCAAGTGTATTTTTTTCATCTTTTATATCTAAATTTGGAGTTGTATAGTGATCAGTGAAAATGCATTATTACATTTAAAACCTATTTGTAAAAGAAAAAGTGTATAAGTTTAGAAATGCAAGTCAAGTTGTGGTACACAAGTTCCTTTTTCGTCTAAAACGAGTAAATGATATTGATATTGACTCAATGTATTTAGTTTTATAATCACGTTTTTTTGAAGGTTAGTTATAGTTGAAAATTGAATTAATTTTTGTTTACAGAAGTTACTACCTATATTGTTTACCCATATGACGCATGGCCTTTCATATACAGAGTATCACAGGCTCAGTTAGGAACGTGTCAAATGAATCTGTGGACATGGATGCCAATGGAGTGAAGGTTGTAAAAATGGCATATCAAAAGTAACTAACATTCTGTTTTCTTTTGTTTTAATAATAGTTTTAGTTAATTAATTGATTTATATAAAGGAAATGATGATTGTAGAGATATTTTCGATCTGTTTTGCAAAGACAATTAATAAAAATCAATTCTAAAGCAAAATAAACAACAAGCTGTTGTATACAAGAAGTTTTATTTATTTTGCGATGTTCATAATTCATTAACCATTACTTAATTTATTCATTGGACATTTTTCCAACCATTTTTTACCCGCCTTCTTTTGCTATAGTAAAGTATGACAACGATAATTATAAGTCATGCCCGCCTATCGGGCGGGCTTCGAAAACTAGTATATATATATATATATATATATATATATATATATATATATATATATATATATATATATATATATATATATATATATATATATAACAAGGGGGTTGGCATTATTTTATTAAGATATTATTTGTTTATATATCTTCGCTCGAGGCACTAGATAACAGCCAATAAGAGGGCACCGATTCTCCCTGCTATAATATATATAGAGAACCAGTTACGGTTTTTAGGCCGTGCTAAGCACAGGCCAGATTAGGTAACGTTTATCATTTTAAGGTTGTATATATGGTGTTTCAAAGAGGAAGAAAAATAGATACACGTATAAAGATGTATAATTTTAAACCATGTAGTATATATATCACTGAATTTCTCATTTGTTCATAGATACACTTTCATATCTATGTGAAATTTTAATTTATTTGGCCTGTTGATTTGGATGATCTTACGATGCTTTGTCGTGTCTAAATGCAAAAAGGTCAAAGTTAACTCTCATCCCTTGGTCCCTTGACTTTGTAGGTAATACTTTAGAGCATCCACAATACATCAAGTCTTTAAAGAATTAATGTATTTAATGCATAAATTTTTTAATCCATTTTTTTCACAATTAATGCTTACCCGATTCAATAACAATAAATTATTGAATTTTTTGTCAAACACTCGGTGGTTTACAAATCTTTTTCAAAAAGTCATTTATAAAGTCTTTGTTCCAATGCTTAAAACCATACTAATAGCTTTTTCGAATAGTGAAAACTCATTTGAAAACCATCCCATTGTGAATGCTCTTAGTAGTAAATAAAATACTTTAACATGTTTTATTAACCACATGCGTAAGCATTATATTTATCAACACACATAAAAAATTGTTGCGTACATCTTCAATGTATAATCTTTATTGAAGCATTTTCAATCAAAATCGTTAGTGAAAATTCAAATCTTAGATGGGAGATCATAAACAACAATATCATCCATCACCCATGTACAGTTCACTCCTCACTTACCTTACCCTTACCATTTTGAAGAAAAAAAGCAACAATTTTAAAGGAGCAGGACTCTAGTCTCGAATGTTTGAAGAGAGAGAAAAGAATCTTTTTGGGATAGAGAAAGTATTTTATTGGTAGATATGATTGGTTATGTGTGTATTTGAGGTATTTTTAAGTGATATAAAATAGAAAAAAAAAAAAATGAAGGGAAGAGAGATAAGGCGCTCCAATGGTTGAGAGAAAAATTAAAGAGGGTGCTTTTTGGTGACGCGGAGCTGATGTGGCGAAGAAAAACCCTTCACGACACCCTCCATCCTTACCCACCTACCCTCCCAATCTCCCATTAGGTTTTCTCCAAATAGTAAAATGTGTACAACCTTCCTTCTATTTGATCTCTTTTAGCTTGAATCACTTTCCATTTTCCACTTTTTCTGCAAATAAATCCATCAAGATTTATCTCACAAAACCAAAAAAATCTAAAAGGACAATGCAAAAATGCATTTTACTATATGAACACAAAAAAGGAAGGGGAAGACAAATAATGAAAAAAAAATAATAAATAAAAAAACTTATGATGAAATATCCATGATCTATTATCAACTTCACGATCTTCTTATAATTTATTTCAATAAGTTCATGTTGTTTTTCATTTTATATATTTTGAATTAAGTGGTCAATTATTTCATCCTAAATGCTTCCTACTACAAACCTCTTGTATATACCAAATCATAAAAAGACATGGGTGTGCAAATCATTAAAAAAACAAAGCCTCTACACTAAAACGTTTTTCAAGAAAAAAAAGAAATAGAGACATCATGAATACTCGAAAAAAAGGCTTTACCACTAAGTAAATGATCATTCACACATATACTACCACTGAAAATAAAAACATGTTATAAATCAGTGATATAAACACATATATGAAGCTAATAAAAAGAAAACATACAAGCGATATGAAGTACGAACAAACAAAAGTAAATTACTTAATTCTATAGTAGTAAAATATGAATATACAAAATCATATGATTTTCAATAAGACTTGAAAAAATCGCAATCCGAATCGTAAATATACCGAATGTATTATTATATCTCCATATTCCATATGTGCTCCGTTAGTTAGCCTCTTGTTGCTATCCATCCGTTCATCCGCAATTTGTATTTTGAAAAGGAAAATGTAGTACTCCACTTCTCCACCATTAAGTTTTCCCATGAAGCTTTACATAGTTGTACTCACTAAGCAACTCAACACCTATGATAGCCAGTTATAACAATAAAAAAATGTAATATGAAGATAGTAAATTTATTGGAACAAAAGCAAACAATACACACAAAGGAAAATTTAAAGGCGAAAAATTACTACTGTACTCCTGCCACAAAGGCAGTATCTGACAGGGCCCAAGATTTTTTCTATTTCCAAAACTATCCAAGAATGTCGGGTATAAAATTACGCGACATGGACGAAAGCACGTGGCAAAGTTTTATTGGACAAAGGAAAAAAAACATGGCCTATATCTAGTACATTTCTACACGACATTAGCATCACGACATTGTTTCTTGACTTTCATGAAAATTAAAAAAACTTACAAAAACCACCCTTTAACTTTATAATAATTACAACTTTTTTATATAACATACATTATTCCTCAAATATTTTGTAAATATCTATCGAATTCTTTAATGAAAAATATATCGTTGCGAAGAGTTCTAAATTACGAACAAAACAAGCCTAATATTGACATGATTTTGACTTACGTACGATTTTATAAAAAATGTTGAAGTTCGATATATATATATATATATATATATATATATATATATATATATATATATATATATATATATATATATATATATATATATATATATATATATATATAAACTGTCAAAACACAGGGGCCAAAGATGAACAAAATTCTATAAAATATGAATATCGTTTAGAAATAAAAACATAAACATTCATGAATTAAAAATGGTTAAAAGCGGTTTTTAATTTATGAATGTTTATGTTTTTATATCTAAACGATATTCATATGTTTTTATTTCTAAACGATATATCAAACTTCAACATTTTTTATAAAATCGTACGTATGTCAAAATCATGTCAATATAGAGATTGTTTTGTTCGTAATTTAAAGCTCTTCGCAACAATATTTTTTTCATTAAAGAATTCGATAGATATTTATTAAATATTTGAGGAAAAAAGTTTGTTATATAAAAAAGTTGTAATTATTATAAAGTTAAAGGGTGGTTTTTGGGTATGTTTGTTTGCTTTTTGTTTTTTTTTTGTTTTTTTTTAATTTTTTTTTTCATGAAAGGCAAGATATATCGGAATGTCGTGTAGAAATCTACTAGACGTAGGCCACGTTTTTTTATTTATTTTTTATTTTTTTCTTTGTCAAATAAAACTTTACCACGTGCTTTCGTCTATGTCGTGTAATTGTATACCCAACATTCTTAGGTAGTTTTGAAATTGGAAAAAATCTTGGGCTCTGTCATATACTGCCTTTGTGGCAGGGGTACTTTAGTAATTTTTGGAATTTAAAGACATATTGCAATATGTACAAGATAAGTAGACTTTTGAGAAGACAGCAAACAAGATATCCCAAGAAGAAAATGACAACAATATAAATATTATTAGATGTATATCTCATGTATGGGGATAAGATCAATGTAGCTGTCTATTAGTTGGGTACCGTGTATAAGGATTAGATTAGTTAGTTGTCTATTAGTTGTGTATAAAGGGTGATTACTATTTACCCTAAATAGAGCATAGACAGTCACTATATATTCATTGTATTATTGCATGTTCAGACACATAAATGAATAGACAACACATTCAGTTACATTGTACTATTACATGGTATCAGAATACACAATCCATTCCAAAATTATAAAACATGCTCCCTCCTGTTTTTTCTCCACCCCGCTCCTCTCACACCAGTTTCAACATCAACGTCATCGATCCAAACTCTTATTCATCATTGTTAATGTGTTGGTGATTCGTGCTAGGTCACAATCCGCGCATAAATTCTTGTTACTTGTGCAAAGGTCACAAGTTTTATTGCATGCAAAGCTTCTTCCTTTGCCTTTAACGTACAGTGTGCAACATCAATATGCAAAAACATTCATTATCACAACTCAACAAACCCTAAACATTCATAATACCCCAAATATTAAACACATGCATCGAATGGTTGAAAACAAGGGTGATAGTGCTACTAAGGAAATTGTTTTAAAATTACTAGGAAAACTTGGAATTATGGGACATAATAATTCACCTGTTACCCATGTACCTCGTCCCAATCCTACTGCCAATACTCCTTCAGCCTATGTCACTAACCATAATTCACCAAGCCCAAATTATAACATAAACCCACTTCCTGGTTTCTATTACCTAACAGCCCAACTCAATAACACTTCCCCTTACAAGCTCCAACCACCACTGCCTTCACACCAGGCCCAACCAACAGCACCGCTAACCCGTTACAAGGCCCAACATCATTTCACAGGCCCAACAGCCCCGACCCAACCTATGGCTACTGTTCACCCGCACCAACCCACATCAACCGGTCTACCAACTCAACCTCCGGGATACGAGACCAATACCTTTGCTACTGGTACTATTCATCAGGCCCCCGCGGGCCTACCATCCTAATCTAACGGGCAATCTATCACTCCTGGATAGGAAACAATGTTACCTTATGCATTAACGGCTGGGACTCTTCATGACCCTACAACCGGTGCCTGGAATATGGACACAGGTGCGAGCTCACATCTTAATACATCTGTTAATAGTCTTAGTCACATTTTTAATACTTGCATGTATCCATCTATATCGGTTGGTGACGGGCATTACATTCCGGTCACCAATACGGGTCGTACCATTTTGCCTACTCCTTCTCGACCCCTTTACTTAAACAATGACCTTATTATCCCTCATATTGTCAAAAATCTTATATCTATCCATCAATTTGTCTGTGACAATAACTACACTGTTGAATTTGATCCTTTTGGGTTTTCCGTCAAGGATTTCATGATACGTCGGGTGCTTCTCCGATGTGACAGCACGGGCGACCTATACCCTATCACGGCCCCGTGTCCTATTCCCCAAGCTCTTCTTGTAAGTCAACATATGTGTGATTCGTGAAAATCAAGTTATATATATAGTATAAGTATTACTCAAGAGATCCGCAAAGAAATACGGATAACCCGAGGTCGTAGTCCGTGTGAAGGATGAATGGAATTTTGAATTCCCGATTCGTGAAACGTGTCGTGAAAGTGGTAAAAAGTGATTTGAATGAGATTATACTAACGAAATAGTAAATAAAGCACAAATAATCACTTAAACACGAAATTCAAGTAAGGCAACTAGAAACGTAACGTAGAATCGAAAACGTAAGCTAAAACAGAAAATAAACGTTAACGTACGAAATAAAACGCGACTTTTAAGCTACGCTACTCCTACGGACTTGGAAATAATTTTGAAAAGTTAAAAATGATAAAAGAAAATTTTGAGAAAAAGAAAAATATTTTTTTGACTTTTTATTTATTTTTTATGAATTAAAAACTAATTTTACTAATTAAAAATTAAAAGAAAATGTAAATAAGGTGAGAAAAATGCAAAATAAATTTCTAAAATTCTAAAATAACTATAAATAATTTTCTAATATTTTTTTGGATTTTTCTGGGGTTTTTCAGATTTTTTTGGGTTTTTTAGTAATTAAAAAGTAATAAAAAGTGATTAAAAATGAAAATTAAATAAGAAAATAGCAAATCAATTCAGAAAAGTATGAAAATTTCAGGGAAAATCTAAAATAATATTTTGAAACTAGGAAAAATTTAAAAATTGAAAAATAAGCACTGGAAGTGCTTAATGGGCAAAAACAGCTTATTAGAAAGTGCTTATTGATAAGCAATATTTGACCCAGTTGACCAAGACTTTGACCAAGTGATTTTTGACTCAAAATATGCTCAGATGAACAGGAATTGGATCAAGAAATACTCAGAAACACAGGTAAAAGCTCAAACAGATTCAAATAAGCAAAGATAAAAAGCAATAAGCCAAAACAGAATAAGCAAATGGCAAAAGTTCAAAGGATCAAGTAACTTCTGGCACTAAGTAACTATAATGAACCACAATCCACATATTTGAACCAATAAATCAAAATAGCAGGCCTATTATAGAAATCAGAAACTAGAACTACTAACTCAACTTGCAGCTTAAATTTAAGTCACCAAATAAGCTTAGAAGTAAAAAAATGATGGGGGCAAAAGGCTCACTAACAATCTGAGATCACAAAAATTCCACTAGAACAGATTTTAGATCTAATTTTCTAGCCTAAAACCACCTAGAAAGTGTTTCCAAATCTGATGTGCAAGGGATTTATAACCCAAACAGGTACCTTCAATAAGCTTTTTCAATGAGCAAATGATTTTCAAAACTGAAATTTCTTTTTGATTCTATTTCACAAGCTGACAATCTTCAGAAAACAGCAATTCAAATAAATTTCCAAAAAATTTAGAATCCTACAAAGGCTCTCAAAAATATGACCCCAATACTGAATTATGACCAGTTTGACTTTTTGTTTTCAAAGAGATTTTGACTCAAATGAATTTGGAACTGATTTAATTGATTACCTAAGTTGTAGTAGGCTAAAACTAAACTAGATTAAGCTTTTTAATACTAATATGCAACTACTTTGATGATTATCCTACCCCTAACTCTAACAGATAAACTAATGGGATGAATTAAGAGTGACTTGACTTTTTATCAGATAAACAGTTGACTAAATGCCAAACTAAACCTAAATGCAACCTAAGTGATATTACTAAACAAGCACAATCCTCTGAAACTCAGCTTATATCAGCAAACAGCTTAAATCCAAACACACCTATATCAACTGTCTCAACAAAAATCAACCTCAGACCCAATGAAATTCTTTCAAATTACAATCCTAGGTTCTACCTCAGATCCAAATACTACCCAAAATGCATCAAATACATAGATCTTAATCAATTAACCATACAACACAGATCCATAGATAGGCTGATATGATGAAATAGTAACAACTAGTAGCTACCAAAAACAATATTATCAAAAGTGACTAAGCAACAAGTAATAAGCAAATATCAGACAAAATAATCAACAATAAACAATAAACAAACAGAATAAGATCTAAACTACTTATGCTATTTTTTTAGAGGAATTTAAAAATTGCAGAAAACTTACAATACCACCTCAGCCAAACAGAGGTGGTCTCCCACATAGCCTGTCTTTAAGACAGGCTAATTGCTCCCTATTAGCTGTCTATAACTCCAATTAAGCTCAGCTTATTATGAATAAGCTCCAGGTTGACTTTGTTTGACCAAGTGTTTTTTTGAGAGTTTTTGATGAAATAGTAACTAATGAGTATTATAAGCTTATAATTATAATAACAAACTGGTTGAAACTTAATTCAGATATAAAAAAACTAAATTGAAATATTATTTTTTATTTTTTTATTTTTTTTTTATTTTTTATTTTTTTTTATTTTTTTTATTTTTTTTTATAGTGATAAACAGAAACAGAAGTTTGAAACAGAATTAAAAATGAATTACTGCTATTAAACTAATAAGAAGTAAATTAAGCTAAAATAAGAAGCAATAAGATGAAACTTGGAAAATAACTTGAATTTTATTAATAGTGAATGAGTACAAAGCTTTTAAATAGAGATTACAATATAAATTTTAAAACAGAAAACTAAAATTACTCAAAAACCTACTACTCATGATTGATACAAGAGGGGGTATTTATACACGAAGCTGTGAGGTCCCTGGATCCTTCTAGCAATCCTATGTCATTAATCCATGTCAATTGTGTTTGTTTGAGTCACTCCTGAGCCGTTTGATAACCCTTGGCCTCCAATCTATCAATCATGACCATTGGATTGATTTGATGTGATTGATCCTCTGCGTATGCTGTGATTGGTCCACGTGTGAGCATCTTACATTCCCTGACATGTGCCTCCCCCTTCTAGAAGACTAATGATGAGGTAATTATTGATTATACGAGGTGAATTTGGGGAAGGGGTGAATTAGGGTTCATGGTTCTACAGTAATTCTTCTAGGTAAATAATAAAAGGGGGCGGGAATAAAAGGTTTTGGGTATTTTATTAGTTAGGGGGTTTGACCGGGTCAAGGTCAATGGTGGACCGGGTAGGCAAGGGAAGGTGATTGGGCTTGGTGTGTAACTGGGCTTGGATAAGATTTGTTGGGTTAAGGAATAGGGAGTGGATCCGGTTGTATAGTAAAGTTTTAGTAATAATAAACAAGGACCAATGTTGTAATTATGCATTCCATAGGGACCAAATTTGTAATTTGCTCAAAGTTTTTCTCAAGGGCCTTTCTTGTCATTTATGAATCATGGAGGACTTCTTTTGACTTTTATTCAAATATTCTTCAAGGGATCATTTATGTCATTTTCTGAAAGTGCGGGGACTGAAATTGTCAATTTCTCAAACTTTTGACCAGGGACTAATTATGCAACTTTGTGATTCTCTGAGTACTTCTTATGATATTTTGAGCTTTCCTTTATCATTTTGCTTCCCCGGCTTCGGCTTTTGACCTTTTTCCATTCTCGTGCTCGTTTTTGTCGGTTTTGTCTTGTTTTTGTTCATTTTTCACAAATCCGTACCTCCACATACACAAATACAAAAACATACGTTCTCTTGGCATTTTTGGTTTGTATTTGGTATTTTTGGTCTGAATTAAGGCCTAGAAAGGATGTGTGATTAATCACTCATCGAAATCCCCCAGACTAAGGTATTGCCGTGCCCTCACGCAATGTCATCACCTCACGCTTAAGAGATAAATTATTTTCAAAACCTCTCTTTACTGACGTTGTAAAGTAGCAATGATGTTCAAAAGAGATATCAAAATCATTTATTCTCAAAAACGCTCCGTTTTCCGATTCTCATGAAAAACAACTACAACTACTATTTTTGTACTTTTTCATTTTTATATAGGTGACGTTTTGCTTTGACTTTCATTATCAATTCTTATCTGTTGATAACTTTCAGGGTCAACGAGTAGAAACACTTCTCACAGAGAAGAGACCGTACGGATAAAAATTGTCATCCTTGATTTTTCACAAGCTCCCAAACTAAGCGTAAAATCGAGATCATTGTTTATTCACAAGCTCCCAAGTTAATTGTGTATTACCTCTTGTTCCCAGGTCCTAAGTTTTGTATCTCAAGATTTTAATTTGTGATAAATGAATTGCTTCATATTTTCTCGTTTCGATATTTGTTAGTCCGATAAGAGCACAAAATTTGAACGCTAAGTAGTTTCCAAACTTTCCCTCGAAAACCCCTGCATACAGAAATCGGGTCCACACGAAGGTCTCTGATTTAACACGATTTGTGGAGGTCCCCCTTTTTATTTACGACTGAGACATACCATGTTTGATACCCGAAACGGAAGCTTTTTATTAGGGAAACCCCCGGAGTCGAAACTTGGCATTTTTGCATAATCATAAGCACTTTAATAATACTTTGGTCCTTAGTCCTTTATTTCTTTTACTGTAAAACCCGAAAATTTTGAACATCTAAAATACCCGAAATACCTCTATAATTTTAAACTTTTGAAGAACATTTAACTTAAGCTTCTAAGACCGTGAACGAGATACATTATGTGAATAAGTAATAAAACTTAGAATAAATGAACCATGCACATTTATTTATCATCACACGTTTAATATATTGCATAGGACCAATTTTCTTTTTGTAATTTGTGACACACATTCGACTTATGGTAACTAAATTAGATAACCACTCAATCATAATCACCTCTCGATCTTAAACAACCTCATACTTTCGGCAATTACCTATCATCTAATCACCCCCATTATTCGGCTAATCACTGTTCCATAATTTTCGCCCCAACTTTTCTGTTATCAAAGACTTCATATACCACTTGCCATGTTTAAATTTGAAGAATTGTTACAAAGAGACAAATAACCTTAAGCATATCCTAACCAAATTAAGAAATCTTACCTGCATGCCTATCTCCCAAAAGTCACGGGATTTTCTCTAACAAAATATTTGGTATAATTTAGTTTCCAAAACATGTAAACACAGTTTTTCAATTCTTATAACAACTTGTCTCATATCCTTTCTTTTTCACACCGAAAACATCACACGCTCTTTGATACGCAACTTAGAACACAAACAACATGCTACAACCGATCCCTTTGCTCTCCAAATCAGAAAAGAGGCACGACGAAGGTTTGTTTGAAGAAAAGGTTTGATGTGGTAACGTTTGGTTCGAAGGGTGTTTATTTGTGGGCCTTGTTCGATCGTGATACCCTCCTACCCTTGTTTTGTTCGACGAGGGGTAACCCTAAAAAGGGAAAGGACAGCTTTCATCTTGATTGCTCCAAGAAGTACGAAAGTCCCTAGCAGGAGTGTGACCAAATTCGGGGTGTCCTAACTTTGGTTCGAAAGTAGTGATCAGTTTCGGTGTGGGCGTTGGCATTCGCTAGTGTTGTCGATCGCGAGTTGGGCTCACATGTGGTTTAATCTTGGTCTCGTTCCTTCGTTCTATCTGACTTAGGTATCTCCTTATCGACCATATGTTTCTTTGTCGACAAGTGATATAAAAATACGTATGAAACCATGAACATAAGCCTCTGTTTCGTTAAAAACCAGTATATGCAGGGCATGTTAATACGCAACATTTAATCATAATTCGTATGTGTCATTTCCCTTTCTGTTTTGATCGGTGTATGGTTCACGTCTTATTGACCTTGGTTCACATTCATTGTACATATCACAGTTAAGTCTTACTAATATAATATATAGAGCTAGAAAGGGTCATGCATATTATACTAAATCAATGTTATCTATATATGAGTTTTAACTTAAAAGATATATTCATGCATAACTGCAAATTACTTTTGATGATGGGTCATATTATTTTTGGAACTGTGTGTGCATGGAATGTTAAAGATACAATATATACTACTGCAATCATGTAATATCAGGTCTTGTGCATGCGTGTGTTTCTTACATGACATAAGGGCTATTTAATGTGAAAACTATGGACGTAAGTTAGTATTTTGCGTGTGAGTGTAGTGGTCAAAAGGGCGTGTGTCGCGGCTTATTTTAAACAACAAGAGAAGTGGTTGTCTCGACATATTTTTAATAAGCGGGTGTCATGGACATGTTTGTTTTCGAAATAATAAAAATCTTGGGTCGTCGCGGTATAAATATTAATATTGTGAGTACGTTACCAAATTATATAAAATTATGAACGACTGGGTCTAAAATTATCATCTTAATATAAAAATTATAGAATAAATCTTAAAATAATTTTATTTGACATTTTTAATGCTTAATTTTGATAATTACATTTTGACCCTAAACTTATGATAATAATATTTGAAGCCCTATACTTTTACCCTAATCTATTATAATTGTCATTTTAATACTTTAACTTAACTAAATGGTGACTTTTATTATAAATGACTTATATTGCTAATCCGGGAAACTTACTAATCATGGAAAGTTAATAAAAATGGAGGCCAAATAAAATGAGTAATATGATTTAAAATAAGTTATTAATAATAAGCCGATCATTAATTCGTGTAGATTCGCTGAAGAATGAGTAACTTCCGATCTTTTGTGGTGTGTTTTGCATTTGCGGCTTAAGGTACAGATATTCCGTACTCTTTCAGTAAGAGTACAACTGTTTCTCTCATGACTCTTCTCTCTCTCTCTTATATTACTTGATTGAACCCTTGATATTGAACCATTGATATTGACCCTTGATATTGAACCCTTGATATTGACCTTGATATTGAACCCTTGATATTGAACCTTGACTTGAACCTTTGATTATGATTTGACCACTTGTACTTGATATTGAACCTTGAACCCTTAACCCTTCAGTATTTTACCCAAGAGCTACTTGTTGTGGAGTAGCCACAACCATAGCATTGATGCACCAATGTTATGTACTCTAGTGGGGCCAGAGAGATGTCCCCCACCGTCCCTGATTCTTGTTATCGATTGCTGTTATGATTATTATTATTATTGGCCTGCAGGGGCGTATGGATGCATCCTAGTCTTGTCTTGACTTGTTACTTGCTTGGGCTACGACCATCTTGATTATGATTTGGGCTACATGATATATTACTTGGTGACTGGGCTTGTGTGCATTGCAGCCCCTCACATCTTGGGAGTTGATCACTCCAACTTGGGATACTTGACTTGATACTTGTTTGTGCCTGGGGGTTAAATACTGAAAGCCTTGACACTTGATACTTGACACTTGCTAATTCTTGATACTTGACCCTTATTAATTCTTGAAAATCTTGAAACTTGTTAACCCTTGATACTATACTTGTTAAACCTTGATATTATACTTAACCCTTGACATTATACTTGACGATCCTTGAAACTTGTAAATCCTTGTTATTATACTTGACGATTCTTGATACTTAACCTTGATGACTTTTCATACTTAACCTTGATTATCCTTTGATATACCTTGTGACACCATATGTAATTTCAATTCGTACTCTCTTGTCTTATTACTTGATGTGCTTGTTATCTTCATATCTGTTCACTGATCTTTTTATGCTCAGCCACGTTTTCTTTTCCATGCGGCAGGTACTTAAGCTAGGATGCGGGGTTTAGCTTTGGGGATGAGAGAGTGTGGACCAACCTTAGAGTTCTTTTAAATAATGGACTTTGTTTTATTATCGTATCTTCTTTATTTTGGAATTTATTTTTAACCTTTGTACTCATTGTATTGTTAAAGTATTAAGCTTGTGTTTTGCTCTGTTGGACACTATTTATTGTGATATCTTTACCCCTGATGGGTTGGGGTGTTACAATTTATGGTATCAGAGACCAGGCTGACGACTTATAATACATAAACTTGGACCTGTGAGTTTTGGACCATTAGGTTTCCACTGTAGGAACATTGATGAACACCTTGAAAAGTTGATTTAGCATTCTTCCCTGTGCGAACTTAAGTTTAAACCTGTGAGGATTGGGTAGATATTAGGCTTCCCTTGGCATACTTTTCCTTTCCGTGTTTATTCTTGACTTCCTTATCCTGATCAATTGGTAACCGTTCAGATGGTTAAATCTCATCACTCTGGACCACCTGACGAAAACCCAAAGAAAATGGTGACTCATGCCATTAAGGATACTTCAAGACAGATCCAGCGCGTAAGGAGTAAGGGAACTACTGTTGATGCTACGGGCTACCAGAAGATAGATGACAAGGAGAAAGAGATGTACAGAACTAAAGCAAATGATAACAAAAGTATTAACACCAAATATTACGGAAAGTGCTATAAGTCTGTGAAAGAAGAAGAGAGAGATCGCAAAAGTGGTTTTGGCTAGCTGCCTATTGCCGCAACACGAGAATAACAGGAATGGTTGGATTAGTGAAAGGGAGGAAGAGAAAGAAGAGAATGATGTAGAATCCGATCTAGAGTCTACGGCGACCAGCCGTTATAATCCAAATTGAACAAAGAATTTGTGATCGTGAACTAGTTTCCTTTACTCTGCTGTTAGCCTATATTAGACTTCGAATTTCATTTCCATTTCCCATATACTCTGATAATATTGAAGTTTTGAATTAAGTTTCCCTTCTGTGAGTTTTGTTATGACAATCTGGTTTATGTTCATCAACTAATTGTAATGAGAATCGTGATGATCTTGGAAGTATTGGTATGATATTTTTGCACCCTAAATTGATTGACCTGATAGATTCCGTTAGTTTCGGATAAATTCTCATCCTTCTATTTAACTCCGTTGACGATGTTAGCAACTAGTATTCACGCGCATCACTTTGACAACAATACAATGTTCGTATTCGTAATGAGGCACATTTGGGTTAAGAAGTTGAACAAAATCCCAACCTCCTTGAATGGTTAACTTATCTGCCTAAAGACTTTTGACAAACCTTACACTTGATCCTAATTCGTGAATTATCCGTCTGGTTTGGCAAATGTAGTTGTTATACAATTCTATTACCTTTGATATGACCTTGACCTACCTTTAAAAAAAATCCGTTTCCGATGGCTTCATTGAAAGACTAAAGAAACAATTAAAAGAACTTCTAAGAAATGAATTTACTAACCGAGAGTAAGCCCGGGAAGTATATCGGTTTTATTGGTGAAGAAGAGGAGAGACGACGTGGGGTGAACGAGAAGGTTCCTTAAGATGATCTTGAAGCCATTTTTGTATTCATTAACGATTCCAATTGTATTGGCTATCACGCCAACTATTTTCGTGAATATAGTGAGATTATGTTTTCGTGAATATTTGGAAGAATTATTATAGTATGACATTGCGGTATGTTCTGAAATGGAGTTATGAGTTTAGGTTATATTGGAGCCGTCTCCCGTATTCATGATGACTACTATGACAGTTATTGACGCTAATAGTATTAGCTAAAGCTCTGACCATCTTGTGAATCCGATAAATAGCGTTTTCTCGTGAGTACTTGGACCAACAGACATGGTATGACGAAATAGTACATTCGGAGACGAGAAAGGACATGGAAACTATTTTGTACCTTGTTAGAAATTTGGCGACCACTTGTGCATTTTGGGAGATTGATATTTGTTGGACAACGGTGTTCTTACATTAGAATATCTCTTTAAATTCCGCAAGATCTGAAACTATCACCAAGTGATCAAGACCGACAATAAATTTAAAAAGCTAGTCTTTTGAATCTTACAGAAGAGTCTTGGAAGATGCTAACCAAATTGCGTCAACTAGAAATGTATGAGAAGATTAACTTCACTGCCTGACCTGGAATGGACAACAACAGTGGCTACCATGAAGAATGAAGACACTCCTTACAAGGCAGAAGTGTTGGCGATGCAGGGAACAAGAGCTAGTCAAAGTGGCGAACCTGGAGCTAATGATGACATGCAGTCTCACTTCCCTATTCATCTTAGTTATACTAAGATGAATTAAGAGCGGAAGCAGATTGGATGAGGAAGAGATTTAAAGATCGTGTCAGGAATTCACATTACTCCATCGCATTCCAAGAAGAACTGCAGAAGGCTTGATGAATCATACTCAAGTTTACAGTTTTGTTTCACTCCCAGATTAATAGATAAAAGAAGACAGATTTCTTGGACTTGAAGAGAATTGATGTTTTGAATGGGTGGTTTTGGAATAGACCATTTTGTTGTTTAGATGAGTTGATTCTGTGAAGGATGAAGTTAATGATGACTAATGGTCACACTCGTTAATTTCTTGAGTTTCGTTATCTGGTAATGTGATCCTTGGACGATTTAGGTTCTCCAATATCACCTCTGTTCTGTGTTCATTCTGGGGATGTTTGATAATGGTCTTGTTTTGGAAATTTTGGCGAATTTTGGGAAAATTGATGCTCTTGAGACGACGTATCTTAATTGCTGATATGATTAGATTTCCATTACTCTTGCGAGTAGTTTTGTTTTCCTTTAGTTATTCATTGAGACTCCCACAGTTATGTTATTGAATGTTCCTCCTGGTTGTTATACTTGATTTCGGTTGACCTCTCGGATGATAGAAGTAATAGGTGAACTAAGATTGGCTTGTTTGTTTACGACTCGTGATAAAGTATGACCATCATGAGGGCATATTTATATGATGCTAGTATTATGATGCCTGGCCAACGTGATAATACTTACATCATATAACGTGCACTTATTGTGGCCATAGGATATCTTGGGGAGTATCTATAAAGTTTGGAATTTGATCTCCGTTGAATTTTCTGCGACTTGTGAGACTTTAGGTTCGTTCTACCTACGCGTTGACTCAGCATTCGTTGTTAAATAATTGGATAAATTTGAACTCTCGATGTTGCATTCTGTTGACTTCGATACATCTGTCACCAATCTCAAGCTCTTATAGAGATCTACTATTTGATACAGTTAACTTGATTTGAAATTTTGTTCGTATTCCATATGAACTTTCCAGAAGATACAATTAACATCCTCTACATATGGTGTCATACCCTTTTGATCAGATTCAACCAGATATGTCATTCCAAAAAAAGAAAAAAAAATGCGGAAGCCATTCTTGATAGATAAGAGAGAGTCATGAGAAATAAAGTATTCGTTTTGTTAAAGTTCCTTGGATGAACCATCCACCACGTGAGGCGACCGAGGAGTCTATGCGAGCCAGCTACCCTTATTTTCCCTTTGTAGTCTGGTAGGCATCCGTTTTGTTTCACTGTTTTATTCCCTCTTTCATTTTCGCAGACGAAAATTCCTTTTGAGGGGGGAAGAGTTGTAAAACCCAAAAATTTTGAACATCTAAAATACCCGAAATACCTCTATAATTTTAAACTTTTGAAGAACATTTAACTTAAGCTTCTAAGACCGTGAACGAGATACATTATGTGAATAAGTAATAAAACTTAGAATAAATGAACCATGCACATTTATTTATCATCACACGTTTAATATATTGCATAGGACCGATTTTCTTTTTGTAATTTGTGACACACATTCGACTTATGGTAACTAAATTAGATAACCACTCAATCATAATCACCTCTCGATCTTAAACAACCTCATACTTTCGGCAATTACCTATCATCTAATCACCCCCATTATTCGGCTAATCACTATTCCATAATTTTCGCCCCAACTTTTATGTTATCAAAGACTTCATATACCACTTGCCATGTTTATATTTGAAGAATTGTTACAAAGAGACAAATAACATTAAGCATATCCTAACCAAATTAAGAAATCTTACCTGCATGCCTATCTCCCAAAAGTCACGGGATTTTCTCTAACAAAATATTCGGTATAATTTAGTTTCCGAAACATGTAAACACAGTTTTTCAATTCTTATAACAACTTGTCTCCTATCCTTTCTTTTTCACACCGAAAACATCACACACTCTTTGATACGCAACTTAGAACACAAACAACATGCTACAACCGATCCCTTTGCTCTCCAAATCAGAAAAGAGGCACGACGAAGGTTTGTTTGAAGAAAAGGTTTGATGTGGTAACGTTTGGTTCGAAGGGTGTTTATTTGTGGGCCTTGTTCGATCGTGATACCCTCCTACCCTTGTTTTGTTCGACGAGGGGTAACCCTAAAAAGGGAAAGGGCAGCTTTCATCTTGATCGCTCCAAGAAGTACGAAAGTCCCTAGCAGGAGTGTGACCAAATTCGGGGTGTCCTAATTTTGGTTCGAAAGTAGTGATCAGTTTCGGTGTGGGCGTTGGCATTCGCTAGTGTTGTCGATCGCGAGTTGGGCTCGCATGTGGTTTAATCTTGGTCTCGTTCCTTCGTTCTATCTGACTTAGGTATCTCCTTATCGACCATATGTTTCTTTGTCGACAAGTGATATAAAAATACGTATGAAACCATGAACATAAGCCTCTGTTTCGTTAAAAACCAGTATATGCAGGGCATGTTAATACGCAACATTTAATCATAATTCGTATGTGTCATTTCCCTTTCTGTTTTGATCGGTGTATGGTTCACGTCTTATTGACCTTGGTTCACATTCATTGTACATATCACAGTTAAGTCTTACTAATATAATATATAGAGCTAGGAAGGGTCATGCATATTATACTAAATCAATGTTATCTATATATGAGTTTTAATGTAAAAGATATATTCATGCATAACTGCAAATTACTTTTGATGATGGGTCATATTATTTTTGGAACTGTGTGTGCATGGAATGTTAAAGATACAATATATACTACTGCAATCATGTAATATCAGGTCTTGTGCATGCATGTGTTTCTTACATGACATAAGGGCTATTTAATGTGAAAACTATGGACGTAAGTTAGTATTTGGCGTGTGAGTGTAGTGGTCAAAAGGGCGTGTGTCGCGGCTTATTTTAAACAACAAGAGAAGTGGTTGTCTCGACATATTTTTAATAAGCGGGTGTCATGGACATATTTGTTTTCGAAATAATAAAAATCTTGGGTCGTCGCGGTATAAATATTAATATTGTGAGTACGTTACCAAATTATATAAAATTATGAACGACTGGGTCTAAAATTATCATCTTAATATAAAAATTATAGAATAAATCTTAAAATAATTTTATTTGACATTTTTAATACTTAATTTTGATAATTACATTTTGACCCTAAACTTATGATAATAATATTTGAAGCCCTATACTTTTACCCTAATCTATTATAATTGTCATTTTAATACTTTAACTTAACTAAATGGTGACTTTTATTATAAATGACTTATATTGCTAATCCGTGAAACTTACTAATCATGGAAAGTTAATAAAAATGGAGGCCAAATAAAATGAGTAATCTGATTTAAAATAAGTTATTAATAATAAGCCGATCATTAATTCGTGTAGATTCGCTGAAGAATGAGTAACTTCCGATCTTTTGTGGTGTGTTTTGCATTTGCGGCTTAAGGTACAGATATTCCGTACTCTTTCAGTAAGAGTACAATTGTTTCTCTCATGACTCTTCTCTCTCTCTCTTATATTACTTGATTGAACCCTTGATATTGAACCATTGATATTGACCCTTGATATTGAACCCTTGATATTGACCTTGATATTGAACCCTTGATATTGAACCCTTGATATTGAACCTTGACTTGAACCTTTGATTATGACTTGACCACTTGTACTTGATATTGAACCTTGAACCCTTAACCCTTCAGTATTTTGCCCAGGAGCTACTTGTTGTGGAGTAGCCACAACCATAGCATTGATGCACCAATGTTATGTACTCTAGTGGGGCCAGAGAGATGTCCCCCACCGTCCCTGATTCTTGTTATCGACTGCTGCTATGATTATTATTATTATTGGCCTGCAGGGGCGTATGGATGCATCCTAGTCTTGTCTTGACTTGTTACTTGCTTGGGCTACGGCCATCTTAATTATGATTTGGGCTACATGATATATTACTTGGTGATTGGGCTTGTGTGCATTGCAGCCCCTCACATCTTGGGAGTTGATCACTCCAACTTGGGATACTTGACTTGATACTTGTTTGTGTCTGGGGGTTAAATACTGAAAGCCTTGACACTTGATACTTGACACTTGCTAATTCTTGATACTTGACCCTTATTAATTCTTGAAAATCTTGAAACTTGTTAACCCTTGATACTATACTTGTTAAACCTTGATATTATACTTAACCCTTGACATTATACTTGACGATCCTTGAAACTTGTAAATCCTTGCTATTATACTTGATGATTCTTGATACTTAACCTTGATGACTTTTCATTCTTAACCTTGATTATCCTTTGATATACCTTGTGACACCATATGTAATTTCAATTCGTACTCTCATGTCTTATTACTTGATGTGCTTGTTATCTTCATATCTGTTCACTGATCTTTTTATGCTCAGCCACGTTTTCTTTTCCATGCGGCAGGTACTTAAGCTAGGATGCGGGGTTTAGCTTTGGGGATGAGAGAGTGTGGACCAACCTTAGAGTTCTTTTAAATAATGGACTTTGTTTTATTATCGTATCTTCTTTATTTTGGAATTCATTTTTAACCTTTGTATTCATTGTATTGTTAAAGTATTAAGCTTGTGTTTTGCTCTGTTGGACACTATTTATTGTGATATCTTTACCCTTGACGGGTTGGGGTGTTACATTTACAGTCAACGGTTTATGAGCCGCCAAGATGTAAGAGCTTTATTATAACTTTGGATTTCTATCCGCTGCTTTTTATAGCTTTGGATTCCTCTGCCTTTTTATTTGGCTTTGGACTATTATTATTGATATTCATAATCATATGCCAAACCCCGAGTCCTACGGCCTTTACTAAGATCACAACATCGGCTGCGAACCGGCAAGATGCAATAGTCTATTTCACCGTAACACTGGCAGTACCCCTATGTGTACCAAACCCCCATACGCAGAGATTTTGTAGGGAACGAGAAAAACTAAGTATTGCCCAAACCGTATACCCTTAATTAAACCTAGAGATCTATTATTATTGGTGTGCAAGCTTATGGAAACAAGGAGGCCACAAGTACCTCTCGTGGGCTTTTTAAATCCCAAGTAATGATCCGTGTATAGCACGAAACTTCTAAATAAACTCTATCATTCCTCGATCTCCGCAAATTTAAAATCCCAAATAATGAGATCCGCGGATGCTTAGCCATAATCTTTTGATTATTTTGGTTAAGGGAGACGAGCTAGGGCTCAACACGCCCGGTCAAGTAGAAAGTAGAAACATTTATTTCTACTCTCGCCGGTAGGAAAGTCAAAACAATGTGTCAAAACTTACTATTACTTCATATATTATTCATCATTTTTTTTTTGATTATAAAGCGGTGATACAAATTAAAATTTTTGGTGGAAAACGGAGTTGCGTAAGTTAACAGCTCAGACGATGGTACAGGTCAAATCGAATCGAAGATTCACCCCCCAGACTAAAGTGAAACATTGTCCTCAATGTTTTAAGGGACGGGTAATCCTACGTAAAATCTAAGGCCGTTTATTAAGTATGCCAAGAGATAAACGTTAGTCGATAAGATTTTGGATATGGGGAATTTCCGAAAGAGCAGCGAAGAATGAGACTCGAGTAGAGAGAACGACAAACCACGAGCATGAGAGTCCTCAAACTTCGGGGAAATTTCTGAACATTCACAAACAACCACGAAAACACGAGTTTGGAAAGGGTCGCCCCCCTCACGTCACGTTATTAAAGAAAATAGAAAATAGAGAAAATGAAAATGGATAAGCATGGGGTGCCTCCCACGAAGCGCTTGTTTTTGATTACCGAGTCACATGAGCTTGACTCGATCCCCTAATTGAGTTATCCTTAGGGAAAGTTTGGAGATCCGGGACAACCATGGGTGGTATGTCCCCTCCGAAATAATGTTTGATACGATGACCATTCACCTTGAAATTGGGACCATTAGGTTGAGCAAGTTCAACGGTTCCATAAGGAAATACTTGGGTAATGGTGAATGGTCCAGACCAACGGGTTTTTAACTTGCCCAAGAAAATCTTCAATCGAGAATTGAAAATAAGGACTCGGTCATCAACATTGAAGACACGATCTTTAATTTTAGCATCATGAATCCTCTTTGTCTTCTCTTTGTAGATCAAAGAATTCTCATAGGCCTGATCACGAAGCTCGACTAATTCATTCAATTGAACTTTACGGTGATCACCCACGATTTGAAGGTCAAAATTAGCATGTTTCAAGGCCCAGTAGGCCTTGTGCTCAAGTTCAAAGGGCAAATGGCAGGCCTTCCCGTAAACCAGCTTGTAAGGAGTGCACCCAATGGGTGTTTTGTAAGCTGTATAGAAGGCCCAAAGTGCATCATCTAACTTATCGGCCCATGAAGCACGATGTTCACCTACGGTCCTTTCTAAAATTCGTTTCAAGCCACGATTAGAGACCTCAACTTGACCACTAGTCTGTGGATGATATGCCGTAGAAAGACGATGTGTGACACCATATTTGATCATAACTTTAGCGAATTGGTCGTTACAGAAATGGGTCCCATGATCACTTATAATAGCACGAGGTGCACCAAATCGGGCGAAGAGGCTTTTAGGAAATTTTACTACAACTCGGGCGTCATTGGTGGGTAGCGCCTTCGCTTCAACCCATTTAGACAAGTAATCGACGGCCACGAGTATATATTTGTTACCACGAGAAGACGGGAATGGACCCATGAAATCGATACCCCAGACGTCAAAAATTTCACAGATTTGGATAGCATTTTGAGGCATCTCGTCCTTCTAAGAAATTTTTCCTTGACGCTGGCAAGAATCACATGATTTAACCAACTCATGAGCATCCCGGTAAATCGTCGGCCAGTAGAAGCCGGAATCAAAAACTTTCTTAGCGGTGAAGTTGGCACCATGATGTCCCCCCGTGGGTCCATTGTGGCATGCCATAAGAATATCAGCGGCTTCTTTGCCATGAACGCACCGCCAGATCACTTGATCCGCACATATCTTAAACAAGTAAGGGTCGTCCCAGAAATAATGCTTAACATCTTTGAAGAATTTTTTCTTTTGCTGGAACGACATCCCTTTACGGATAAAATTCCCCGCATGGTAATTCGCAAAGTCGGCGAACCATGGGGTACTAGAATCACAGTGTGATAAACTCCCCAGTGTCTCGAGAGGAAATGCTTCGTTAATCTCCTTTTTCTCGAAAACACTTTGGTGGGGATTCTCTAAACGTGATAAGTGATCAGCAGCAAGGTTCTCAGCTCCCTTTTTATCTCGAATTTCAACATTGAATTCTTGAAGGAGTAGAACCCACCGCATCAAGCGTGGCTTAGCATCTTGCTTTGCCATAAGGTACTTAAGAGCCGAATGATCCGTATACACTATGCATTTCTTCAAAAGCAAATAAGATCGAAATTTTTCAAAGGCGTAAATGACGGCTAACATCTCTTTCTCAGTAGTCGTATAACGGTATTGAGCGTCGGTCATTGTTTTACTAGCATAGTGTATCGGCTGAAAGTGCTTAGACTTGCGTTGTCCCAGGACTGCACCAATGGCATAATCGCTAGCATCGCACATTAGCTCGAAGGGCAAGTCCCAATCGGGGGCAATTAAGATGGGAGCCTCCGTTAACTTCTTTTTAAGAATATTGAATGCGTCGATGCATTCATTTGAGAAGATAAACGGAGCATCTTTTTCAAGCAAGTGGGTCAGGGGCTGGGCTATCTTAGAAAAGTCTTGAATGAAACGTCGGTAAAAGCCGGCATGACCGAGAAAGCTTCTAATTCCTTTTACGCTGGTGGGATGAGGTAATTTTGCAATCACGTAGACTTTAGCTCTATCGACCTCAATCTCGGATTTAGATATCTTATGGCCGAGGACAATGCCCTCTTTGACCATGAAATGACACTTCTCCCAATTTAGAACCAAGTTGGTGTCTTCACACCGTTTCAGCATACTTTCTAAATGGGAGAGGCACGAAGTGAAAGAATCTCCATAAACCGAGAAATCATCCATAAAAACTTCCATGGTTTTCTCGATCATATCCGAGAATATCGACATCATACACCTTTGGAACGTGCCTGGAGCATTGCATAAGCCGAAAGGCATACGACGATAGGCAAACGTTCCATAAGGGCAAGTAAAGGTAGTCTTTTCCTGGTCCGGAGGGTCAATTGGTATTTGAAAATAGCCAGAAAATCCATCAAGAAAACAATAGAACTCATTTCCCGCTAGGCGTTCTAGCATTTGATCCATAAATGGAAGTGGGAAATGGTCCTTACGAGTCGCATCATTCAATTTACGATAATCAATACAAACTCTCCATCCAGTAGCAAGACGTGTCGGAATCAATTCATTATCTTCATTAGTTACGATGGTCATTCCACCTTTCTTCGGTACGCAGGGGACCGGGCTAACCCAGGAGCTATCCGAAATTGGATAAATCATTCCGGCATCGAGGAGTTTGATAACTACCTTTTTGATAACCTCATGAATTTTCGGGTTAACCCGTCGTTGTTGCTGAATGGACGGTTTGTAGTTGTCTTCAAGTAAAATCTTATGCGTGCAAAAACGAGGGTCGATACCCTTGATATCGGAAATTTGCCAAGCGATGGCACTCTTATGCTTCTTGAGCACATCTAAGAGACGTTTCTTCTCCTCATCTTTAAGTTCTTTAGAAATTATGATGGGAAGTTTGTCGGTTCCTTTCAAAAATGCGTATTCGAGATGAGGAGGTAAATCCTTGAGTTCGGGCTCCAGAGGATTCTCAGTAGACGGCTTAACTTCTTTAATGTCGGCCATTTTAAGGTCAATCGGAGGGAGGGACGGGTTGGGATCTTCGTTTAGCATTGTCTCAATCAAAAGAACATCCCCCTCCGGGTCACAATCAGAATGATCAATTTCCGGTGAAATCGAATCATTAGCAAGAAAGGCCTCGATCTCTTCCAAAATGAAATCACTTCCCTCAAACGGAGTAAGGAAAGGGGAAGGATTGGAAATTATCGGTTCAGAAGAATGAGTGGGATTGCCACTCAAAGCATGTTCGGTAAAACCAGGTAACTCTTGAGCGTACTCCTCCGTAACTTCATCGATAACGTCGATTCGGTTAACGGAATATTTGTCAAACTCGGAGGAGTATCTCGCGGTTTGATCCAAATTAAAAGTTGCGGCTTCGGTACCAACGCGTAGGGTAATTTCTTCATCGAAAACATCAATTAAAGCACGGCCGGTCCTTAGGAAACCTCTCCCGAGAATGAGAGGTACCCGTGGGTCAGCATCGAAATCAACAATGACAAAATCGGCAGGGAAATGGAATTTTCCCACATTGACGAAAACATCCTCAGCTATTCCAATTGGTCGAGACGTAGATTGGTCGGAAAGCTCGAGGGTCATACAAGTCGGAGTCAAATTGGGTAAAGACAACTTCTTCCAAATGGATAACGGCTTGAGGTTAATGCTAGCGCCAAGATCGGCCAAGGCGAAGCATTGAACCATCCCAGGAAAATTACACGGAATGAGAAATCGACCGGGGTCTTCAAGCTTTTTGGGAAGCTTTTTGAGGATAACCGCCGAGCAATTCTCATTCATCTGGGTTCGAGATTTTTCAAACAATTTTTCTTTGTTATTCAAAAGACCTTTTAGCATAGAAGCAAATTTAGGCATTAAAAGTATAGCATCCGCGAGAGTTATGTCAAAATGTAATTCTTGAAAAACTTGGTAAAACTTTTCCATCTGAATTTTATCTTTCTCACGGTGCTTTTGTTCGTTTAAGCGTGACGGATAAGGCAAATTCATTTTGACGGGAATTTCAGTTTCATTAACAACTTTATCTTTTCCTTTGGACGTCGGGACCACCGGAGGTTGGATGTTCTCAGTCCTTCCATTATTACTAGGAATTTCCGTATCCGTTGTCGCCTCGGTTTCAGGGACGACTACCTCGGGAGACAAAGAAGAAGAAGGGGTAGTCAGAGCCGTTGGTCCATCGATTATAACACCACTCCTAGTCGTGATCACCTTAGCATCGCCCCTCGGGTTAGTGATCGTGTTGCTTGGAAGAGTACCCGAACCCGAGGGTCGACCATTTAAAGACTTCTTCAAATCGGATATTTGATTGATTAACATTTTATTCATTTCCTATTGACTTTTCATAAACTGCTTAAGTAATTCATCCGAAGACGACTGATTCACAACTGGATTTTGAAAATTTTGACCACGATTGTTGTTATTGAAACCTTGATTCTGAAAATTCTGATTTCCATAATTATAATTCCCATGATTAACATTTTGAAAATTTCCATGAAAACTCCCTTGATTCGGGCCTTGATTATAATTTCCCCGATTTTGATTAGCATTGTGATTAAATTGATGATTTCGGTTTTGCACATTTTGATTAACTTGATTGACTTGATTAACCGGATTGACATGATTTAGTTGAGTAAAACCGGGTGGTCCAACAAAATGGTTTGAACTGTAGCTGAGAAGACTTCGATCTCCTTGAAGAGGTGGGTAACCGTTGCCACCCATATTTGCAGCATGAGCATAAGAACCGGTTAATGGACATTCGTTATACAGATGTGGACCACCACAAGTTACACAACCCTGATTGACGACGTTCACTTGATGATTTGGTTTTTCAAAAGACATAGCATCGAACTTTTTATTAAGAGCCACTAACATACTCATCACTTCATCATTTATTTTATTATTAGTGTTAGAAACTTGAGGCTTATTTCTCGACATTCTCATACGAGCCTTATTCTCGATTATCATGAAAGCATCGTTCGTGTTTCGAGCCAATAAGTTCCCACCCGCAGCAGAGTTTAGTGAGTATTGGTCAACATGACATAACCCATTGTAGAAAGTATCAATCTGCTGAATGGATGTGAACCCATGGTTCGGACATTTTTCCATCAAATCTTTGAATCGATCCCAAGCTTCACTAAACGACTCATCAAAAGCTTGTTGGAATCGAAAGATTTGGGAACGAAGGTTAGACGTTTTAGAAGGAGGATAGAAGTAATTCACAAACTTGGACGCAAGATCGTTCCAAGAGTGAATCGAATTCGGCGGTTCCTTTTCCAGCCAAGTCCGGGCTGCTCCTTTTAAGAGTGAAAATCAAGTTATATATATAGTATAAGTATTACTCAAGAGATCCGCAAAGAAACACGGATAACCCGAGGTCGTAGTCCATGTGAAGGATGAATGGAATTTTGAATTCCCGATTCGTGAAACGTGTCGTGAAAGTGGTAAAAAGTGATTTGAATGAGATTATACTAACGAAATAGTAAATGAAGCACAAATAATCACTTAAACATGAAATTCAAGTAAGGCAACTAGAAACGTAACGTAGAATCGAAAACGTAAGCTAAAACGGAAAATAAACGTTAACGTACGAAATAAAACGCGACATTTAAGCTACGCTACTCCTACGGACTTGGAAATAATTTTGAAAAGTTAAAAATGATAAAAGAAAATTTTGAGAAAAAGAAAAATATTTTTTTGACTTTTTATTTATTTTTTATGAATTAAAAACTAATTTTACTAATTAAAAATTAAAAGAAAATGTAAATAAAGTGAGAAAAATGCAAAATAAATTTCTAAAATAACTAAAAATAATTTTCTAATATTTGTTTGGATTTTTCTGGGGTTTTTCTGATTTTTTTGGATTTTTTAGTAATTAAAAAGTAATAAAAAGTGATTAAAAATGAAAATTAAATAAGAAAAATAACAAATCAACTCAGAAAAATATGAAAATTTCAGGGAAAATCTAAAATAATATTTTGAAACTAGGAAAAATGTAAAAATTGAAAAATAAGCACTGGAAGTGCTTAATGGGCAAAAACAGCTTATTAGAAAGTGCTTATTGATAAGCAATGTTTGACCCAGTTGACCAAGACTTTGACCAAGTGATTTTTGACTCAAAATATGCTCAGATGAACAGGAATTGGATCAAGAAATACTCAGAAACACAGGTAAAAGCTCAAACAGATTCAAATTAGCAAAGATAAAAAGCAATAAGCCAAAACAGAATAAGCAAATGGCAAAAGTTCAAAGGATCAAGTAACTTCTGGCACTAAGTAACTATAATGAACCACAATCCACAGATTTGAACCAATAAATCAAAATAGCAGGCCTATTATAGAAATCAGCAACTAGAACTACTAACTCAACTTGCAGCTTGAATTTAAGTCACCAAATAAGCTTAGAAGTAAAAAAAATGATGGGGGCAAAAGGCTCACTAACAATCTGAGATCACAAAAATTCCACTAGAACAGATTTTAGATCTAATTTTCTAGCCTAAAACCACCTAGAGAGTGTTTCCAAATCTGATGTGCAGGGGATTTATAACCCAAACAGGTACATTCAATAAGCTTTTTCAATGAGCAAATGATTTTCAAAACTGAAATTTCTTTTTGATTCTATTTCACAAGCTGAGAATCTTCAGAAAACAGCAATTCAAATAAATTTCCAAAAAATTTAGAATACTACAAAGGCTCTCAAAAATATGACCCCAAAACTGAATTATGACCAGTTTGACTTTTTGTTTTCAAAGAGATTTTGACTCAAATGAATTTGGAACTGATTTAATTGATTACCTAAGTTGTAGTAGGCTAAAACTAAACTAGATTAAGCTTTTTAATACTAATATGCAACTACTTTGATGATTATCCTACCCCTAACTCTAACAGATAAACTAATGGGATGAATAAGACTTGACTTTTTATCAGATAAACAGCTGACTAAATGCCAAACTAAACCTAAATGCAACCTAAGTGATATTACTAAACAAGCACAATCCTCTGAAACTCAGCTTATATCAGCAAACAGCTTAAATCCAAACACACATATATCAACTGTCTCAACAAAAATCAACCTCAGATCCAATGAAATTCTTTCAAATTACAATCCTAGGTTCTACCTCAGATCCAAATACTACCCAAAATGCATCAAATACATAGATCTTAATCAATTAGCCATACAACACAAATCCATAGATAGGCTGATATGATGAAACAGTAACAACTAGTAGCTACCAAAAACAATATTATCAAAAGTGACTAAGCAACAAGTAATAAGCAAATATCAAACAAAATAATCAACAATAAACAATAAACAAACAGAATAAGATCTAAACTACTTATGCTATTTGTTAGCATTAAAAATATATATTATGAAGTGATGGTCATTCTCATATTGTAACTTTGTGTCATTTGTTAAGATTAGTAATAGTTTAGTCATTGGGCCTTGGACTTGGCAAGCTAATATGTTATATGCTATGTTTCATAAGCCTAGTTATCTTATCATGTAACCAAGTCCAAGCCCAAGCCCATAGAAAGCCCATAGGGCATCTCATGTTAAGAACTATTTAAACACCTCAAAGGCTCATTTGAGGTGTGTGCTTGTGTGTGTATTTGTGTGTGTTTTACTAATCAAAGCTCTCATCTTTTCCATCTCTCTCTCATATATACGATTCACATATATATACATCAAGTCACCATCTTTCCATCTTTCCTTCTTATTGTGCTTATATTGTGTGTGATAAAGTTGTGATATTTATGGTCCTACAAGTGGTATCAATCGCCTAACAATGATTTAGGAGGGTTTTGAGTTTGTGTGTTTCGTTTTTTTAAGCTTAATATCACGTTTTTTTTAGAAAAGTTTTTACTTTTCTTGTTTTTCTTGGTTTTTACCACTTTTTTGATTACAAACTAGTGTTATAAACCTTTTCTAACAAGAAAGTTTCAACCTTTTTGAAAATTTCAAGCTAAAAAATTCGATTTGATTTTTGTACTTGTTTTCTAGATCTCGAAAAAGTTTCATAAAAATCATCAAGTTTTGAACTTTCTTCAAGTTTTGGTGTTTTTTAGCCTAGAAGTACAAGAATCTTGGATTGCAAAAGTCGTTTGGGTGTGCTTTAAGCTTATACTAAAAACTGTCATATTGTCGAAATCCCACCATAATTTCGAAATCACAATTTGACCAATTTTCGAGAACACCAGAAACGGTCTCGTTCGTGCTCACACTTGGATACTCGGTCTTTTCTCTCTTGTATAAGAAAGAAAAGTACTTCGACTTTTGGAAAACTTTCGAAATTGTATAATTTTGAAAAGTGGTTTGGTGACTTTGTGTTTTCGAAAACACCTTGAGTTTCGAAATCATAAGTTATCGCAAACTTGAGTTTCGCAATCTCTCACTGAGTTTTGCAAACCCTATGTTTCGAGAACTTCAAGTTTCGCAATCAAGTTTTCGCAATCTTTGAAAGTACAAAAGTTTCGAGATCACTGCAAGCTCTACAGTTTCGCAAACACAGAACTTTCGCAAACACAAAAATTTCGCAAACCAAGAAGTTTCGCAATCCCAAAGTTTCGAGAATACAGCAAAGTTTCGAGAATTTTGACAAAAGTGAGGTTTTTGACAACCAAACTTCAAACGGCCATAACTTTTGAACCGTAACTCCGTTTTCGACGAATCAGCTGTCAAAACGACCGTCAGACAGAGAAAAACGACACGCTAACCTAAAAACGCTCCGAGAAGAAGTTATTGAGGTTTTAAGGTTTTAGTCAAATTTTTCACCGTCAAATCTTGTAACAACTTACTCCAAACTCAACTCCTATTTCGTTGGAACGATCCAAGAATCAACTTTATCCATCTACACTTCTTCAATGGCATCTCAGCAAGATATTCATGCAGCAGGTGCGGAAAACCGACCTCCTATGCTTGAAAAAGGTGGATATCTCCCATGGACAAGTCGCATGCTTCGTTACATCAAAACTAAGACTGATGGTAACCTCATGCTCAACTCCATTAAGAATGGTCCATTTCAGCCAAGACAAGTTCAAATTGCCAGTAATCCAAACTCAACAAATCCTACTGAACCATACATGCGTTTACAAACAGAAGAAGATTACACTGATGAAGACAAGGCGTAGATCAAAGCTGATGATATGGCAATGCATTTAATCCAACTTGGATTACCACGGGAGATCTTTGCTGCGGTCGACAGCTGTGAAACTGCTCATGCTATGTGGGAACGTGTTAGAAGGATTTGTCATGGAACAGAGATTGGACAACAAGACGTTGAGAACAAACTTCTTACTGAATGGGAGAACTTCACATCCACTAAAGGTGAACAGATTGAGTCATACTACACAAGGTTTTACACGTTGATGAATGAGTTAATCAGAAACAAGTTGACACCTCGAACAATTGCAACAAACATCAAATTCGTCAATAACCTTCCAGAAGAATGGGGTCGTTATGTTACAATTGTTAATCAGACAAAGGACTTACATCAGGTGAATTATGATCAACTTTATGACTTTCTGAAGCAAAACCAAGCTGAGGCTAATGAAGTTAGGAAAGAAAGATTGGCAAAGAATCATGATCCTCTCGCACTAATTGCTAATACACCAACACCATTACAAGTGAACACTCAACAACCATCATCATCCATTCACAACTACATGCAACCATCATGCATTCAACAACCAACACCGGTCTACCAACAACAATTCTACCCACAATTCCAAGAACCAGAATTCACTGACAATGATGAAGCTGCTGCAGCATTGACTCAAGCGTTTGCTTTTCTGTCAAAGGCATTCCAAGGACGCTATTCTACACCAACAAACAACAACCAAAGGATTTCATCGAATACTCGCAACAGGCAGATCGCTCAGCCGAGTTTCAATATGGGCAACGGAGGCCAAATGGTTGGAGTTTATGAGAATCAGCAAGGATATGCTACGGGATTTAATATGGGAAATCAGAATATGCAGAATGCAGGTCAATATGCAGGGAATCAGTATGGTCAAAATGCAGGGAATCAGTTGGGTCAGTTTGTTGGAAATCAGAGGGGTCAGAATGTTGGTAATCAGGCAATGGGTAATCAGAATAGAAATGTTGCAGCTCCAGTAGTTGGGAATTTGGGAAATGTGAATCAGGGTAATCCGGTAAAGTGTTTCAACTGCCAAGGAGTAGGTCATATGGCAAGGAACTGTCCTACTAAGCCGAACAAGAAAGATCTAGAGTATTTGCAAAAAGCAGTTCTGTTGGCACAAAAAGAGAAGGCAGGGTTTCATTTGAATGCAGAGGAGAATGACTTTATGGCTCTTATAGATGACATGGAAGATAGAGAAGATATCGATGCGAACTGCATATTCATGGCGAATCTTCAGGAAGCTAAGTATGACACGGATTCTGACACACTTCCTGTTTATGACACCAATGCACCATCTGAGGTATCTAACTTCAACACATGTCACAATAATGATATATTTGATATGTCTCCTCATGAGGAACAGCATTTTGAGAAGCAAGCACCCACTTATGATACATTCCTGGACACGCTAAGTCGTAGCAATACTCCTTCAGCAACTCCAAATGTGAATCATAATGGAAGCTTCGTTTCACAGCATGCTGCGAATGATGAGGAAACACGTGCTTTGTTTGAATCATTATTGAATAATTGTCGTATTGAAATTGAGAATGTGCAAAAGGTCAATCGCGATGTTAAGGCCGCGAATGTTAAATTGACCGCTGAGCTTGAGAGTTACAAATCAACCATTAAAGCTTTTGAATTTCATAACAAAAGATTGTCTGAATTAGAAACTGGTTATCAAAATTCCGTTTCAGAGAAACAAAAATTGCAACTCAAGTTTGACACACTTGATGTTAATTCTTTCAAAAAGATAAAATCTTTAAACACGGAAATTTCTGATTTACAAAACCAACTTTCTAAACAAAAAACAGCTTATTCCAATCTTGAAAAAGAAATGGATGAGTTGAAAAAGGATTTTGCAAAGAAAGAAGACAAACTTTTGGAAGAAATCGTAGAGTCAGAACACATGATTGCTCATTTAGAGGAATTAGTGGTTAAGTCGGGTCAGTCGAGTCAAACAATGAAAATGATTTCAAATCAAATTAATCCGATTTACCATACGAAACATAAAATGGCTCTTGGTAACAACACCCCTTGTAATCTCAAGAAAGCTCAGCAAGAACAGAATGTTTTGTACAATGGTAATGTGATTTATACCAAACATGATCCTCCCGTCGTTCGGGATTCTGTGCTAACAATTGAACATGTCGAAGAGAGCATTAATAAAATGAAACAAAAGGATTTGAAACCCATTGATTACAACAAATTGAACAAACTTTCGGGAATCACTTTTGTTCCACAAACAGAACCGTCTGTGTTTTCCATTAAACGACCATTTGCGAAATTCCTGGCTAAAAAGAAAGTTGTTTCCAAATCTCTTTCAAAATTAGAACAAATGTCCTCTAACAACACTTTTAAAACAAGTGAGGCTAGAAACATTCTCGATGACGTTAAAATGAGAATTCAAGAACTTCAAAACATTGTTAAATCTAAAACTTCCATCGTTATTAACAACTGGCATTCTAGTTTTCACATCGAACAGAAAAAGGTGTTTCAAAACGAAATTACTATTCCACTGAATAACATCAGCGCGAGTGTAAAAAATTTTGAACAAGTTTTCTTAAAAGAAACGGCCGACTTTGTCAAGGACCACAAATCCCTGGTAACCGAAGCTAATGATGCTCGTGAAAACATGAATGTTTTGGAAAACCTAAATGATTCTCTCTTCGAAGCTGTTATGACCACTGACATTATGTCCATCATTTTACAAACATACTCTGTTCAAGACGATGAAAGACTGAGAGCTGAGACCTCCGAAATTGTTTCCAAATATGAAAATGCTCTTATAAAGCTTGAAAAAGAAAATGTGTCATATTTTAAACAACTTGATCGAAAAAAGGAAGAATGCAAGTATGACAAATTGTCGTATGAGCGTGCCTTAAAGAACATGAAAGAGCAAAATGATCTTTTGAGGGCTCAGCTTGAAACTCAAAAAGGAAAGGGTGAGGAAACTAAGTTTGCAAAACCATTGACTTCGGAGAAACCAAATGTTTCTAACACGGTTCAAAAACCAAAAATGTCAATTTCACGGTTTGCTCCAAAAGTCGATGAGAAAAAGGATTTGACAAAACCAGTCACTCCAACACCATTGCCTAAGAAAAGTGAAAATGTTATGATTGTTGATAAAGGAAAAGCGGTTGTCGAAACTCCTAAAGTGTTAGCACCTGGCCTTTTTAGGATTAGTCCCACTAGTGCGTTTGCCTCAACATCTAAGACAAATGATAAGTGCATAAAGGCTAATTCTAAAGAATCTAGGGATGGTAAAAAGGACAACAATATAAATCCTAATGTGTGTGCCTTACCTTCTACAGGATTAGAAAGCACCTCTAGGAGCAGCAGACTAAAGCCTAAGAGCAATACAAGGAACAATAGAGTCTCGCCTGTCTCTAAGAGTAGTAGCAAGAATAAAGTTGAAGAAGTAGAAGAACACCCTAGGAATTTATCACTTTGTAATAAGAGACATGTTTCATCTGAATGTAATGTCGAAAGTACTTGTTCTAATGCATGTAATGACTCTGTTTGTTTGATATGCAAGAAATGTTTAATTAATGATGTTCATGATGAATGTGTTTCCAAGAATGTGAATGTTACGCCTGAACAGAAGAATGTTCCAAAAAGACCTAGTGCTAGATCCAGATCTATAGAAAGATTAGTTGCACGATTTAGGACTACCACTATTAGTCGAATGCCTAGGAACTATCTTAAGTTTTGTATGTGGATTCCGACGGGTAGAGAGTTCACTCTTAAGGAAGGAAAATTAGAAATAACTCAAGCTAAACAAGTAGCAACTGTCTATGAGTGTGATTCTGCTTTTACTCCTAACCCCATGGAACCAAATTCAACACGGTTTCCAAATACAAACTCTTCTGTTCTTGGCAGGTTATCGAAATATGTCTTTGGATCGTCGACTCGGGTTGCTCCAAGCACATGACCGGGAATTTAAAGCTGCTGATCAATTTTGTCTGGAAATTCATGGGAACTGTACGATTTGGAAATGATCATGTAGCAGCTATTCAGGGTTATGGAGATCTTCAGTTTGAGAATTTTTTAATCACTCAAGTTTACTACGTCGAAGGATTGGGACACAACTTGTTTTCAGTTGGGCAGTTTTGTGATGCAGATTTAGAAGTGGCATTCAGAAGAAACACGGTTTTTATAAGAAATTTGGTTGGTGATGATCTCTTAACTGGTAATCGTGGTACAAACTTGTATGCTATCGACATCAACCAAATGGCTTCTACATCACCAATTTGTCTTATGACAAGGGCAACCGAAACTAAGTCCTGGCTGTGGCATAGACGTTTATCCCATCTCAATTTCGACACCATCAACAAGTTAGCCAAAGACAACATCGTCACCGGACTTCCTAAGTTCAAATACACCAAGGAACACCTATGTCCATCATGCGAACAAGGAAAAAGTAAAAGAGCATCATATAAACCCAAAACCGTACCTAGTTCGGAAGCAAGGTTACATATGTTGCACATGGACTTATGTGGCCCAATGAGAGTTGAAAGCATTAATGGGAAGAAGTATATTCTCGTTATTGTTGATGATTATTCAAGATATACTTGGGTAAAGTTCTTGAGATCAAAAGACGAAGCACCAGACATCATCATCACCTTTCTGAAGCGTATTCAAGTTCTACTTCAAGCTCCAGTAAGGATTATAAGAACAGACAATGGCACAGAATTTACAAACCAGGAGTTAAGAACTTACCTTGAAGATGTTGGAATCACACACCAAACATCAGTTGTTAGAACTCCACAGCAGAATGGGGTAGTTGAAAGAAGAAATAGAACTCTTGTGGAAGCTGCTCGTACAATGCTAATTTTTTCTAGTGCACCTCTATTCTTATGGGCTGATGCTGTAGCCACTGCTTGTTTTACTCAAAACCGATCCCTAGTCCATCCGAGATTCAATAAAACCCCATATGAGCTAGTGAACAACCGTAAACCTGACATCTCTTACCTTCACGTGTTTAGCGCTTTGTGCTATCCGACGAATGATAGAGAAGATCTAGGGAAGTTAAAAGCTAAGGGTGATATTGGAATCTTCATTGGATATTCAGAAAACTCGAGGGCATTCAGGGTGTATAATAGAAGAACGAAAAAGATAATGGAGACGATGAATGTGAAGTTTGACGAGATTTCACAGATGGCTTCTGAGAGATACGCTCTAGAACCCGCGCTTAATCCGATGGCTTCTAATCAAAACGGATTAGGACCCGCACCAAACCAGCAGACTTCTGGACACATCAGTTCAGGACTCGTACCTCAAGGAGCACAGTCAGCAAACACGGATAAACCCTCAGAACAAGAACTGGAAAATTTCTTCGAGTTAATGTTTGATGAATACTATGGTGGAACTTCGACTAATGCATCTCAACAACATTCCGCTGCACCCGCTCAAAACCATCAACCACCACCAACACAAGATGCATCCACAACAATCGAAGCTGAAGCACCAACTACATCAACATCATCTACATCTACTCAAGCAACTCCAGTACTTGAAACTGTTCTACCAAACGTTGATGAGCAAAACCAAAACACAAATTTTCAAGAAGAACCTACAAATAATTCAAACGATGTTGCGTTAGAAGAAGAAGAAGAAGTATTTGAAAACCCGTTTGCATCAGACTCTGCTGAATCTTCTTCAAGGTTACAAGAACCATCTAACACACACTCGTTCAACCAAAGGTACCCTTCTACGTTTCAATGGACAAAAGACCAGCCGTTAGTACATGTTATTGGTGAACCTTCAAAGCCAGTTCAGACAAGGAGACAACTAGCCACCGATCTCGAATTGTGCATCTACGTTTGCTCAATCAGCCTCAAAGAACCAAAGAACATTCGGGAAGCAATGGCAGAAAACCCTTGGATTGAAGCGATGCAGGAGGAATTTCTTCAACACCTGTTACATGATAGTTGGGAACTTGTTGAACGACCACTTGATAAACGTGTTCTTGATCTCAAGTGGTTGTGGAAGAACAAACTGGATGAGGAAATGACTGTTATTCGCAACAAAGCTCGTCTTGTGGCTAAAGGTTATCCACAAGAAGAAGGGATAGATTTCGAGGAATCATTCGCGCCTGTAGCTAGAATTGAAGCAATCCGGATTTTCTTAGCCTATGCAGCTCACAAAAACATCACAGTCTATCAGATGGACATTAAGACAGCTTTCTTGAATGGAACTCTGAAAGAAGAAGTGTATGTGAGTCAGCCAGAGGGATTCATCGACAAAGATCATCCAGACTACGTCTACAAGCTTAAGAAAGCAATTTATGGTTTAAAACAAGCTCCAAGAGCGTGGTATGACGAACTATCATCTTTCTTGCTCAAAAACAATTTCACAAAAGGAACGGTTGATGACACCTTGTTTATCAAAAAATTCAAAGATGATATTTTGATCGTTCAAATTTACGTGGACGACATTATTTTTGGATCAACCAATCCCAACCATTCAAAACATTTTGAAAATCTCATGAAAAGCAAATTTGAAATGTCCATGATGGGAGAACTAAAATTCTTTCTTGGTTTACAAATCCATCAATCCCCTCGTGGTATTTTTATCAATCAAGCTAAATATACAATAGAGATTTTGAAAAAACATGGAATGGAAAATTGTGATTCTGTTGGTACACCAATGGTCACTTCACCAAAAATAGGTGCTGATTTGTTTGAAAAACCCATCGATCCGAAAAAATATCGGAGCATGATCGGTTCTCTCATGTACCTAACTGCTAGCCGACCCGATATTCAATTTGCTGTATGTTTGTTAGCACGGTTTCAGGCAAAGCCTACCGAACTTCACCTCAAAGAGGTTAAACGGATCTTTCGGTACCTACGAAGCACCATTAACATGGGACTTTGGTATCCGAAGGATTCGGAGTTTAATCTAACAGCATTTTCAGATGCAGACCATGTTGGTGATCAGGTTACAGCAAAGAGTACATCAGGTGGAGCACAATTTTTGGGTGAAAAGCTTGTAAGCTGGTCTTCAAAGAAACAGGACTGTACTGCACTATCAACCGCCGAAGCCGAGTATGTGTCTCTATCTGCGTGTTGTGCCCAAGTTCTTTGGATGCGGACACAGCTCACAGATTATGGCTTTACTTTTGACAGAATACCTATGTATTGTGACTCAAAAAGTGCCATAGCCATCTCGTGCAATCCCGTACATCACTCTAAGACGAAGCATATCAAAGTCCGCTACCATTTCATCAAAGAACACGTGGAAGAGGGTACTGTTGAATTATTTTTCGTTAAGACAGATTACCAACTCGCCGATCTTTTTACTAAAGCCCTTCCAAAAGAAAGGTTTGACTATTTAGTTCGACGAATTGGCATGCGAAGCCTAACTCCTGAGGAGCTAGAACGTCTTCTCGAATCTTCTTGAAAAATGTTTTCAAAACCGCTTCGCTGTAAATATTTTTGAAAAACAAAATACAAAATTTGAAAAACCAACAAAAATAAAATACAAAAATATAAAATTTCAAAAAATACAAAAACAATATAAAATAAAAAAATCCAAAAATATTCTTCTCACGACATGTCTCTCGTATAAATCAATATTCTGTACGTTTCTAGAAATGTCATTCAACAATGATACGGACATGTACAGATGCTTGAGCGGGAGTTCTTTTTAATGTTTTTCTAAAACATGTCGTTTCTCAAAAATTTCTTCACAATGGCTTTCGTATACTTCAGTACGAAACCCGGACATTAAACGATGACTTCTGATTATTTTCAAATCAAGGACTCGTACGTTCAATGACGAACTCTTTTTCAAAAAGTTCGAGTCTAAACAAACGAAAAAGATTTCAAGCATAAACTCGTTTTCCAACAAAATTCTTGAGCACTTTTTCAAGATTGTTCAAAAGATTTCTCAAAATCTCTCAAAATTAGTGCTCAAGATAACTCCCTCAAAATCCTTAATTGATTTTAAATGAGCTATCATTAAGGGGGAGTATCAAAAACAAAAATGTTCCAAATTCATGCAAAATAGAATCTGTCTCTCTCTCCAAAAGCTTTTTCTTAATCAGTTGATATCAAAAATATCACATTATGCTATTTTTGAGGGGGAGAAGACATGATTAAAATGTGATCGAAGATGTTTAAAGTTTGTGGCTGAATCTCAAAAGAGCTCGACTCAGATATAACCAATGAATTGACGAAGCTTAAAATGTCTGTAATCGAAAAGACTTGTCCTGGACGGGTAATAATTTAAAGCTAGTCTAACTAGTGATGTAAGCGTGTCTCGAATAGGACTTGTCTGAGTAGAGTGTACCATATCGAGAGACTTTCTTTGGACTTGACCAGGACGGGTAATAACTTCAAGCTAGTCTAACTAGTGATGTAAGCGTGTCTCGAATCGGTCATGTTCGCTGAAAGTGGATCAATTCAAAAGTGCAAACTCCTCTCGCATGTGCAAATTTCTTAAATATTCATGAGCACATGTGAAGGGGGAGTCCTTCAAAATTACAAAACTCTCAAAGTGGTAACAACAATGTGTTTTATTATCATAAACACTTTGAGAGATTTTTCACAAAAAAGGTTTTATGGCACGTGATCAAGTATAGGATAGTCATGGAGTTATAAGGTGACTAAGGTTAGGAAAAACCGTCCTATGATCCGCCAGAGCCGGAGGGATCTACCCAAGGACAATTCCAATAGATTAGAATTAGAAGTCCTTAGGTATGATTGAAAAAAGGAGAAAATGAGAAAGGAGAAAGAAGGGGTTGAAGAATTAAAAAGAAAAGTTATGAAAAAGGGTGAAAAGAAATAGCACTCCAAATGTTCAACCTTAGGGCAGACACCGGGTACAATTCATATGCTACTGGTTGTTACTAAGGTGACACCGGTATTGAAGACAAAGACGTCATGGACCCAGTGACGCACTGCACTAAACCTTCTTAACCACTCAAGTTCTCTTAAAAGAGCTTGTTTTATTCTCACGGGGAACTGGTGTAATCTATCGATCTGTCTCTTAGAGATGGTTGATATTGAAGCAGGAGACCTCTCCCTAATCTCCGCATAGGAAACCAAATGTGCACTTATCGAGTCTAGAGCCTCGAGATTCATCAAAAGATCTCATAGGAACACATGATACTTCTACACTGGTGGTCCAACAATAAGGATGCCAGATGTAAACTTAAGAGTCCTACGTAAATCTTAGCAATCTGCCAGAACATTTATGAGAGGATTCACTTTTGTGATTCTCAATGATTGAATGGAAATTCCTGCCAGGGTTAACATCAAACAGCCCTGACAGCAGGTCACTTCGGTAATTCTTTATGGGTTACGCTTAGTGTTCGCGGTGGTTTCAAACGGTCTACAGTCGTGGAGTGATCCCCAGCGACTCACCCAGTCATTGAGCTACTTAGTAGGTCTCGTAAGCTCTCTCGAGAGTATCTGATATGGGAACGGCCTTGGTAAGGGTTAGAAGGAGTCTTCACACTATGCTGTTGACGATCTTTAATTCTTATCTGTAAGTACCGGATGTTTTATTGCTAACTGTTTATATGCAGGGACACTTCATCTCCGTGGCGACAGATTCCACGTGCTCATACATACATCTGGAAGTTAAAGAAAGCTCCCTCAAAGATCTATACAACACAAAGTTCAAAGAAAGATTCTACGCCAAAAAGAAGAATCTACAAAGTATAAAGACTAAGGATCAAAGTGAAAGAAAGGGAACTACGTGCATATGAATATCAAAGTCCAAAGATGTATGAGCATGTTGGAATGGCAAACAACCACCACAGACGCAGAAGTGACGAAAGGCAGATAACTCCACATCACAAAGGAACAAAGAACGATGAAAAATCAGTTATCAAAGATCACAAAGCATGAAGGAACAAAGACTAAAGACTACTCTACAACGACACACAAAGTTAAAGACAAAGAACACGGAAGAACCACTCACGTGGAGCATCATTCGAATGACCACCCCTTAGGGGGAGATTGTTAGCATTAAAAATATATATTATGAAGTGATGGTCATTCTCATATTGTAACTTTGTGTCATTTGTTAAGATTAGTAATAGTTTAGTCATTGGGCCTTGGACTTGGCAAGCTAATATGTTATATGCTATGTTTCATAAGCCTAGTTATCTTATCATGTAACCAAGTCCAAGCCAAAGCCCATAGAAAGCCCATAGGGCATCTCATGTTAAGAACTATTTAAACACCTCAAAGGCTCATTTGAGGTGTGTGCTTGTGTGTGTAAGTGTATGTGTTTTCTTTGAATAAAAGCTCTCATCTTTCTTATCTCTCTCTCTCTCATATACGAAACATATACATACATATCAAGTCACCATCTTTCCATCTTTCGTTCTTATTGTGATTATATTGTGTGTGATAAAGTTGTGATATCTAAGGTCCTACACTATTTTTTTAGAGGAATTTAAAAATTGCAGAAAACTTACAATACCACCTCAGCCAAACAGAGGTGGTCTCCCACATAGCCTGTCTTTAAGACAGGCTAATTGCTCCCTATTAGCTGTCTATAACTCCAATTAAGCTCAGCTTATTATGAATAAGCTCCAGGTTGACTTTGTTTGACCAAGTGTTTTTTTGAGAGTTTTTGATGAAATAGTAACTAATGAGTATTATAAGCTTATAATTATAATAACAAACTGGTTGAAACTTAATTCAGATTTAAAAAAACTAAATTGAAATATTATTTTTTATTTTTTTATTTTTTATTTTATTTTTTTATTTTTTTTATTTTTTTTTTATAGTGATAAACAGAAACAGAAGTTTGAAACAGAATTAAAAATGAATTACTGCTATTAAACTAATAAGAAGTAAATTAAGCTAAAATAAGAAGCAATAAGATGAAACTTGGAAAATAACTTGAATTTTATTAATAAAAGTAAATGAGTACAAAGCTTTTAAATAGAGATTACAATATAAATTTTAAAACAGAAAACTAAAATTACTCAAAAACCTACTACTCATGACTGATACAAGAGGGGGTATTTATACACGAAGCTGTGAGGTCCTTGGATCCTTCTAGCAATCCTATGTCAGCAATCCATGTCAATTGTGTTTGTTTGAGTCACTCCTGAGCCATTTGATAACCCTTGGCCTCCAATCTATCAATCATGACCATTGGATTGATTTGATGTGATTGATCCTCTGCGTATGCTGTGATTGGTCCACGTGTGAGCATCTTACATTCCCTGACATGTGCCTGCCCCTTCTAGAAGGCTAATGATGAGGTAATTATTGGTTATACGAGGTGAATTTGGGGAAGGGGTGAATTAGGGTTCATGGTTCTACAGTAATTCTTCTGGGTAAATAATAAAAGGGGGCGGGAATAAAAGGTTTTGGGTATTTTATTAGTTAGGGGGTTTGACCGGGTCAAGGTCAATGGTGGACCGGGTAGGCAAGGGAAGGTGATTGGGCTTGGTGTGTAACTGGGCTTGGGTAAGATTTGTTGGGTTAAGAAATAGGGAGTGGATCCGGTTGTATAGTAAAGTTTTAGTAATAATAAACAATGACCAATGTTGTAATTATGCATTCCATAGGGACCAAATCTGTAATTTGCTCGAAGTTTTTCTCAAGGGCCTTTCTTGTCATTTATGAATCATGGAGGACTTCTTTTGACTTTTCTTCAAATATTCTTCAAGGGATCATTTTTGTCATTTTCTGAAAGTGCGGGGACTGAAATTGTCAATTTCTCAAACTTTTGACCAGGGACTAATTATGCAACTTTGTGATTCTCTGAGTACTTCTTATGATATTTTGAGCTTTCCTTTATCATTTTGCTTCCCCGGCTTCGGCTTTTGACCTTTTTCCATTCTCGTGCTCGTTTTTGTCGGTTTTGTCTTGTTTTTGTTCATTTTTCACAAATCCGTACCTGCACATACACAAATACAAAAACATACGTTCTCTTGGCATTTTTGGTTAGTATTTGGTATTTTTGGTCTGAACTAAGGCCTAGAAAGTATGTGTGATTAATCACTCATCAATGTGGCATCAGCGCCTTGGACATCCAGGGAGCGAAGTGCTACGCCGTCTCGTCTCCAATAATTTTATATCTTGTAATAAGGAGAAGCCGCCTGTGCTTTGTCATGCTTGCTAGCTTGGCAAACACGTTCGACTTCTATTTGTCAGTTCCGATACTATTGTTAATGCATGTTTTGATGTTATTCATTCTGATGTATCGACTTCACCAATTTCGAGCCTCTCTGGTTTTAAATATTATGTTTTGTTTTTGGATCACTATTCTCATTTTGTTTGGGTCTACCCATTGGCAAACAAATCTGATGTGTTATCCAAATTTGTATTTGCAAGTACGTTCACACTCAATTTAAGTGTGAAATCAAATCGTTTTAGTGTGACCTGGCGGTGAATTTGATAACCGCACCCTACATAAACTTTTTGCCGACAATGGCATTTAGTTTCGTTTCTCATGCCCCAAGACATCTCAACAAAATGGGAAGTCAGAATGGATGATTCGCACCATTAACAACCTCATTCGAACCCTACTTTTCTAGGCCAACCTTCCACCAACCTTTTGGGTTGAAGCTTTAAACATGGCTGTCCATTTAATCAACTTCTTACATTCCACAGCCATTGCCAACGAAATCCCGTATACTTGACTGTTTGACCAAAACCCGGATTATAGCCTTATACGCACATTTGGCTACTTATGTTACTACCACTTATATCCTAATCACAAACTTGAACCACGCACCACACCCTCCATCTACTTAGGACAAGCTTCAAATCATCGTGGGTATCGTTGCCTCGACTTAGATACCAATAAAATAACCATTTTTCGCCATGTAACTTTTGATGAAACTGTTTTTCCATATGGCACCCCTAAACCAACATCGGCACCCAAATACAATTTCTTGGATGACTCACCCGATATAAATTCGCCATTCATTCCATCCGCCCCCGTTGTGCAACCCATTGTGCCTCTAAGCACAAACGAGCCAACAACACCAATTCCCACAAGTCCTAATACATCCCAACATCACGTAACCCATGACCCATTACCATCCCCATCACCACCCGCCGCCCAACAACAGACACCAAATACATCATAACCCGTGCACCAATACCAACATATTATCCCAAATCCTCCTAATAACCCAAACCCTGTCTCAATACATTCCATGGTCACACGATTTCGTGTCGGGACTAATCGTCCCACTGAGCGTCTCAATATGAATGTGTCTTCGGTCTCACCATTACCAAAAACCTATCGTCATGCGTTTACTGATCCTAATTGGCAAAATGCTATGCGTGATGAATACACTGCACTTATTAAGAATGGAACTTGGACTCTTGTGCCTAGACCCATGGACACCAACATTATTCGCTCTATGTGGCTTTTTTGCCATAAGTATTTGGCTGATGGCACTCTTAGTCGGTACAAGGCTCGTCTTGTGTCCAACACTAGTAATCAATTGAAGGGGGTTGATGTGGATGAGACGTTTAGTCCGGTGGTTAAACCGGGTACGATTCGGACTGTACTGAGTTTAGTTACTTATCGACATTGGCCGATTCACCAGCTTGATGTCAAGAATGCTTTCTTACATAGAGATTTGCACGAAACTGTTTATATGCATCAACCTTCTGGATTTCGAGGCTCTGTGCATCTTGATTATGTGTGTGTTAGTGAAAACGTTACGATGTTTAATCTATACAACATCTTCATGTTTTAATGATGACAAACACGTAACTTGTAATACATAACGTAAAGTGCACAAGTTACTCGTTTACACATCAACGTCTCTTGACATCACTTCAGGTTGGGCCAAGCATACAAGAATTCTACATATGGACATAGTCAATTGGATTGGGTCAAGCATGCATATGGACTTAGCTTAATGGACCGGGCCAAGCAAACAAACAAGCCCATTTGAGGCCCAATAGTAACTGGCACAACAAGGCTCATCAAGACCTCCTAGAAGCTTCTAGAACATGGAGGGAAAATGAAAAATTCAAAATTCAAATTTTGAATTTAGGAGGGAAGTGGATGGAATATGCTTTGGCATATTCCTTGTGCTATGGAATATTCTTTGGCATATTCCTTATGCTATAGAATATTCTTTGGCATATTCCTTACTTGGTCTCCAAGGTTCGGGCCTATAAATAGCAAGCATCCTCCATTCTTGGGCGCAGGTTTTTCAAGCATCAAAAACACATACAAAGATTATTTCATCATGTAATTAGACTAGGACAATGTAAGTCTTGAGTCTCAATTGTAATAGGGATGATCCAGACGATGTGTAAGTCCGTGGGTAATTATGTAGATTAGGTTAGTATGTACGTCGGTGGGTGATTGTGTGTAGATTAGGACTTTGTGTATGTTAGAGTGTCGGTGCTTGAAGACTTGGACTCATGTGTGAGTTCAAAAAGTGAAGACTTGGACTCAAGTGTGAGTTCAAGAAGTGAAGACTAGGACTTAGTGGAGTTCTAGTGTAAAGATTTGGACTTAGTGATATCCATGTGTGAAGACTTGAATTGGGTGAAGGTTCAAGTGAACGGGAGTGCTCCTTCGTGTGAAGGCTTGGATCGTGTGTCGATCTAAGTGGGACAAGAGTGCTTGTTCGTGTGGCCATGTGAGCTTTTGTGTAGATTGGTTCTAGCTAGGATTAGGACTCGACATTCTGCTTAGTGTCGTTAAACTTGGTGTAAGCTTGTGTATGGTTTGTTCCACCATAAAGGAGCGTGTTGATTAGTGAAGTAACTCTCGAGTGTGGGACTCGGGGAGTGGAGTAGGACGAAGAGGTGCTTCGTGCCGAACCACTATAAATCATCGTGCCCAGTTTGCGTTTTCTCTTCCTTGCTCTTTACTTTCTATACTTGCATTACATTTATGTTTGTGTGGCTTGATGTGTATGTGCTTGTAATATCAACTAGTTATCTTAGAAAGGCAAAATACAAGAAAACTTAATCACACGAAATAAAACTGGCAAACCTACTGGTGGTAGTCCTTTATCGGCCGACGGTCCCTCAAACAATAAAGGACCATCTACCTATTTAAAGGACCATCCACAGTGCAATCAAAATTAGCCTAGAAATGTTTAAACCTTGTGTCAGGCTTATGTGATTGCTTGTTATGAGTGACTTAACCACTATTCATATTTAGTCACGCTTGATCGGAAATTTGATACGAAACATTTCAAGTTTTAAGAGGAACGTATTCACCCCCCTCTACGTTTCTACAGTGTGTTTATTGAAGCGGTCTCTGTATGGGCTCAAGCAGGCCCTTAGAGCATGGTTTCAGCGATTTGCATCTTATATCACTCGGGTTGGATTTTCACATAGTCGTTGTGACTCTTCATTATTTATATACAGACAAGGGATGGATACTGCCTATCTTTTATTATATGTGGATGATATCGTTCTCACAGCTTCTTCTGATAGTTTGTTATAGCGGATTATTAGTTCCTCACATAAGGAGTTTGTTATAACTGATCTGGGTCCACTTAATTACACTCTTTAGGTATCTCTGTTTCTCGTGATTCTACAGGGTTATTTTTATCTTAGAAGAAATATGCACTTGAGGTTTTGGAGAGAGCTCATATGGTCAATTGTAATCCTAGTCGGACTCCTGTTGACACTGAGTCCAAACTGGGGGATGATGGTGATCCAGTCTCTGACCCTACATTTTATCGGAGTCTTGAAGGTTCTCTTCAATATCTCACATTCACTCGCCTTGATATATCATATGCAGTTCAGCAGGTCTGCCTTCATATGCATGATCCTCAAAAGCCTCATCTATCAGCTCCTAAACGGATTTTGCGGTATGTCCGGGGTACATTACACTATGGGTTACAATTGTTTGCTTCTTCTACTTCATCTTTGGTAGCATATTTTGATGCGGATTGGGCTGGTTGCCCCACTACTAGGAGATCCACTTCCGGCTACTATGTTTTCCTTGGCAAAAACCTTTTATCTTGGTCATCTAAGAGACAGCCAACTCTATCTCGTTCTAGTGCCGAAGCAGAATACTGCGGGGCTGCAAATGCTATTGCTGAAACTTGTTGGTTACGGAATTTACTTTGTGAGCTGCACACACCTTTATCTTCGGCTACGCTAGTCTACTTTGACAATGTTAGTGCAGTCTACTTATCATGTAATCCGGTTCAACATCAGCGAACGAAGCACATAGAGATTGATATTCATTTTGTTCGTGACTTGGTTGCAACTGGTCAGGTTCGGGTTCTCCATGTTCCCTCACGTTACCAATATGCAGATATTTTCACGAAAGGCTTACCGTCTACACTGTTTGAAGAATTTCGCTCCAGCCTCAGCGTCCGGTGTCCTCCCGCTGCGACTGTGGGGGAGTGTTAGATGTATATCTCATGTATGGGGATAAGATCAATGTAGCTGTCTATTAGTTGTGTACCGTGTATAAGGATTAGATTAGTGAGTTGTATATTAGTTGTGTATAAAGGGTGATTACTATTTACCCTAAATAGAGTATAGACACTTACTATATATTCATTGTATTATTGTATGTTCAGACACAAAAATGAATAGACAACACATTCATTTACATTGTATTATTACAAATATAACCTTACGAACCTCATTTAATCGCCATTTTCCTCTCCTGTATACGCTCCACGACCTGGGTTTAACATTAACCGCCGATCTCCTCCACAATGTCATCCACTAAGCTATCCCTACCTGTTGAAGAAGAAGAAATAGTAAAGGAGATATATCAAAAATGATAATTGTTGTTGTGTTGTAGTATGTTAGAATTTAGATGGGATGAGAGTGTCTGGCAAAGTGTGTGAATTTTCCCAAAGAATTACGTAGTATATAGTTTGATATTTTGATCGGTCAAAGTTTTTTTAGCAAATGATAGGTCAAAGTTAAAAAATAATAGGTGTCAAATTTTGGTGTGCTTATGTGGCACCCTCTTAGTTATCTTAAAAAAAAAAAAAAAAAAAAAAAAAAAAAAAAAAAAAAAAAAAAAATAGCCTAACTTATAAATAGGTAGATATATATAATAAGCTTAGGGCCCAAAATGATGTTACTGTAGTTGATAGTTTGAGGGGCTTGGGAATTGTTGGTTTTCGGCCCAAACCCAAACCCAAACCCAACCGCATCTCATAATACTCTCTCACCCCTAATTTTGCTACACCCGATTCATTCCTTCATTTCATTTGGTGATAGAGTATCATTTTATTTCCAGCATCAATCAATCAATTAAACAAAGAAATAATCGATGGCGTTGAACAACGGAATGAGATCCATCGCTTCAAAGCTCATCCTTTCTGTCGATTCATCTATCGCTAAATCTGGTATATCTTTCTTTTTTTTATAAATATATATTTTTTATTTGATGATTTATGTAGATCTGGATTTAATTTTTTATGGGTTTTACTTGTTTATCTCATCTCGGGTTATATTTCATAAGCACAGATTTTCCAGCTTAATTTAAAACTTATCAGCTTATATAAGCTTGTTATATATAAGTCTATAAAATAAGCCCCCAAAAAAAGGGCTTATTAAATATAAGCCGGAATGAAATTACCTTATTAACAAAAAAGATAAGCTTAAACAAACACCCCCTTTAACCTTATTTGTGGGCTTACAAGCTTATATCATTTCGGTTTATATTTTACAAGCCCCATTTTCCAGCTTATTTTTAGACTTATATATAACAAGCTTATATAGGTAGGCTTATAAGTTTCAAACTAAGACGAAAAAAATGGGTGTATGAAATATAAGCCGAGATGAGATAAGCTCATAATACCACCTATGGAGTTTGCTAATGTGACAAAACCTTGTTATTGAATGTGGTTCGGTTTGTTGTTAGGACTTTTAAGCGAGTGGTATAGCACGTCGACTGTTCAGAGAAAGTGAGAAACTAAATGTTTTGCAATTCCAATATACACTTTGAAATACCAAAATGAGCTGTAAAACTTGCATATTTTTATACTAGTATTTGATGCTATTTAGGGTCCTAGTTTTTAATTTTAGTGGTGTGTATTATGCACCTTGTTGGGGTATTGTTATTCGTGCACGTCAATGGTTCCATTGGCTGATGGGGGTTCGTGCAATGGTTAAAGTAAGCTCCCATTTGTGTCATTTTCTGCATTTCAAATGGGACATTTCGGTTTATTATTAGGGGTTTTGAGGAGTTAGTAATGCATCACTGCCCATACGGCATCCCCTTCTGGAGTATTCAATGTTCAGGCTTTGCTAGAGCTTTATATGGGTTGGAAAAAACAGAAAAGAAAACTGCGTATAATCGAGTGTTAATTAATGTTGATCTAAGCAACTTTTCTTATGCTTGAATTATGCAAATTAAGCGTTCATTGTGGCTTTTTGAAGTTATAGTAGTCAACCCTAGGTGGCGTTGCTATAGAAGCATGTTTCATTGCTACAGCAATTTATTGCTAAATGCACTTGGGTTTTACTATATTGCTATGAATAAGCTTTCATACTTGTTACTATGTTGTCATTTTCATCCTAAATATTTGCATGCACAATAAGGACTTATGTTATTTTAGCTCATCGTTTCACTTTTTGTGGCACACTTCAATCTTACATTAGTCTGTCTTTCTTATGTCATTTTGCTAGCAGACTATTTTTCGAGAAATTAGCATTTGAGACCACCAAAAAAAACTTGAGATCTGGGGAGGGAACTTATCTGGACTCTTAAATAAAAAATGATTGTTCAAGATTATTTGAAAATTTTGTAATATCACACATGATTGAAAATTCAGAATTTTAACACATGTGATTTTGATGGTCAGTTTTTTTTAGTGGTCTCAACTGAACCTCCAATCTTTGTTGTTGATATTGTTGACTAAAAATCAAGTTGACTGTCCATACCATAGCTTTATATCGTAAGCTGCGCATGATAACCCTCCAAGTTTTCATTCATGGGTCACATAAGTTGGATAACTTACATTCTACGAATTTGAATATCTTCTTCTTGTTATTATGGAACAAGCTCCCTTACACTTCCCTTTATCTTCTTGTTCTTGCTGACGGGGAATTCTATGAGGCTTTCTGCCTTTGCCTGCTTTCATCTGACTTAGTGTGATCAAGTTTTTATACATTTCTCTGTATTTTAAGTAAAAGAAACTTGTTAAATAACCTCTACACTTTAAATGCCTTTGGCGTGTCCTTTCATATCTTATTAATTTTTTTTTTTATTGTTAAAGCCATTTATCAAACCATTCAGCTCTTAAAGACGGTTAGGGTGGTTGTTTTTTTCCCCTATACAGTGGTCTACACATATACTTTTTATAGTACCACGCTTCACTTCATATCTTTACAATGTACCAATGATATCTTTTTAACATAGTATATTATAAAATTCCATACAACCATCAAATCATAAGCTAGCTCAACATGCATGACAGCATGAGTTCTTCGAAAGTCTCCATTATATCTCTACCGATATGATATCTGTGATATATCTAGATCGTCTAGATTTTTCTGAAATGGTTTCTTGGCAAATTCTGAAGTGTGCTCTAGTGATGTTCCTGACCTAGTTGTTCACCACTGCTTAGCTTGCCCCGGATTTTCCTTCAGTTTATTACCTTTTTTAAGCGCTTTTGATATTTTGATACTTGTCAGTCGGTCTTATCTTCATGAATACCAATACTTCAGATCTGTCCTTTTGATTCCTTCAGAATTTTCACTTGCCAAAAAGGGTTCCGTTTGGTTGTCACTTAGTTTCCTATTGTGAACTTGATATTCAAATATATAGTCTCGATTGGTGGGCTACATCTTTACACAGTTAATGTGATTTGTACTTTTTATCATTAGTTGGGAGAGTTACATTCTTTTACCTGTTACAAGGAGCAAAAAGCATGATAACCTTTATTTGTTTACTTTATTCATTTAGATTACTTTTTTTAATGGTTATTCAGTCAGGCTAAGTTCTAGCCACTGTATATCTATTACATTGCTGCAATAAATCTGTTGGTATTCTTAGGAGTTACAAGCAGAATAAATGAATAAATAACAAATTAGCTCAGTAATGTGCTGTACATAGAAAATAGTAGCGTTAGAGGTTTAATTTCGACACATTAATCTATGAATGGATGGATTTATGTTATGTTTGATCTAAAATGGGTCAAATTTAAAATAAAAACGATCAAACGGTTTGATAGTCGCCTAAACTGTTTTTTTATGCATGCAACCTTTCAAATCATCTGTGTTGAAAAGCTTAGTTTGTTAGTTAACGCTATTATATCTAGTAAAGCATGGACATAGATGTGGTTCTCGGTCAAATGAACCTGACCAGTCCTTTCTTGACCCATGCATGGTCGGTTTTAACCCAAGCTCTGACCTGCTAGTCAGTCCACTTGTTCTGAACATCACGTCACCTAACGTTATATCCATGCTGGCATAATGAGTGCAGAAAATAGCTATAATTCACTATATTCTTTACCCGAACTTTTTCAGAATTTAATGATTCTTATTCTTTTATTCAGCTCAAAGAGGGTTTCATTCAACTGGAGCAAAGAGAATGGGAGGACATGGTCATGATGAGCCAGCATACTTACACTCAAAGCACATGTACAACTTGGACCGGATGAAACACCAGAAGCTGACCATGAGTCTTAGTGTTTTCACAGCATTCAGCATCGGTGTTGGTGTCCCTATTTTTGCTGTTGTTTTCCAGCAAAAGAAGACTGCATCTGGTTAAGCCTCTTATAAATGAAGGGTGCTAGACTCTCTTATTTTTCAATAATGCAGACTAGTTATGAATGCCGTGTAGTACATCATGCGTTTTGAATTTGTTTCGTTCATATGGATATATGACGTTTTTGTGATTTTGTGCATTGGCCGATCAGTCGCCATAAATCTGCATATTTTGAAATTGAAATTGTTATCTGTTTTTTTTTTTTTCTTTTTCTTTTATTTATTTATTTATTTATTTTTTTTATGGTGACGCTAACTGCAGGCAAAGTACCTGTAGCAAATTAGTATCTTCAATGGCAATTTTAAACATAAAGCCTTTAAACTTGTTAAAAATACAAGTTTTTGAAAAATTCAGCTGGTTACAAAAAACCCCAGCTATGCGCCTTAATTTTGGAAGGATTGCAAGATACCAACCTACGTAATACATTGAACTTGGAACGACCGTATCTATGTGCTTATCTATATATCTTGTCACTTAGATTTACTAAGGTCATGAAAATGCTCTGTAAATCAGGATGGGTATTCACTATTCACCAACAAATACAAGGAGAAATATTACTCCAGTTGAGTTTCCTCACCTCATCGCTGAATAGTACGTGATCTAGCAAACTTGAAGTGGTGTTGGATTCTAGTCTCGTATGTTAGTTGGCCAGACGAACAACGTGGTTACCCAAAAAAGAAAACATCAGATAGTGATTTCTAATTAAGGACAGGGAAATGTGTTGGCCTTTGGATTTGACTTCAGTCACCATTGTATTAAGAAATGAAATAAGCTTTGAAATTCACTTCACGTAACAATGCTGTCCCAAAATCAAAATCTCCGCTAAATCAGCAATAAGATCTAAGTCATTCTTGTTGGTTGCTAAACATTAAACAAAAATCACGTTCATTTTCAATCTCCAAACGAGCTATTGCAGGAACGACAAGACACGGTACGAGGAATTTATCCTTATCTTCTTCAACCTCGTCTACCTTTAGTATAAGTGATCTTAGCCATGTCCCATAATAAGATCCGTTACTTTTTCAACCTCGTCTACCTTTCGCTTAACTCGTTACCAACATGTTTTCGTTACCATAATACTGTATCAATGATCTAACTTTTCCATAATCTTAATACAGTACTAAACGATACACTAACAAGCCCAACAAGACCAAGCCTGGAATAACGACTAGGATAATACGACCAATTTTCAGATTTAAAATTAATAATATCAGAGTTGTACGAAATCATGATCGACCAAGTACAATGTCGTTTAAATTGTTGGTGCATTAACATCAAATGAAATATATTTGGTTAGAGAAACTAATTAGTAACCATATGAAATAAATCCAGTTTATTTAGTGTGACACAAGAGGTCTCTCGTTCGAACCTCATAACCTCATTGGCTAAACATCTTTGGGTTGACAAAGGAAAATGTTGTGAAACGGTCACTTGGATACATTGGTTCGGCCGTACATATGATTAGAAAGACTTGCCCTTCCCCAATGTTGATACAAAAGTTGGGCGTTCCTTATTTGAGTTCCTGTTCTCGTACCAATTCGATCTTAATGCTTGAGACATGCGCACTAAGAAAACAAACAAACACCATTAGGCTTATCGTGTGATTGTCTCTCACGATTATCCTCCGGCGTGAGAGTAAGTAATCGGTTTTTAGGGTTATATTGAAGAGTTAGGGTTGTAAGTCGTACCTTTAACGAGAGTTATGATATTGTTTATATAGGCACGAAATCCTTATTGGAAAAGTGCTCCTTACTCTTCGGTATATCCGGTTGTTTTTTATATGTATCCTTAAATAAGAGATATCTATATCAAAACCATAAATAACTTTGGGTTTGGGCTTTCGTGAGCCCAAACCATTAGTATGGTAGCTCAATCATTGTTATGATAGCCCACTCGTGGTGGGTTTGGATCGTAGTAATATTCATTAATCGGGTCCGTGACCCGAGTATGGACTATACGTCATCATGTCCCCCCAGTCTAGTATGTGCATGTATTTACCGCGGATGCTAGACTAGCAACGTTAGCGGTAAGCGTGGGGAAAATTTCAAATATCTACCGCCGAATAATATGGACCATGTATCTAATCCAAAAAGGTCTAAAAAATGTCTCGGTAAATGGGGAGGTCATCCACGTGTCCTTCGGAAAACGTGAAAAAGTGTTGTACCCTATGGTATTCCAGCCACACGATGAAGGTAGTGGGATCCACGTGGCGTCCATCTAAGGCAAGGGGAAACCCTATATAAAGGTGTCCCATTTTCACTGTGTTTACCACAGTGCAAAAAACGCAATTTTTCTTCCCACTAAGAATCCTTTTTCAAGAAAAACTAGTATCTTCAAAGGTAATTTTGTGTGCGCACCCTAGTAAAAATGGTTCGTCAATTAGAAGAGTTTCGCTCTGAGATGGACGAGGATAAACTACGTCAGTTCACCTCCGATTATTTCTTCCCGCTTGCGATGCATCCGGAAGTACCGGATGCGGACGCATGTATTGCAGATTTCCCTGAGGGGAAAATAGGGGTATACACGTGCTTTTTTGAATTTGCAAACCAGCGCGTGCCTATATCCCTATTTTTGAGCGACGTGCTCAACTTCTACCGGCTGCATATCTCTCAGATGCACTGTATAGGTGCAGCGAAAATAACAAATTTTGAGGTAAATTGTCGCTTACTTGCTATAAATCCCACTATCAACCTCTTCCGCGCGTTTTACCACACAACGTGGTCGAACGGGTGGGTAACATTTTCGCAGCGCCCAGGGCGCTATCAGTGTTACACTGATAAAATTGACGCCCTTAGGGGTTGGAGGGAAAGGTTTTTCTGGATAGATGATAGGGTATTCACCACGCTCTCTGAGTTTTATACTCAAGGGACGCTTCCAAAGGATGAGCGCCCAAATCCCGGTACGTACAACGTGGAGGATGCGGAGACCATTAATGGTAACCGCATCCCAATCAACTCCTATCCCGAGGAGTTTCTGGTTCACATGGGAATGAGTCGCAACTACTTCGGGGGAAGTGATGAAGTGCCAACATTTTTGGATGGAAGCGGCCGGGGTGGGTGCTTGTCCTTTCTTATCCTCGCGTTTATAATGTAAGCGCTCTTATATATTTTGATTTTATCAACTAACTTGTTCTTTTCTTGTTCGTTCATGTGTTGCGCAGAGATGGATCTGTTTTTCGTGGTGAGGTTGACAAAGCCCACGCAGGTAACTGTGGGTGTGCGCCCCCTGAGAGAGGGTGAGTTGCCTATCTTGGAGGCTACCGCTGGACGCCTTCTGGAGCCTGCGCAAGAAGAGTCTTCCGATGTTGCGCAACCTGTTGTGAATGCAACACCGGTGCAGACTGTGCCCGCGCAAGGAGTGGCGGCTTCTGATCCCGTGCGCACTGATTCGTCTGACAGTGTTGGATCCTGAAGGTTGATACTGATTCCGAGGAGGAGCGCCAAGGTGCCAAGTGCAAGGCTACTGATGATGGTGGTGAGGGCACCTCCAAGCGCAGACGTCATACTATCAGTGTGGATGAGGCCACATATGAGGAGACGTCCTTATCTTTTGCTGCGCATGAGAATGCTGAGACTTCACCTCCTTCGTAAGTAATAGTTGTTTGATTATTTATTTTCTTTATTCGATGTGCAATTCCTTGACTTCTTTCTGTTTGCGTGTAGTGACAAAGCTGCAGGGGGTGATGCAGCGTTTGTTGAGGGGTCAGTGCCACCCCAAGCGGCTCATGATCATGTGGAGGAGCCGTTGAAGGTGAATGAGGAGATGTCTGCGCAATAACTGATGGAAGAGTTGGGTGCGGCTGTTGAGCGTCAGGCTGAGTTGGTTACTTAGCTCAAGGCTCGGTATGTTGGTGAAAGTAGCAGTCTTGCTCAGAAGGATGAGGAGATTGCGTTGCTGAGGGCGCAGTTGGTTGATGCTCGGACGGATGTAGAGTCCACAACTGCGCATGCTAGGAGGCTTGCAGATGAGAAGCTGTCCTTGATGGTGGAGCTGAAGCACGAGCGTGCCGCTGCGGAGCAGTACAGGTCTAGCTGCACCTGGGGGTTGAAATACTTGCAAGAAAATAGGAGCAAGCATTTCGCCCTGATTGATGAATTCCGCGAGCATGTGGAGACGGCTCTGAAGGTGCAGGAGAGCAAGCTGCGTAAGTTGAGTATTGAGTACGATGAGGAGTTGTATCCTCATCTAGTTTCCTCTATTGCTGAGCGCATGTAGTTATTTCTTCTCTCTTTTTTTTTTCTTTTTTGTTGTATTTTAACTCCTTTGTTATCTTCTGACTCGTGCGTTGTTGTATTCACAGGTGGTTGATCAGTCATGGTCTGCGTTTAGCTGCCATGGGCATCCCAGGAGGTTGTTGAAGCCTTTGGGAAGGTTGTGGAGTGCGCCATGGCGCGTGGCAAAGCTCAGGCTGTGGAGGAGCTTCATGAGAGCAAGATGTTGATGGTGCCGCTTGCAGAAGTGCCTGGGTATAAGGCGGATGCTTTTGATGAGCTTGTGGAGGCCATGGAGAAGATGAAGGTCTTAGACTTTCCCCATATCGCCCGATTAGAGCGTGATCAAGATTATCCTATCAGTGTGATCATGCAGGGCCTGACTCTGGCCAAACACATAGCCGAAGATGCGGAGGCGCAACCTGACTTCTTTTTGAAGCCAGATGAGTCGCAGCTGAAGGTGCATATCTTTGCTCGCCCCCGCCACATGCTCAATCCCTTCGCCCTTGAGAAGGAGATTTCCTTGAAGGAATTCTTAGAGGCCCATTTGACCAGGGTTGCTCACAATAAGGGTATGAAAGGGAAGGCTATTCTCTGCGGTGTTGGCGCAGCCCATCTCCCCAGGTCTTATGGGATTCCCGTCAGCGTACCGACGGTATCTTAGGAGGATAGCAGCCTGCTTAGAAGGCTGAGTGAGGCTGGGGAGTTAGCGTCTACAGCTAGTAGCTCAATTCATATACGTGCTCATAGCATGTAGATATCTATGTAATTTTGTATATGTAATTTTGTATAAACTCGTGGTTCTTATGAATAATAATATTTAACTTTTTCGTATGCCTTGTTTGTATTATTTGTACTTAGATAATTTTGTCTTTTTCGTGAAAGACTTTCCAAGAGTCAAACTAAAACCAAGACATACTTTAGGATGATTTGTATTAAGTGCATAACTTAACAGAAAAAATCATAAGTGTAAGGATAGACCTGCATCATGTTGCAAATACTATATCAATTGACCAAGAGTCTTGGCTCATAAATTGCTAAACATGTACAGTGTACATTGTTTTGCGTATCCTTCGTGGGATGCGCATTAAACTTACTTCAACGTCTTGAAAGTAAGGCGTTTAGTAAGGATGCGTGATCCAGTGTTGATGGGTTTGCAACCCTCTTACTCAACGAGTTAGTTAGTAGGTTTACTCATCCTTTCTGCCATCGTAGGTCTTAGTAAGTGCATGCACGCCATGTAGGCAAAATATAAGGTAACAATATTGAGACATAAGAAAAAATGTGAGCAATAAAGTTAAATGTGTTATGGAATTAGCTAGAAACCACAACGTTTTATTAATACTTGCAAGTTTTTCGAAAATAAAAGACAATTTCCTAAAAAAGAGAATTCAAATACACGAACATTTATTAGGCACATACTAAAGTGCAGAGTTGTCTGTGCGTGGGCCGTAGCCTTTCCTAAATATAGCATCTCTTGAGATTGCAGATATTCCAAGTGCGTGCTAGCTCATGGCCCTCCATATTACGCAGCTTGTATGCGCCGTTGCCTAGTGCTTCTGTGACTTCATAGGGTCCTTCCCATTTGGGTCCAAGCTTACCCGTGTCTTCTGCGTGGCTTGCATCATTGGCGCGGTATACAAAGTCTCCTGGCCTGAAAGAAGTGTGTTTGACTTTTGCATCATAATACTTCTTCATCTTTGACTTAGCCTTTGCTTCATGTATAGTTGGGCGTTCGCGCCTTTCTTCCAGCAGATCCAAGTCTATGCGCATTCATCGTCGTTTGTTGCAACATTTATTTCCGCCGTACGGATAGTTGGCATTCCAATCTCAGCTGGTATGACAGCTTCTGTTCCATAGACAAGAGAGAATGGTGTGTCTCCAGTACTGGTTTTTATTGTCGTACGGTGCGCCCATAAAACATGTGACAATTCATCCACCCATCTTCCTTTATGTTTGTCAAGGCGCGCTTTTATTCCTTCGCCCAAACTGCGATTCGCGCGTTCAACTAAGCCATTGGTTTGTGGGTGCTTAACTGAAGCAAAGTGTTGTGTAATGTTTAATTGCACGCACCGGTCTTTGAACGGGTTGACACATAATTGTTTTCCATTGTCCGAAATAATCTCTCCAGGTAGGCCAAAGCGACATACAATGTTGTCCCAAACGAAGCGTTTGACTTGGTTGCCTGTGATGCTTGCCACTGCTTTTGCCTCAATCCACTTAGTAAAATAATCTATAGCTACGACGAGGAATTTTAGCCCTCCCGCTGCAACTGGAAAGGGGCCTGCGATGTCAATGCCCCATTTATAGAATGGCCATGGTGAGGTGATGGGAGTTAGCTCTTGTTGTGGTCGGCGCGGAATTGGCCTGTGGACTTGGCAATCGCTGCATTTCTTAATCATATCCCGCGCGTCGCGGTGCATAGTAGGCCAATAGTATCCTGACCGCAGGGTGCGCGCCACTACAGACCGTGGTCCTGAGTGCATACTGCATGAACCAGCGTAGATCTCTCAGAGTACGTAATCTGCCTGAAGGGGTCCAACGCACCGGAGCCATGGTTGTAGGAATGAACGTCGATATAGGATGCCATCTCGGAGTTCAAATCTCTACGCTGTGCGCCGTACCCTACGAGCGTCCTTCTGTTCTTGTGGCAAAATCCCTTTGCTTATGAATTCAATGATAGGTGTCATCCACGTAAGATCCTGTTCCTCTATCACCGTAGATATTTCCATCTCCGAGATTGATTTATTTTTCAGAGTTTCCACCAATACCTGTTTTGATAGGTGCGCAAATCTTGTAGATGCGATCTTGCTAAGCGCGTCAGCTTTCTTGTTTTCCCCTCTAGGGACTTGTTTGATGGTGAACCTATTGAAATTCTGAATTAAAGACTTGGTTTTTTCGAGGTATTGGACCATGTTCTCTTCTTTAGCCTCATATTCACCTAGTACGTGGTTGGCTACTAGCCGGAAATCTATGTTTGCCTCTAGGTTGCGTACACCCATTTGAGTTGCAATACGTAGTCCAGCAAGTAGAGCTTCATATTCTGCCTCATTGTTTGTGGCTGTGAATTCAAAACGGAGTGCGTAAGTGAATTCCACTCCGTCTGGGTTAGTGAGGATAAGGCCTGCGCCTGATCCATCTACGCATGAGGATCCATCTGTGAATAGAATCCATGGTTCTTGTAATTCTACCTTTCTCGTTGGAGGTGGAGTATCGGTATCTGGCTTCTCAATAATAAAGTCAGCTAATATTCGTCCCTTGATTACAGTGCATGGTCTATACGAGATGTCGTGCTCGCTCAACAACACACTCCATTTTTGTAGCCGTCCTGATGCGTCAGGTTTAGAGATAACTTGTTTGATAGGTTGGTCCGTTATTACAGCTATTGGGTGCGCCTGAAAGTATCTGCGCAGTCTTTTAGCTGCAAATACTAAAGCTAGGACCAGCTTTTTCATAGCAGAGTAGTTAGTCTCCGTCTTCTTAAGCGCTTTGCTTACAAAGTATATGGGTGTTTGAACGGAGTTCCTATCTGTCAATAGCACCGCGCTGACTGCTCCATGAGTTGCAGATAAGTACATGATCAATTCTTCTCCTGGTCGGGGTGTGACAAGTTTGGGAAGCGCTGCAAGATGTTGTTTAAGCTGTTGAAAAGCTTCCTCCGCCTCCTCAGTCCAACGAAAGTCTTCCTTTTTTGTGCACTTCGTGAGTGTCTTAAAGAGAGGGAGTGACTTGTCTGCTGATTTGGACAAGAATCGATTTAGTCCAACTAGCTTTCCGTTTAATGACTGGACTTCTTTCAATGTGCGTGGTGAAGGGAGATCAATGACAGCTTTTGTCTTTTCTGGGCAGGGTTTGATGCCATCAGGTTCTATTAAATATCCAAGAAACATGCCTTCTGTCGCGCCAAAAGTACACTTCTTGGGGTTTAACTTCATGTTTATCTTTCCCAGTGTTTTGAATGTCTCCTTGATGTCGCGCACCAATTCTTCCTCAATATGACTCTTGATGACAAGGTCATCGATGTAAACTTCCAGGTTGCGACCTACTTGCTTTTCAAATGTCGTGTCCACCAATCGCTGGTATGTTGCTCCCGCGTTCTTTAGACCAAAGGGCATTTTTGTATAGCAATAGACTCCTTGACTCGTGTGGAAGGCTATTTTCTCTTCATCTTCCTCAGCCATCTGAATTTGATGGTACCCTTTGTATGCGTCTAGGAAACATTTAAAGGGATATCCACACAGAGATTCTATCTTCCAATCTATCTCTGGTAGCGGGTAGCAGTCCTGTGGACACGCTTTATTAAGAACAGTAAAGTCTACGCACATTCTCCAACTGCCATCACTCTTTTTTACCATTACTGGATTGAAAAGCCAGTCATGGTAGTAGACTTCCCGCATGATGCCTGCGTCTACCAGTTTGTGTACTTCTTCCAGATGGCTTTTGCGCGATCTGGAGCTTGGCCGCGCTTTTTCTGTCGTATTGGAGGAAATCCTTGTCGGATTTGTAGCTTGTGCTCCGTGATAGATCGTGGCACTCCAGTCATGTGCTTTGGTTCTCATGCAAAGATATCTAGGTTCTTTTGCAAGAGTGCTCACACAGCTGCTCTGCCTTTGTCAGATAGCGACCCTCCAATTGATATTTGTTGATCTGGGTAGTCAGAGTGAATGGCAACTTTTAGGTTTGGTATTTTAGCTGCGCGCTGTTCTGGAACCTTCTTCACTTCACTGGTTACTGTGTTGAATTCTTTAGGTGACACAGTGGTATTGTAGAGGGTGACAATGCCTCCTTTTACTGGGAATTTGAGCATCCCATGCGTTGTGGATGGTACAACACGCATGGATGATATTCCAGGTCTCCCAATAATGCCGTTGTACGGTGAAGGAGACTTGATTACCATGAAGTTCATCCAGGTCGCTGTAGAGTGTTGTTCATCACCAACGACTACAAGTAAGCGCAGTTGCCCCATAGGCCATATCTTCCCTCCTGTGAAGCCAGTTAGCGACGTCGTGGCCGGAATTAACTGACTTTGTATCTCAGGTCGCAGCCTCTTGAAACAATGTTCATACAGAATGTCTGCGGATGCTCCTCCATCAATATACATGCGGTGGATATTGTGTTCGCCAGTATGTATCTCAATGGTTAGCGGCTCTATTACTGCGTTGTCCGCAGCTAGAGTGGGGAAGGATATTTCATTCCCAAAATAGAATTTTTGGCTGATTTTTTGCTTCTTCTTTCGCTGCCATGACTGTATCATGTAAATGATGCCAGCTTTATCTTTGGGTGGCTCTTTCTTACCTCCATTCTTTTGTTTATCCTTTTCTTCTTTAATATTCTTAACGAGGTGATCCATTCTACCCTCTTTTACTAATTTGTCGATTAGTTGTCGTAGTTGGACACACTCGTTGGTTGTATGGCCCTTTTGTCCATGGTATTCACATTATTCATTCCCTACACGCCGATTCTCTGGGGTGTGCATTGGTGGGGGGTTTTGGGAAATTTGCGCCTTCTGTTACAAATATCTCCTTCGAAGTCTTCGTGAGGGGGGTATATTTTTCATTATCTCGTCCGCTTCCCTTACTGCGATAATTCTTGCTGCGATTGCTACTCTGGTCATTGGATTGTCTCCTAGGCTGTTCGTGCTGCCTATAATTTAAGTAGCCTTTTTTGCTATCTGCAGCAGCTGCTTCTCCTTGGATGAAGGACCTTGTGCGCTTCATTAGTTCATCAAAGGTTTGGGGAACCTTATCATTTAATTTCCTAATGAGTTCTGGGTTGTTAATCCCATTCATAAACCCTGAGATTTTCAGCACTTCAGGACACGCCTTGACGTGTATACATTCATCCTTAAAGCGCTCCACGTAAGAACTTGTTGATTCCCCTTGGCGCTGTTTTACTCTGGCCAGTTCAACAGGGTTCTTGGCGAACTTCTTTCTTTGAGTGAAGTTCAAACGGAATGCTTTCCGCAACTCTTCAAACCCGTTTATGCTTCTTCGTGGAAGCTTGCTGAACCAAGTTCGCGCATTCCCTACCAACGTGGAGTTAAACATATGGCACCACACAGGTTGTGGCCAATTTTCGATAGCGGCAGCGGATTCAAAAATTTGTAGGTGATCGTCAGGATCACCCGTTCCATTATATGTTTTAACATTGGTGGGCATGCGCCTTTTCTTGTGATCCGAATAATCGCTGATGCGCCGTGTGAATGCATCAATCTTTTGGCGGCGCCAAGGAAGAGATATATCTTCGTCATCTTCTTCGTGGTGTCTTCCTCTGGATTTCCAGTGTCCTGTCTCTTTGTCCTCGTTGTTCGAGGAGTCACTTGAGGAAGAGGTATCCCTTCTGCGGCGCTTACGCCGTTTTTTCTCAGAGTCTGAGCTTCAGGGGCTTTCACTTGGGGAAATTCGTCTTCCCAGTCTATCATGGATCCTTCTGCTTCCAGACCTTGAAGAGCTCTCGCTCGGTGAGCGTTTCCGTCTAAGTCTATCTTGCATCCTGCGATTACCAAGTCTAGCGTGGACATTGGTACGCCTCTCGTCGTCCTCGTACTCCTCCGAGTATTGTGAATCAGATGCTGTACCAAGTCTATCGTGGACATTGGTACGCTTCTCACGCCCCTCCTTCTGGTAGCATGATGGGGATGTTTTGTACTCAGGGTTAAAGTTAAGCCGGGCTTGTAGGCTCTGGCTTGACCTTCTCCTAGCTTCCTCTTGCATGAGGTTGGTTAAAGTTTCATAATTTTGAGATACAAAATTACTTAACGTTAACTCTGGCGCGTTCTCTTCTAGCGCAAGGATATTTGCTTCCATATTAGGTCCCCTATCTCGGTTAGGCGCGCCTGGCGGCACAGTGTTGTCCACGATGGGTGCCGTTTGATGGGGAGTATTGAAGAGAGTGCACTGAAGTTCTTCAGTGCTCGGAACCACCGTGGTGGTCCGAGCAGTCCTTGTGGGCAATTCTACCGTTGGGAGAGGTAGGGTTGTTCTCGTTTCTTGGTGATCAGGAGCGCTGGTTGTTCCAGAGGCTTGTCGAGGGATTGGATCTTGATTCTTCCTCTTCTGGGAGTCACCATGTGTCTTTTCCAACTGCGGAGTCCGCTGACTTGAGTTTTTATGTTTCGTCATTCTAGTTCTTAGCGTAGGGTCCCACGGATGGCGCCACTTATTGATACAAAAGTTGGGCGTTCCTTATTTGGGTTCCTGTTCTCGTACCAATTCGATCTTAATGCTTGAGACCTGCGCACTAAGAAAACAAACAAACACCGTTAGGCTTATCGTGGGATTGTCTCCCACGATTATCCTCCGGCGTGAGAGTAAGTAATCGGTTTTTAGGGTTATATTGAAGAGTTAGGGTTGTAAGTCGTACCTTTAACAAGAGTTATGATATTGTTTATATAGGCACGAAATCTTTATTGGATACATGCTCTTTACTCTTCGGTATATCCGGTTGTTTTTTATATATATCCTTAAATAAGAGATATCTATATCAAAACCATAAATAACTTTGGGCTTGGGCTTTCGTGAGCCCAAACCATTAGTATGGTAGCCCAATCATTGTTATGATAGCCCACTCGTGGTGCGTTTGGATCGTAGTAATATTCATTAATCGGGTTCGTGACCCGAGTATGGACTATACGTCATCACCCAAATAATTTAAACATGAAAAACCTCATTCGTTCACCTGTTGCTTTGCAAAAGAAAATATACTCATGCGAAGCAAATAAACAGTCACGGTGCCGGATCATTTAGAAAGTGGAATAACTCTACAAAGTCTAAAAAGTAATATAGACCGTTGGATCATAATACAAGATTTGATCAACTAAAGATGTACATATACATATAGGGGCATACTGGTCATTATACTTCTTAATCTTCCAGCATCTTTCCTCTCTTTATTCCTCACTGACTCCTCCATCTCAAATCCACAACCACCACCATTGCACCGTCACCATCACTGTCACCATCGCCGTCAAAATCACAACCACTACACAACATTTTTCCGATCTGTCATCATCATCCCCAATACCCCACAACAATTACATAACATCAGCAGTTAAAACCTACAAAATCCCCGAAAGAACAATCGATAAATCATTTTTTCATAAATAACAAATCAAATCACAGATCACGTGTCTCTAATTAATCAATATCTAACAGTTGAAAAATTAAAAAACAATTATTAATAGTAGATCTAGATTACAGATCAGTGAAAATGATCGGAAAACATACAGGAGAAGACAAGAGCAGCAGCGACACCAAGGAAGCCGAAGAACGGTGCCGTTTCATCGCCGGAAAAAGTTGAAGACATGATTATGAGTTAGATCTGAAGCAGACTTATTATGATCGGATCTGATCTGATGTTTTTTTTTTCTTAGATATTGAAAATTGATTGATCTGATGTTTTTTTTTTTCTTTTTTTTTCTTAGATATTGAAAATTGATTTAGAAGATCAGATGATTATGTTCAAAAAAAGATCAGATGATTGTATTTATGGGATGTACGGAGTTGGTTATCATGTGGTGAGTGATTTTTCTTTTAGTTTTGTTGATTGGACCTTGGGGTATTGTGGAGTTTTTAGTTTTAATCCCCTATATTAAGCATCCATATCAAAAGTATTCATTTTGTTCATCAGTTTTTTTTTTTTTTTTTATATATACAATACCACAATGTTCATCAGTTTTCCTTGATATTGTTAATCAGTTACATTACAGTATTCATCAGTTATATTACGTTATTCATCATTTATTTTTGATAATGTTCATCAGTTCAAGTTAGTATTGTTCATCAGTTTATCAATTTTCTAATAAAAAAACAATGTTAATTAGTTATTTTTGACATTGTTCATCAGTTATTTTTGATAACGTTCATCAGTTAATTTTGATAACGTTCATCAGTTATTTTTTATAATGCTCAGCAGTTATCGAAAAAATAACGTTCATCAGTTATTTTTAATATTGTTCATTAGTTATTTTTAATAACGTTCATCAGTTATTTTAACATTGTTCATCAGTTATTTTTGATAACGTTCATCAGTTAGTTTTTATAATGTTCAGCAGTTTTCGAAAAAATAACGTTCATCAGTTATTTTTAATATTGTTTATTAGGTATTTTTAATAACGTTCATCAGTTATTTTTTATAAGTTCATCAGTTATTTTTGACATTGTTCATCAGTTATTTTTGATAACGTTCATCAGTTATTTTTTATAATGTTCAGCAGTTTTCGAAAAAATAACGTTCATCAGTTATTTTTGATAACGTTCATCAATTATTTTTTATAATGTTCATCAGTTATTTTTTATAATGTTCAGCAGTTTTCAAAAAAAAAACGTTTATCAGTTATTTTTGACATTGTTCATCAGTTATTTTTTTATAACGTTCATCAGCTATTTTTGATAGCGTTCATCAGTTATTGTTCATCTTTAACGTGCGATATCTCACTCACATCATATTGGATTTGAGTGATTCAAATTTCTGGGTAAAAGATGGCCAAAAAGCTACAACTTTCGTATTTTAAGTTTTGCAAAATTCGACCTTTAAACTAGACAAAATTAGAGCCGAAAATGCCAAAAATTTCAAGAAAATTAACACCCACTTAAAATTTGAAAAAAAAAAGTTACGATTCATATATCATAATGCATACCAAATTAAAGAGAATTAAATTTAAAAAAAATATGGTGAAATCGGTTTTACATAAAAGTTTGTCGTTTAAAAGTTATTTACATTTGAAGTTTTGAGGTGGAATAAAGAAAAAAGTTAAAAGGACCAAAATGCCCCTTAACCGAATTTTAAAAGAAAAAAGGGAGGGAGTGGGTGATGGACACTTATCACATTGTGAGTGGCTTTCTAGCCTTTTTAATTTTGTTTACTATTTAAAGGATCGCATCTCAAACAGTCACGTACGCACATTTAACATTGTCATAGGCGATAATTGACATTTATTGACCTATGTTTACAAACAAGAAGAATATCTTTTGTAGAGAGGGCTTAAAAATATGAAACTCTTGCTATTATATTTAAACTCTTAAAATTTTACAAAAGAAAATGATTTGTATGCTTCCAATATGAGCCTAAACTTAAACCTAAAGATTTGATTAATGCACTAATTATAATGCTCGCGTATGCGCGGGTTTTTTTAAATTTTTTTGAAATAATTATTTAAAAATTTTAATCATATTGTTAATTGCATCTTATCTATATTTTCTGTATTTATCTTCTACTTGTGTTGTGGATAAATATAAAATAACTAATCTTTTTTTTAAATATCTTATCTATATTTTTTGTATTTATCTTCTACTTGTGTTATGGATAAATATAAAATACTACCTAATAAGAAAATAATTTTTTTTAAATAAAATCTTTTATATAATAAAAGAATTACATCATTTCGGAGTGTTTTTGTAAATCCCTTCTCATTGAAAAAAAATTTAAACAAATAGGAGAGCTTGATTTTGCCACATAGGCGAAATCGAGCAATGTGATTGGTCAATAAAAAGTCAAAATTAAATTGATTTTGGTCAAACTTAATAAATTTGGTGGAGAAAATTGGTTAAGAAAAAAAATGCTTAAAAATATAGGTGTCAAATTTATGAAAATAAAAACTTAAAAAAGAGGAAGTAATTAATAAAACTTTGGTGGTTGAATTTTAAATAAATTATATAGAGTTAAGTGTAAAATTAAAAGTTTCCATGTTTTTTATTAACTTTACAAAAAAAATAAATAACCCCTTACACTTTATACCCCATATATTTTATAATATTAACTTTGTTTAAAATTACATGAGTGTTAGTATTAGTTTTTAGACTTTAATATATTAAAATTACAAAAATTGGTAAATATGCGAATTAGTTTTAATACACGTTAAATATTTTTTAAACTAATGTTAGTTTTAGACTTTTCTAGAATACCTTTTTTTAACAAAGACTAATGTTATTCTATTTAAAAGTTTAATTATGCTTACACGGGTTTGAATATTAAATACGTCTAAATGCAATTTGTTGTGTGCATTTTTTAAAGGTAGATTAAGTATCAACACATGATTGTCGTGGAAGAATTTTCTACGCCTGCTCAAGGTATGAATGTATAATTAAGTTGAGTTGCTGATTTAGATAATACATGAATGTATTTTAATGTACAAAAGATGTGTTTTAGTGCCTATATGGGAAATTTTATTTTAGCAGGTGTCTTTGAATGAGTTAATAAAACTTAGCAGGTATTTGCTGTCATTGATAACACTATGGGTGTCAACCAACGGTCAAAAACTTTGATGATTTAGGCCAATTGTGAAAAAAGTTGCACTAAAGTGAAAGGTCGGTAAAGATTCAAACAATCCTAAAAGACTTGCGAATGTACTCTTTGTCATTTTTTTCATTTTCTTATACATGTAATAATAATTTCCTTATATAGTTCGGTATCAGAGAAAAATTATTCTTATACATTATACATAAACATATTCTACCATTACATCTTTTTTTGTTTCTTTTTATGTAATAAAGAAGTTATAGTGTAAGCATCTATGTTAATTTGGTAATTTTATGATCAAACATGAGAATAAATAGCATAAACTTATTAAAATACATTTTTTCAAATAAAAATGTACATTAGTAAACATGGTATCATAGTTATTCATAATCAAGGAAATTAATCAATCTTCAGTGCTATCTAAATATGCTACATATTGTAACAAAAATATAAGTAAAAGAAATACCACAATTACAAAACAAATCATAAATTGATAGCACGGGTTTGCAAAACTAAAACCATATCTCACTAACATCTTATGCAAGTCAAGTATTATCATGAGATTTTCCTTGAATAATAAAATATTATTTTTAATCCAAAAGTATTATCCTAAAATAATAGGTAGATTATAACATATATACATGTTTTTTTTTTTTTTTTTTTTTTTTTTTTTTTTTTTACCAAGAAAAATCATTTAAAACATGTTAAGTGATTCATTTTCTTAATTGATAATAATATATAATCAAAAAGAAAATTTAAAAACCATGTGCGTGCACATGTATTATAACTAGTTATTACTAAATCAGGTATGAATTGATTTTTTTGAAATACAAAATTCTCAATAAGAGTTTTGTTTTATTATATAAAAGATTTGAGAAAGTGATTGGTTAACGACGATGAAAGAAAATAAGGAGTTTTTTTTTTACCAACTAGTTGCTTCCTACAAAAAAATATTTACTATTGTGAAGCAAGTCTAGAAGTATTGCCTATCGTATATCCTTTTATTTTCTTTTCAATTTTTTTGCGTTGCAACGTCAACGAAGAAACAACAATCTTTTGTAATGTAGTACTACAAACTTAACCAAGCCTACAAATAAAGTAAAATTGGTTCAAAATACAAAAATCAACAAAATTCAAACTACAATTTATGCTAGTGCCAAATGATAAATATCCATGATCCTTTGCAGCATCATTGTTCACAACAGTGACTCGAGTCACTATGTCAAAGTTATTAGGAATCATGTCTAAATCGACATTTACTGGGCTCATCCTTTTTTCTTCTAGCATACATATAAATAAGCATGAACAAAATTTTACGTGTGTGAATTATGTTGTAGTAAATGAAAATTGTAACGTTGTTGTCACGTCTGGATACAAATACATAAATTACAGTAAAATTGACTAGAATTGCAATTTGCAACAGTCGAACCATATCAAAACCAAAACATAAATCAAACTGAAGAACTAATCAAAATCAATCCCGAAGTAAACAACTAAAACGAGATAACAAACTCATCCAACTAACCAAACGGACCAATGAACTAATAAGGTATATAACCACATAAAAATATATGTCAAAATCCCGTGCGTGCAAGAGCATTATAACTAATGTTAATGATAACCAAATACTGATGGGTAGTTTCAATAATATTAGATGGTGAAGAAACAACCGTAACGAACATGGCCGGAGTACTCCAACGGTATGTCAAGTCTTGTCCAAATAAGGTCTTTAAGATCCAATATATAAGCGTCATGGGGATTGTCGTAGTCTGGTTTGCTAGTCAACAATAGATGTCCAGGGAATGGGGTTATGTATGGTCTGTTTGCCACAGCGGCTGGGAGTCTTGCAACAAATTTCCAATTGCCATCGTCGTCTAATACTAGGAGGTTATTAGCAGAGCATGAATACAGTTTACGATTAGTACCTTGGACACAATATGTCGGAGATTTAATAATCTTATCTTCATCATTGCCGTTTCTCAGCAGTAGCCACTGTCTTGATGACGCATCAAAAATTTCGAGGCTCTGGTGGTAGTCCTGCATATCACATGCATATCCGTTGATGACGTGGAACTTGCCAAGGTGAAACAAACCTTTGCAGAAACCTCGCTCTTGTGGTGCCATGTCAGGTAGTTGTGTCCAAGTGTTTGTTGACACATGATATGCCCATGCTGAATTAAGCGAATTCTCATTGGCGTCACACCCACCAGCAATATATATCGTTCCATCACCATCGGCAGCACACGCAAATAACCATCTATGCCCACCAGGCATGTTGGCACCACGACGCCACTTGAACGATAGGAAATTAAAAACAAGAACCGAATCAAAATATTCCTCACTCCCACGGCCTCTTCCACCCATAACAATGAGATCCCACCCAGAAGCAACCATCTGAGACGTAACAGGAAATCCAGCTTCAAACTCTGGTATAGGAGGCAACTTCCACCAGCAACCTGTTTCAGGCTCAAGAGCAACAAGACGGTACGGGGGATCAGCATAATTGTACCCACATCTATACCCCCACAGACTCTGAGCGAGAATGACCAGAGATTGAGCTTTGTTTGCAGACTTGCGGGCACGATAAAACTCGGGCAGCTCCATCTCAGTTTTCCAAGCTTTACAAACTGATTTCAAACTAAGAATCTCCCTGAAGGGAGCTCGAACTAAGCACTCAACACCAATGTCATGTTTAAGACCTGGGATTAGATCCATCATCATTGATCCCGAGCCTTTTTTTTTCAACTGATATGTAGGGAAATTATTAAAATTTTATCGACTCTTTTATCATAAGATCAAAAAAATTGTCAATTAGTCCTACATACAGAATGTTTCAACAAGTTGTATATGCTATGGTATTTATAGACTTGAAACCAATAGCCGACTTAAACAATCCTAGACCACCGACCCTTAACAATCCCTCCATCATAAGAACTCTTGACAAATTCTATAAACAAATACTACAAAATAACTATCTAGTGACTTAAAACAATGGTTTGCCTCAGAGGTAGTGACAATATAAATTGCATATCAACATTATATTTGTTCTGATAATACGTGCAAATAAATGCATCATTGGCAAACAAATTAGTTTAAAAAAAAAAAAAAAAAAAAAAAGTCAAAGAGATTCCCACAGAGAAATCTATCATCACTTGCAACAAAGTAAATAAATTTGTATTGAAAATCATTTCTTAAAAAATAAAAAATAAATAAAAAAATAACTGTAGAAAAAAATGAAGAAATTGCCTCAGATTATAGGTTGATTTCAGAGTGTTAACTCAAAGTATATTTATAAACCATCATGGGCAATAACCATCAAAAGTAAAGTATATAAAAAAAAGTATTGCATCAAAGAGATTCCCATTATAGACTTGGTCGAACATTAATAATCCAAAATAAATTTGAACTTCTGATGTCCCTGTCTTGTTATCATCATTTGCAATATAAAAAAAAAAAAAAAAAAAAAAAACAAATAAAGAGATTTAAAAAACATAAGTTGTTGCAAAATAAAACAGTAAAACACATCATCGAAAAACCAATAATTTATGCCTCAGATTTTTGGTTGATTTCATAGTGTAAATACTCAAAGTATATTTAATACCCATCATAGGCATAAACAAGATTTATACAAAATCATAATATAAACCAAAAGATACAAAAATTAAAAAGGAGGCTGAGATAGGTTTGAATTAGGGTTATGTGTGGCCGGTATATATATATACAAAATGAGGCCAGAAGATGGTTGCTAGGGCACAATTTTAAGCTATGGGCCTGAGTCAAGTCAAAGCCCATTAGACTACTTGTAATAGAGTGACCTAACAATGTGACCAAACTGATTTGTCACTTTAACGTCAACTCCGCTTCTCTCTTTTACACCAAACACATAATCAAATACTCGTACTTCGTACTTGTAATGAGACTACCCTGGTCACCACAAAAAACGTACCCTCAAAAATAAATTAAACACACACACACAAACATATTCAATTCATTCAGTCAACGAGATATGTAAGGGGGGACGCGTTTAAAATGGGCAACCAACCGAACCCCATGGTCGTTGTTAGGAGTAGTCTTAAGGATATTATATGGCCATTTTGACATCTTTTTATTCAGAATAAACCGTCTAATGGTACTTCATTTTTTAAAAGTCTGCATTAACTTGGCAATTACTCACTTTAGAAGTTACTAGAAAATTTGAACAAGTGGCAATTACAAAGTATGAAATATCAGAACTGATTATACATGAACTTATATGGGTGTAGAAGGCATATCATGAAAGGGAGTATATTAGCTACAATATTTTGTAGCTAATTGGCTACAATATTGTGCTATAAATTGTGAGTCCCCGACTCTTTTTGTGGGTCCTGAATTCTTTTTGCAGGTCCGTGATTAATTTCTTTGTATTATTGGTGGTGGATTGTAGCCAATTGGCTACAAAAATTGTAGCCAAGCTATCCCATCATGAAATAAAAAAGCAGGGTGTTGTGTAAAAAAGGTGTTTTCAGTAAAGACTAAATTTGCTTGAAACATGAACAATCAAAAAATGTACATGTACTACTACTTTGTTTTAGTTTTACAAGGGAAACAAAAAAAAACGGAGAAAATGTCAAGAAAGAGATATCAACAGCGGGTGAGGGAATCAAATAATTTGATGCTTAAAACAGCTAAGTGCTTTTTGAAAGAAGTACTCTCCTTAGATGGAAAGCTTCCCCTTGATTTCCATTAAGTAACCTTTTCTCTAAGAAACAAGCAGACAGCTGCTTCAGTAGTCTCTCCAGATAAGAATGCAAGCAGCTTCGCTGGTCTTTCAGCGCTGGATTTGTAGATAATATCATCGCATTCACAGCATCTGCCACGTTTTCTCTCTGTGCGTCCTCCAGTAGATATCCAACTGGTGATTTCTTTGGCTCTAGGTATGCCAACAACGCAGCACAGTCCTACACATCACACGCAAACAATCCAAATCTCAAAAGGCAGCAAACTATGGTTAATCACATAGTTTTATGCACATACATAATACACTTTTGTAAACTTTCAGCATGTATAAAAAAACAAAGGGTCAAATTTGACAACGGTAGTTGCTATGAACAGCCAGTTTATTGTCATCCAGCGGGAGGATTTACGATTTCATATAGAACAATTACATTAAATATGAATACGAAAGCTGTATTTAGGGCAACGATATAAATTTCGAATAAAGTAACTTAAAAGAGATTCTACACTTGAGTATACATTCTAACCCCTTTCCTTTTTAGCTTAAGTGTTTCAATCCTACCCATCTGATCTATTAATCCAAATTGACCCATTCTCAGACAGATACATCATAACTTCTATAGAAATCACCCTAGCCCAGAACCTTGTCAAAATAGGCGGCGTAGGTCTTGTTTGTATATATCAGCCAAGTGAATCATGCAAGTTAGTGAAGACTCTAGTTTTTGCTTCTATTCCTGATTTTTTGTTAGAAGGTTACCTTAACAAGATCTTCATAGTCTTTCAAGCAATAGAATTTTTCAAAATGAGCCTTGCCATAAAACACAGCTTCCTCCAGACTTCCAACCTGAAAAACAAATAATAGACCAACATAAAGATATATTGCAGATTAGTATTCCCTATCTTCATATATCCACTATTGTAAAGTATAGAGAATGACCATTCAAAAACAGAATAATGCTTCACATACAATAACTGAAAAAGAAAAACTAGAATTCCTGAACCGCCCAAAACCAGTTTGTGTCATTAATAATGGTTTAAAATGATAATAGTATCATATCCATAGTATCATAAGCCTTAATAATCACAAAATGTCAGAAAAGAAATATCATTTACCCGAACTAGTTCGATGAACTTTTGACAGTGTAGCATAAAACAAATGACTGAGGTATCATCCTGCAGGGAAAAAGGAAAATTCCAAAAATAATCAGTAGAAAATCAAATAATAATATACAGCATAGCATCACACATGGAAAGGACAAGAGAGCCAATAGAGTATATCTGTAACCTAAACTTATATTGAAAAAATGGATACAGCTCGAGGGCTGTTCGAAACTTGCACTCGACATAAAGGAGCTGCATTTTGATTTATGGAAACATATTTTTCAAACTACAAGATAGACATGGAACTTTTTTGCTAACTGAGTAATTGACAACCAACATCTTTCAAATGATATTATAGGTTTACAGCAAGGATCATTTGTCTACTGAACTGTACATGAAAGCATATATGGCCAACTCAAGGTGATAAATGCATTTTTTTTTCTTTTACACTAAAAAATCTGCAACATTGCACTGACACTTTCATGTTTCGTAAGATTGTTGAAGAAAGTCTAACAGAAAAACACTTTATATCCCCAAAACAAAAAAAATAGTTATGTCTTAGTAAATAAAAGGTCAAAAGCCCATTGTTTTGTTTACTACACAAGGAATTCTGGGTAAGCGGCTGCTCGCAATTAAGGTACAAATTATAACAGCAATATCTAATGCATTAGACACTTTACCTGAACAATTACAGGATACCACTCACGTAGCTTAGCAAATGCATCATCAATTTGACCGTCCTTGATTTGCTTCGAAAGGAAAACCGTAATAGATAAGTCAAAGGTTGAAAATTAACAAGCAGCTTATCATAAACATGCTACAACAATTTTTAATGAAGAGAGCACCATCACACATGAAATCAAAGCAATCGGATACAGCTATTAGAAGGTATCCGAAAGCAACGTAAATACTACAAAAATATATTTCTGATCCTTTAAAACTGTTCACAGATGTTGCCTCTGAACAAGGTAGAAGCTCAGCAGGAAGCATGATATTAATAAGAAACATATGTCGCAATTTGGTATATAAACCTTAGGGTATATGTATTAAGTATTTAGCTGTATCACAAATGTCATTCTAGCCTCTGGTATCTAAAATGCTACTCCTTTACACCAACTTAAGAGTTCTCACGTCAAGTGGGATCCAAATGAGACCCGGAAGCAGATCAAGAAAACGGGATCCAATTTCTTTGGGTATCAGGGAATGATACCCTGGCAAATTTAAAATGGATCCAAATTTGAAATATTGAAATGCATATATATGTTTTTTTCTATGCAATGACATATCATACCTGTCGAAGAATTTTTCTGTGGTGTAACGCATACTGGTTATGCTCATTGAAGCCATTATCATAAAAACCAGTAATAGGAGGCACTGAAGTTAGGGTAGCCTCATCAAAGACAGACAGAGTTTCCTCGTAACCATAATGCTGTAGGTAGGAACGAACAATTCTGATACAGCCAAAATAAATTAAAGGACCATTTCAGCATGATCAAAATAGAGATACAAACTATGAAACATGAAAATAACAATTGTGTAACAGAATCAAAGGGAAAAATGCGCAAAAAAAATAATAATAAAAATAAAAATAAAAAATAACAAACTTATAGGCCATGGTGCCCTCAAACTTTTCATAAATTAGATATAACTGATCAATGACTCCCTTTATTCATAATGAGCTAAAAATCATGATTTGATCATATTTGAAAAGCAGAGAATTCCATAGCTTCTTTTTGAAGATATTCCAATATCAAATGAGAAACATATTCAAGAACGAAATCTTCTATACCAAGCCTAACAATATCAGAAGATATTTTATATGTATTTAACTTGAAAGATACGGTTAAAATCTCTAATGTTGTGCAGATAGATGTTGGAATATGTCCAAGTGACACAAGTTCGATGCACCAAATTTAAAAGCAATGGAAATAAAATAGAGTACGATACACACCCATAACTGGCCGTCGGTGAGATGGTTAATCGTTCAATAAACCTCTGATGTTCTGCTCTTTGTGATGCTTCATACGCCTGTTCACGAAGGAAACAGCAAAACATATGTCAGCCACATTATATAAATAATGCAAGAAAATAGAATTAACCAATTGATCACGTATTATGTATTATACTATACTATTATGCATGATACATCCAACGTATACTTTTGGTTTTTGACCTTCTGAACTCATCAAGGATAAGGACTGGAGGATAAACGTTAAATAATCTTATAGCATCATGATAGCATCATGATCCAATAAGAGTTCACCGATTCATTGCATTATGATACGAGTAATGTTTTCAATTGCTCGTATACATAAAAGTACTAAGGGTGCGTTTAGTTGTAGAAAAATTTCTTTAATTTTCTATTTCAATTTCTTTAGAAACAGGGAAGGGTTTTTATCCCTAGAAAGGTGCAATAAATTTAGAGAATGCGTTTAGATGATATTTTTTAGAAAATTGAAAAATGCAAGGGGACGTAAAAAAATGGAAGGAGAAATATAGAAAGAGTAAAGAGCTCTTTCCTAAATTCTAGTTATATTTTAGATATGAAATTTTCATTCTTTCAGAAAAATTTCTCAAAAATGTGTGACTAAACGGATTTTCAGTTTCTAATGAAAAAGTTCCTGGAAAAATAGAGTATTTTTCACCGACAAAATACACCCTAAATGATTCAGAATTCTAAATTAAACATATACAGATATACCAGTATACCACTGAGGCCAGAAAAATGACATGGATACCAATACCAAACAACAAGATCCATATGGTAAATAATTTCTAGTCAAACAAATAAAATCTCGTGCAGGGATTGGTGGTCCGCTAACTTACATTAAACATATTATACAGTTTTGCAGAAAAGGCTATCTTGTCTACTCTAGACTAATTTGATCATTTTTTATTTGCAACTCTTCTTTCACTTACACATTTTTTTTCTCCGCAAATGCCTTGAATTAATACCAGATAACATAATTGAATCTCCAAAAACTCATCAATTTTAGGACATTAACAGCTGGAAAATAAGGTAGTTAAGAAAGGAGGCCTGATGAATGAGGAACGCAAATGGAAGAATGTTGTACAGTTTAAGAAAGCATGAGACCAGAACACACATACAAATTCTTGGGGGTAGATTGTCATAACACTAATATCAATCACTGACCATATAATATACACAGGTGTATTGCAGAGTGTGTAGCATTTGAAAAATTGTTGTACTATTCAATGTCTTGGATGGAAGTTCCAATTTACAACGCAAGTTTGACTCAAAAGATATGTCATGTTTTGATCTTCATGATACAAACACAAGATAGAATAATGAAATGGAACAGTAATCAAGATATGAGATGCCCATTATGTGAGAAGGTAAATGATTCACACAAACACCTGTTTTTTGAATGTGAATTTTCAAAAGAAGTCTGGAAGAACTTAATGGAAAAGCTTGAGGAAAGAGGAATGCCTATTTTATGGGAGGATATCATTGAATACTACAGTGAAAGACCATGTAATAACTCTATTGGAAGTGTGATGAGAAGAATAAGCCTTGCCACAACTGTGTACTACATCTGGAAAGAAAGAAATGCAAGATTGTTCAGAGGTGAAAAACAAACAACAGAGGTTGTCATGAAAAATATTGTGGAGAGTATAAAACTTCAGGTGTATAGTCTAAAGATAAAAAAAAACAGCTAATGTGGAGAAGATTGCAAATAAGTGGCATTTGGAACTCAGTTATGAGGAATAAAGGTTTATTTTTTGGTGGAATTAGGCAGATGGCTAATACTTTGGTCTGATAGTTCATCCTATAAAAGAGTAATTGAGGAATTGGGGTGGTAAAACAACTCAACTGACTCTCCTTATTGGTTTGACAAACTCATATCATAAGGTAGTTTCCTGTCTACAGCTTCAAGTGCTGGAATGTAACAGTCCAAAAGCACAAATGACTGTTTGAGCTTCAAGTGCTGGAATGTAACAGTCCAAAAGCACAAATGACTGTTTGGGTTAACATGGTATAAGTCAATTAAATGTCATGGACAAATAGCAGGGGTGATTTTCAAGATACCTGCAAGTTATAATTAGGTTGTTTTAACCTGAGATTCATATTTTCTACACTGGAAAGTATGTATCTAATTTCAGATCAGCAAAATAGAAGGCCTTGTATCTTGAATATCTTTAAGATATGCTGAAATTTCAAAAGTGATATAAATTGGTGTTGAAGTATTGATTTTCACTGATGAAGTTACAGTTCTAAATTGAGGATTTCATAAAGTAGGTTACCTATTTTGGAGGGTAGCTGATCTAGGAGGGGAGTGCAAGTTGAGTGGAATTGAGAGTTGTGAAAGATGAAACTTCATGGTCCACTCATTGCATTCCCACAGGAGGTAATGGTTGGTCCTCACCGCAAGGTGTGTTCCCAAATGTGTGAAGCCATTCTAGAGATGGAAATGTAGCACATTTGGTATAGCCCTTGCTGTGGAGGGGTTATGGGTGCCTAACGAAGCCATAATCTTATCTGTCTTGACTATTATGGTGGTAGGTTGAATGGTCTTGATGGAAAGAGATATGGAAATGTAGTTAGATGGTTGGTGCAACAAAGGTGAATGGCTGCTGAAGTATAGAAAAGTGATGAATGACTAATAAGATGTCTGATGGATCAAAAGTTGCTGATAACGTTCTAAGTCAGATTTAGATATGTCAGACTTGTATGTAGTATTGTCAGATATAGGTTGGTTATAGATTTGAATGTTTCTATGCTTATGGGATATGTCCAGAAAGCAAGAAAAAATATGTATATGTTATACTGTAAATCTTTGGAGTGATTAATATAAAAATTTCACCTTTTGCACCAAAAAAAATGTTTTGATCTTCATTCCAATTTAAATGTGAACTGTGAAGGTGGAACCTACTGAGTCGTATAGAATGCCTCAAAATTAGAGTTAAGGTGGTAACAAGACAAGTCTTGATCTACATTTACACTCCAGAAACAATTCACTCGCAAGCTATTACTTTAAAATAAGGTTTTATGTTTTCTCTATATATTTTTAACTGCTTCTTAGGTAAATAATCATCAAATAATGCCAGTTTACACTCAGATAAGATTCTAGAACACTTCACTTGCAAGTTGCTACTTTTATGCAGACTCAGGCACAGATCAAATTGTTATACATTAATAAGATATTCGAAACCAACCTCACAAACTGAAACAACTATCACGTCAACATAACATTCGCACCATCAAAAGTCCATAAGGTAGAATGCGGGTGCATGCACAATGCAAATCAAGATAGAATGCGACTTTTTTATAAAGAAGAGAAGCTTCTTAAGGCACTTCTCACACTGAGCAAATTAATATTCGGAAGTCTCAATAAGTTAACAAATCATGAACTATATGTGCTGGACATGAACATAACAACAAAAGGGTAAAAGATAACGAATATCATGTGTTACCTTAATGTCGAAAAGAAATGGATCTTTCCCAAAGTTAACGCTCACCCTGCAATGCAACAACATACATACAAAAGAATATCATTTATTTTGAGCAACCAATGAACTGTCTTTGGCAGAACGAAAAGCAAATCCAACGGAACCCCCACACATTTAGCTAAACCATCAATTTGAATAGTAGAGCCTCATCATAATTGAGAATTAGAACAAATCTATATGACACGCATACCATAAAAGTGATAACCAACCTGATCAATGTAAATTATGGTTCAATATAAATTACATCTCAGTTATATATTATGGCTTGCAAAAGAATTTTTCTAAAAGTCGGGTCTTGGGAAGAAACCACAAACTTACTCCTCATTTTGACTATGAACACCGACTGTAGGATATAAGCGTCCTGTCACATTGATCGGTACTGACCCAACCTCTTGACCGTTTTTCCTGAGATTAGAAAAACATTTGTGTAAAACTTTTTGAAAGAAACTGCATTATTTATTGTTCCAATTCACAGTAAATCAAACATAAGAAATGAATAGAAAATAGAAACAATCTTACGTGAAAAAGAACTGCTGTGAAGCATAGTTAATACCACCACCGACTGTGTCACCAGTGGTATAAGTTGGGCCAAAGGCATCTCCTTTTCCTTGTCCTTGATAGATCAGTCCATCATCCCCATGATATCCAAAACTATTTGCATCCCACCTGTCACACAATACCAGGTTCATAACATAAAAGTAGTTTCATATGTTTTCAACAAAGAAGAATATTCGCCAATAAATTCATCTCCTCATCTAAACAGAGATAGCGAATTATTAGTTAATAAAATGCAGCTTTGCCAAACATAAGCCAAATATAATCCCCTAATCCCAACCCTGATGTATAGCAACATAAATCTAAAATTCAATAAGGAGCAAGAACTAGTATATGCTATCCATAACTGAGTGAGATCGTTACGCTAGTTTCAAAAATATATGTCATCAAAAAGAATTTGTTTTTCTTCCATCAACACTCCCATATATTGTCTCTAAAACCAGTCTCAATCTACATTGTTGATTGTTCCTACGTATATTTGACCTTACAGGGTAAGCTAGTTTTTGTACAACATTCACCTGAAATGGATCGCAAAGCAATTTTTTAGTTTGCTAAACCAAGACGTGTGGTAAGCGAAATTTGTAGCCAAAAATACAGAAAGCAGCTATTAGTTGCAAATAATCAACAAGTTCCTAATTAGTAATATATACATTCAATTACCTTTTTAATCAGTAAGAGAAACTTGATAAACAAGATCATAAACTGGCATAAGAATTCTTAACAGAGTAACAACTATAACAAAAACAGATTTTAACACCAGAAATAATATAATATACAAATGATATCTATTCCATAGAGCTACTAACACCATGTTTTACATAACACCAGGAACAATGAATAACCTAATTTAATAAATGTTATCAAGTACTCCCTTTCCTTATGGTACTATAACCGGAAAGTTGATACCCAGATATTAAGTTCTTGACAACATGCCCCTCAAACGAATCCACCCGGTTCCAAAAGCAGTATTCGAATTGATTATTCAAACATATATCCCATTCAAAAAACCAAGAACGTACTGTCAAAATATAATCTTGTAGGCCCATATTTAGCAAAGTAATGACTGCTGTTTGAAGTATTATTTGTACAAATGATATTCTAGTCCATAATAACCATGACAACGTCGATCATTAGAGATTATATAAAATACACCAAGACTGATACCAACATCATCATAACAGTTCTTACTAGATACAATCAAGAATTCATCTTTTTCCTAGTTAACAAAAACCCAAATACTAAATCACAGAAAAAAAGGGCGAAAAAGAATATACCCCGGTTGGCGCCGCAAATTGAACCCCTGAGTAGTGAAGCCAATAGAAACATTGCCTTTAACACCAGCATTCTTAACAAAGATCTCAAAATAGTAAACAAGACAATTAACAGGAGCAGGGTTATTAGCCTGAACAACACCAACATCATGACCATGTAAATTCACATGCGTATACTTAACCGTCAACTTATCCGGCAAAACTGTAGAAAAACCACCGGAACTCTTTAATGTATCCAGCTCAGTGGGACCCACTTCCTCTGTTTCTTCATAGTCATCATTAAAGACATCATCTTTTGATAGTCTTGATTTCCATAAGTCCAAGAAATATGATCCTACTGGATCTTCTTCTTCTTTGTTTACCATTTTTTTTTCAATTGAGATTAGGGGTTTCTTGTTGTTGTTGTTGTTGATGATGATTTAAATGAAATGAAACCCTAGAAAGAAAGAGAGAAAGAAACTCAAGGTGTGTTTGTTGTGTTGGGGAAGAAAGAATAAAAGTGATTATGGATCGAGAAGAGTTGTTTGCTTTGGTTTTTATCTTTACTAATTTTATTTCTCAATTGATTGCGTTTTTATCAAAGCATCTTTATTTATTAGGCTGGACGAGCAAGGGGATTCAATCCCCTTTTACTTTTCCCTGTCACATCAGCTTTCTCTCTCTAGCGACCTGCAGGTGATTCAGTGCCAAAGTAAGGGCGACCTAGTTCAGTTTTTTTTTTTTTTTTTTTTTTTTTTTTTTTTTTTCACACACATGCATACCATCAATTGGCTCCATCAACTCACTTGAGAAATTGATTAACTTTACTCCATCTCAAACGGTAATAATTTTTTGCTCCTTCAACTCATTTGAGAAACTGAGAAACTGATTAACTTTGCTCCACCTCAAACAATTGGATCAAAAAGGCAACAAAAATAAGTTTCTAAATACTCGATCCTCCAGCCGATTGATTTGTGTTTTTGTCTTGGGTCAACCGACTAGCCACACTAGTGGCGATCGACTATGATCGATCGAATATCTCGATCCCAAGCTCTTACTGTGCCCAGCCTTATATATATATTCTAATAAGGGGAAAGTGCCCCGTTCACACCACATGTATTACAAAAATGTATTACAAGTGTGTTAACGTTCAAATTGTGGCTCACATTCAATGAGTACAAAAATTACTATACATGGTACATATGTTTCACAAATTTATTGGCTGGAAGTACAACGTGTACTGTTGCTCCGTTCCGTAGGAACACTGTGCGAAGCACTGTTCATTAGCTAATTACCCCGTTTTGGCCACTGTTCATCCCCGTAATGAAGCTGTAATGGTACCTTCACACACCATTTCTCTCTTATTTTTATGGATATGTACCCACTAATTCATTTAGCTATACCACAAACTTCCAATTCTATGTATTAATTTTGGTACCAAAATCTGAAACCAGAAGGTTCTATACCTCACCTTTATCTTCTTCATTACATCATCTATCTTTTGGATACAAAGGTATGAAGAAAAAAAAAAAAAAAAAAAAACATGTATGAAAAAAAAAAAAAATATATATATATATATATATATATATATATATATATATATATATATATATATATCTTGGTTTTTATGTTGTAATATGTTGATACAAAAGTTGGGCGTTCCTAGTTTGGGCTCTTGCTCTCGTACCAATTCGCTTCTTAATGCTTTAAACCTGCGCACTAAGAAAATAAACAAACACCGTTAGGCTTATCGTGGGATTGTCTCCCACGATTATCCTCCGGCGTGAGAGTAAGTAATCGGTTTTAGGGTTCTCGTAAAGAGTTTAGGGTATGTAAATCGTACCTTTAATGAGAATTATGTCATTCCTTATATAGGTGCAGAATCCTCGTAGGTTTCTTTCTCCTTACTCTTCGCACACGTGGTGCTTATCCGGGTTAAGGATATCTATTCCATAGATAGAAGATCCTTATCTATACCGTATATAGTTTGGTTGGGCTTGGGTCTATGTGAGCCCAATCCCATTATCAATGCGGCCCAAGTTATAATAGCCCACTCATGGTGGTTTTGGGCCTTAGTGATGTTTATCATTTGGGAGGGCTCGTGGCCCAAATATAGACTATACGTCATCATAATATAATGTGTACAGGTTTATATATAAAAATTGGAACTTGAAATTAGGGTTTTTGTATAATTTGGGGGCTTTTCTAATTTCGGATTTTTTTTGATCAATTTTAGGGGTTCTTATTAAATTTGTTTTTTTTTCTGTAATTAAGCTGATGAAGTTAGCTTTTTGGGCTTATGGGGTTGGTTTGTTCACCTTATGTGTTATTTATAAGACATTATTTGAAGATGTTTGGATTTCTTAATTTTCCTGCTTATGAGCTTATTTACTTTGTAAACCTGATAGGGTTATGGGACAAATAGGCATGGTGATTCTTCGCATCTTGGCGAGGCAGCTATTAAGCTTGCAGCCATGGTGGCTGAATACCGTTTGTGGTAACCACTGTGTTTGGTGGTTGCATCTATGGACCATGTTTGGTCATGGTAGCTATGGTGTTACATTCAACCTGAGGTTGTAGGCCATTTGGCGAATGATTTATGTATCATATGTTGTAAGGTTTTTTTTTTTTTTTTTTTTTTTCTCCCCAAAATCTTAGCCATGAAGCTTTGGTTGTCTCACTTTGGCATATGGTATATATAGGAATTTCTTAAATTGTGAGAAAGGCAATATCTTGGCAAGTTGTTGAATGTGACACAACTATGGAGGTTTTCTCGGCTATAGGCCTAAGAGCAGCTGTGTCTTGGTGTGGTGTTTACACTAACGCAGGCATAACATGACCGTTTACGTGCCACGGTTTGCTTATGCTTCTGTGGTTAAATTTTCCTGGCAAATTAGTTAGCAGCCATGGCGGGGCAAATTATTTCATTTGCAGCCATTGGTAGCTAAATTATGTATGTTAGGCATAACAATAAGCGGGATCTTTGGAGCCCAAACTTTGGGTCCATTCTAGGTTTGTCAAGCACATGCCCTAAAATATTGTTTTGGTGCCCGACCCTTGCTGTTCAACGATTTGCAGCCATGAGTCCCGTTTACGAAGAATTGTCTGCTTATGCTTCTGTGTTGCATTTTGTGGGTTGCTATTTGTGTTTATATTTGTGTGGCAAATTGGTTAGCAGCCATGGCAATGTGAATGACGTTAACAAGGAACCTGTTTTGTAACCGTTGTTTGCCAAAATGTATATCTGTGTTTTGGCTTTTTTGAGGCAATGATGAAATCCCTGCGTAATACCTCTTTGATAAGCAAGTATGCTGGGTGCACGTATCTTGGCAGGGTAGCCACGGCCGGTCCGTGGATGCAGCCATGGCGTTTGATCCTGGTCGCTTAAAGAGTTGCAGGCTTGAGCCTCATTTGTGATTCAAATCTCCATTTTCATATCAAAAAAACAAAAGTACATAGATTATGAGAAGTTGTGACGAATCTCTGCAGATTTGACTAAAGTTGTGAGCATCCGCATATTGGTGCGGCAAATCACTAGATTTATAGCCATCGCGGATGTTTACACTTTTTGGCGCGGCAAATCACAAATAGCCCTTCTGTAAGTAACTTCTTTTTTTTTCTTTTTACTGTTTTGGTGGAAGTAACATTTTTAGTGATTTTGGTTCGGAGTGATTTGGTGGTGTTTGGTTATGTATTCAGGTTGATTCTTGGAAATGGTGAATGAAGATTTCGTTGTCAATATTGGTGAGTTCTCATTTTTTGCCAATAATATGATCTTTAGTGGTATTTGGGATTGCTTATCAGTTATGATTCAGGTTGTTGAGTTTTGATATAGTGGATAAGTCTTAACGATTTTTAGGCTTGCTTATGAGTACTAAATTTGCTTGAAAGTAGATAGATGGATACGCAACTGTTTAAACATGGATAGATAGATAAGCAATTTTAAACATGGATAGATAGACAAGCAGTTTTAAACAAAATGCTTTCTTTGTTGTAGATCATAATTTAATGACTATAAGGTTTAAGGATCACGTAGTTGGCATGTTAGTCCGTTCACACAAAAAGTCCGTTATTTGCTTCTTTGGAGGAGTAGTATCTGCACACACAAAAATGCCACCAACCAGTTTAAAACAAATATACACATACCAAGGTGAAGGTAATGTACATATATCTTAAAATTATGTTTCTGTTTATATCTTCTGCAATTTATAGAACCCAACATTCGATATATGCGTGTCACTTTCTTATCATATGAGGTATTTGTGTGTTAATGAGCTTATGTGATTATCTTTTAGATTTCATAAGCCTGAATTTAGTGTTTAATTAGATTAGCATTGATGAGTGCGCAAACACTCATCATTTTTATCGTATTTAAACTGCCAAAACATACAAAAACAATCGAAAAGTCATCAAAATACTTAAATTATCCCAGGGATTGTGTTTTATGTGTTTTAAATGCAAAACGAGCAAAAATAAATGAAAAACGATCAAAGTTTGCAATATTGGCAGTTTCAGTCCCCCAAGTTTTAAAATTTGTCAAAAATAGTCCCTATGCATTTATTTTGAAAGAAAAGTCAACCCAAGTCCTTAAAAAATCAAAAGTTATCAAAAATGGACTTTGGGTGAAAATTTTGGAAAATTTACATGTTTGGTCCCTGGAGTTTGGAAATTTGCAAATATAGTCCCTGGGAATTTTTGAAAATAAAAAAATTGCAAAAATGGTTTTTGGGAATATTAAGCTTTGCATGAATGGCCCTTGTGATACTTTGGCAGAATTTACACTTTCAGCCCCTTGGTTTTGATAAAATGCAAAAATGGTCCTTGTGTACATTACTTAACGGACACCCTAAATTATTATAAACCAAAACCAAACTCCAAACCCAAAACATCCAGCCCACTCCATCACCTTATCCCTCCATCACCACACCCTCAGCCCACCTTCAAGCCCAATCCATCTCACCCTTTTTAATAATAAAAACCACCCCAAACTTTGACCCCGTCTTTTGACCACCCCAACGTTTGACCACCCATCTTCCACCTCAGCCTGCTACCAGCCAACCCCCCCCCCCCATCATCACCCCTACTACCTTCACCTCTGCTACACTCAAGCCCCCCCTTGTACTCCAAACCAAAAGCAAAACTCCAAAAAAACACCCCTGGCATCAATTTACTTCAAGAAACAGACAAAGATACTTTGGCGCCAAAAGTTTGAACGGCCAAGATTACTCCTTTTGATCCTATGGTTGGTTTTGCAGCTGGGAAAGAGACAAGGGTCACTCAAAACCCTAATTGGAGTGTATAAAAAGGAAGAGATGCAGTGGAGCAGTTGGCTAGTTTTTTAGTAGTTTTAATTTAATTTTTCAAATGTTGTAATTTTAATCAAAGTCTCAGTTGTAATTTGAACTTTTCAGTATTAATATAAGTGATTATTTCAGAAATTCAAGTTTGCATTCCATTTTCAGTTTCATCAAACAACAAATAAAAAAATATATAAATAAATATATTTAAATATATATATATATATATATATATATATATATATATATATATATATATATATATATATATATATATATATATATATATAAAGGAAGACAAGCATGGAGCAGGGTAGCTTAAGGATGGCCCTGGGTTAGAGCTCTTGGAGAGCATTAGGATTGAGTTGAAATGGTTTTGGTACCCTTTGATTTGAGCAGGATGGCTTTTGTAAGCATTTTTATCAACATTTACTAATTACTGTTCAATTGCTTATTAACTGCTTATCTCTACTCATTTCATTGCTTATTAGAGTTATAGTTAGCTTTTTATTGTTTTCTTTTAGTTTGGTAATCATTAGAATAAAGTTTGGTCAAACAGTTTACTTTTGAGTTTATTAGCTTTTTGAGAATTGCTCATTTCTTAGTGCTTATTTAGTGATTGTACTTGCTCATTTATGATTTTCCTAGCTTATTATGCATGTTTAAGCTTAGTTATTACAGTTGTGCTTGGTTTTCATCATCTTTACTTATCAACTGTTACATATAAGCTCAAATTGCTAATCTGCCTTAGCTTATTGCTTACCTCTTATTTTGGACACCTAACTGCTTATTCATCATTAATATGACTTAGTGAGTACCACTTGTTCAATGTTCAAGTCTAAATCTCTCTTTCTCTTTGAAATACTCAAATCAGTGGTCTTTAAAGGGGTGTTTGGATTTGCTGAGTCTGAGGACTCAGAGCTTGTTGTGTGTATTGCATTTGGTTGAGATGATCTCACATAGGTCCCTTTAGGTTAGATTCATTACAAAATTCAGAGGTCTACTTTCAATAAGTCAAATCTTCTTTTAAACCTCATTGGTGATTTATCTGTTAAGGATTTAAGGTCATGGATCATGTGGATTAGCTCATTAGTGTTAGATATAGTTTAAAATCTTATTATATAATCTTAATACATCATAATCAGTGAGTAGGTTTGATCCAAAGCTCATAAAAGTCAAAAGACTCAAGTTTCACTAAAAAGTCAAAAGTGCATAGTTCAGATTTTTGCAAAAATGGCAAGAATTTTCATGATTTGTGTGTTTGGATCTGAGGTTTGAAACTTTTTGTGTGTTTAGTCTACCAGCTGTACTTGTGATTTCCATGTTTGTTACAATTTTGTGATTTTACTTTGTGGACCAAAACACCCTCTGAACTGACCTGCATGGCAAGCCATTTGCTCTGCTTCAGCAGACCTATCTCACCCATCCAACTTTGGTGGTTATTTGTGGCCACCCCAGTGGGTCCCACACCTCAGACTTGGGTTCTCCCAACCCCCCTCCTACCAGGGATTAAAAGTTGACCAATAGTTTGACCATTGGACCAGTGGATCCCACTTAGTTTTGCATCAAAACTCTGTCCCAAATCTGTCTCAGATTTCATAATAAGTAAGTGCTTATTTGTGTTGTTTGGCTTATTTGCTGTGCTTAATTGATTGAAACTCACTCAACATAGTTCATGTAACTCAGAGAAACCAGTTTTAACCATTGTGGACCCCACATAATCCAATTTGAGCTTAATTCCATCTCCAGTCAACAAAAGTCAACTGTTTGGGTAAATAAGCACTCAAAGTGCTTATTTCTGGTTTGTGTAAAAAGTGTTTTCTTAAAAAGTTTTAGTTTTTAGTGTAGAATTAGTTTGGAAAAAGAAAAAACTAAAAAAAAACCAACTTTAATTATAGTGATAACTTCTATTTAATAGAAATTATCATTTTAATTTTCTTTTTAGCTTATTTATAAGCAATATATCATTTTTATATTTTTAGTAATTCTCTTTTAGGTTAAAGTAATTCTAGAAAATTTTCCAGATTTTTCTTTTGTCTTTTAGTGGTTTTTAGAATTAATTTTAATTAATTAATTAATAATTAATATTAAGTAATTAAATAGCATAATTGGATTTTATAAAGTACAACCTAGTTTTTATAATTTTTATAGCTTTTATATAAGTTAAAACATTTTTATAAATTTTTCTAGAATTTATACTGTTCATTTTCTATTTTTCTTAATATAATTAGTTTCATTAGGAATTAATTAGTAATTATAATAATAATTAGTAAATTAGTTTAAAAATATATAAAATAAACTTTTTATAATTTTTTAGGATTCCTATGATGGTTAATTAGATTTGTAAAATTTTTCTTAATTTTCTAAGTCTTCTTAGTATTTTTAATAATTCTAATTAGTTTAATTAGTTAATAAATAGATAATTAGTAATTAATTAATAATAAATAATTAAATAGTGTAAAAATAGTTTTTCTTTTTCTTAAAATTTTCTTTATTTATTAGGATTGTAAAAATAATAATTTTACACTTGTAACCTTTTCCGTCCATCAGTTGTACTTTTTGTTTCGTTCGTCTGCGTACGTTTTTAATTAAAACGTACGTTTTTAGGTTTTAGCTCAAATCTTCTTAATCTCAATACCAGTAGTCAATCACATAGCTTTCCTAAGCTATTTAATTTCATAATTCTCAAATAATTCTTATCACAACCCTTTTCTGTGAATAATCACCCGATCACAAGTACGCTAAAGCACAATTCACACCTCGTCGGGACATAACGACCTGGTGATACTTTTTATTACCCGGAAGCATTGGTCTAGGCTCTTTGACTTTGTTGACCATTATTTGGTCAATATAATTTGACGGTTTAGGACCAATCAATTTTTGGCACCGCTGCCGGAGAGGTGTGCGCGTTTCAATAGCGTCATTTGAGATTAGTATTATTTAACCTCATTCACTGTACAAATACCACCACTTTTGTAAATTTTAAATCAAAACATAAAAAATTCATTAACACTTTTACTAAAGTGTTAAAACACCAAAAAAAAATTTTAAAAAACAACAAAACAGATCGTAACGTTTTCTGAATCGGTTATCTTTTAAGGTGATTCTTAAAGAGAAACGATTTTAGAGTACGAGATGATACCAAAAATATTGTCCAAAAGTTTTTAAACCCATACACAAAAACCCAAAAACATCCATCTTTTCTTGTGAATAATAATAATACATAAAAACCAACCGTCGCAAACCAAGACAGAACACCTACCAACTGGGGGTGTGAACATAATAAGTTCCCAAACCAATGATAAAAACTTGCCTTTGTATCCCTGTGAGTGGTGTACCTTTCTTAAAGAAGCCATTCACTCGTGATTATTGGTTTAAGTTCACTGTGGATTTGCCTCGATTTTGTTTTGATTGGTTTTTGTTCCTAGTGCATGCGCACTCGCTCTTCTAGGTCTACTAGCCCATTACGTGAGCTTGTACGAAAACCTAGAAGACCTCGTCGACGTTCAGCACCAACAGTCGGATCTGAGATCCGTACTGTTGCCACACCCACTGTCACCATGGCGGAAGACCGCCCCATGTGTGAGCTTCTCCAAGCACCCATCGAGGGTTACGGAGATGCCATTGTTGTTCCAGCCATTGTGGCTGATAGTTTTGAGCTCAAAACCGGGTTACTTAATCTTGTAACCTCAAGTCAATTCTACGGTTTTGAGAGGGACGATCCTCATGCTCACATTCGATGGTTCAATAAAATCACTTCGACCATCAAGTACAAGAATGTCCCTTGTGAAGCAATAAAACTTCTTCTCTTCCCATTCTCCTTGGAGGGACAAGCCCGGATTTGGCTTGAAAAACAACCTCCTCGATCTATTGAGACATGGGAAGATCTTGTCAAAAAATTTGTGAATGAATTCTTCCCACCTTCCAAGACCACGAGTCTTAAGAACGAAATCACCAAGTTCACTCAAAAATATGATGAATCTTTTGGTGAAGCGTGGGATCGTTCCAAAGAATTACTTCGCAAGTGTCCACATCATGGTTTCTCTGAGTTGATGCAACTCGATACTTTTTACAATGGCGTGAGCCAAGCTGATCAGGATTCTCTCAATGCCTCCGCTGGAGGTAATTTCTTGAGTAGAACCACAAAAGAAGCTTTGCAAATCATAGAAAACAAGTCTAAGGTCCGCTCTACACGAAGCAAACCGATTGTTTCTCAAATCAATGCGGGTCCTTCCACTTCATCTTCTGTGAGTCAATCTAGCACGGATGCTAAGATTGACAAGCTCACTGAAGCGATCCAAGCTTTGGTTCTTGCCCAAACAAAGAAAGTTTCATTTCCACAAAATCCTCCCCCTGCTGAGGTTTAAAAAGTGGAAGTCTGTGTGACTTGTGGTGGGCCGCATGCATACTACAATTGCACAGCTACTGATGGTACTCCATATGAAGCTCATGCTGTAGCCGGGTCCCAAAATCAAGGAGGCAATCAATATCACCCTCCAATGGACCCTAGCTATCATCCTCATCATCATTATCCTGGACCTCCTGGTTTTAATCAAAACCAAAATGTCCAAAACCGTGGCCAAAATCAAAATAGAGTGAACCAAGGTTATCAAAACCAAGGTAACTTCAATCAGGGTCACGGTTTTCAAAATCAAAACCAAGGTTTCCAAAATCAAGGTTTCCAACATCAAAATCAAGGAAACTTTAACCGAAACCAAGGTCAGGGTAATTTCAATCCAGGATATTTTCATGGAAACAACAACCCTAATCAGGGTAATTTTCAAAATCAAGGTCCCAATCCGAACAATCGAGCTCCAAATATTCCTAATCCGAATCAAGCCATTGTTCCAACCGGGCCTTCATCTGACGAGTTGTTGAAACAATTCATGAAGTCCCAAGAAGAGTTGAACAAGTTGCTGGTCAGCCAGATTTCTGACATCAAGAAGTCTTTAAATGATCGACCCTCGGGCTCAGGTACTACTTTACCGAGCAACACGATCGCTAACCCGAGGGGCGATGCTAAGGCGATCACAACATGAAGTGGTGCTTCATATGATGAACCCGCGATTCCTACTACCTCTTCTTCCTCTCCTCCAAAGGTAGTGGATCGTGAACCTGAGGTGACAAAGGACAAGGTGCAAACTCCTAGCCCACGAAGTACAGCACACGTCCAACCTCAGGTTATTCCTGAAACCAGATTTAAGCCTGGAGTTATCTTTGATTCACCAGAAACTCCAGTGGACAACCCTAAATCCAAAACTTCTATTCCTTATCCATCACGTCTCAGTGAACAAAAGCTCCGCGAAAAAGCTAATCACCAAATGGATAAATTTTTCCAAATCTTCCAAGATTTGCATTTTGATATCAGCTTCGCGGATGCTATTCTCTTGATGCCCAAGTTTGCATCGACAATCAAAAATCTGTTGAGTAATAAAGAGAAACTCTTTGAGATGGCAAGAACTCCTCTGAATGAGAACTGCTCAGCAGTTCTGTTGAAAAAGCTTCCTGAAACGCTTGGAGACCCCGGGAAATTCCTCATTCCTTGTACTTTCCCGGGTATGGTTGAATGCTTCGCCTTAGCCGATCTAGGTGCTAGCATTAACTTGATATCATATTCTGTGTGGAAGAAACTCTCTCTTCCCGAACTTACTCCCACGTGCATGACTTTAGAGCTTGCCGATCGTTCGATTTCTCGTCCCATTGGCATTGCCGAGGACGTATTCGTTAAAGTGGGAAAGTTCCATTTTCCGGCAGATTTTGTGATTGTTGACTTTGATGCCGATTCTAGGGTCCCTCTCATTCTTGGAAGGGGATTTCTTAGAACTGGGCGAGCTCTTATCGATGTATTTGAGCATGAGATCACATTACGTGTTGGGACGGAAGCCATAACCTTCAACCTAAATCAAACTTTGAGATACTCCTCCAATTATGACTGTGAATCGGTGAACAAAATAGATGTCATCGATGTTGCTGCTGAGGAGTATGCTCAAGAGATTTTAGGTTTCATTGATGATTCTTCGAGTGAAAACCTCACTCAGTCTTTTCACCCCATCATTGCCAATTCTTCTCCTTCCCTCACTCCGTTTGAGGGAAGTGACTTCATCTTAGAAGAAATTGAGGCCTTTCTCAAAAGTGACTCGATTCCCGATGGAATCGATAACCAAGAGATTGACCTCGAGAGGGATATTCTCATACTTGAAAAATTATTAAACGAAGATCCCTCTCCTCTTCCTGTTCTACCACAAACACTTCAGAAAGAGGAAGTCAAAAATGTTGAGAAAACTGATGACTTCCTTGAGGTTGAACTTAAGGACTTGCCGCCTCATCTTGAATATGCATTTCTGGAGGGTGATGATAAATTACCCGTCATAATTGCTAAAGACTTAAGTGTTGAGGAAAAGGCTGCTCTCATAAAGGTTTTGAAGTCTCATAAGCAAGCAATTGCTTGGCGACTCTCCGACATCAAGGGCATTGACCCTGAATTTTGTACACACAAGATTTTAATGGAGGACGACTTCAAACCTGCAGTCCAACAACAAAGAAGGGTGAATCCAAAAATTCATGAGGTAATCAAACAAGAGGTTTTAAAACTTCTTGATGCTGGATTGATTTACCCTATCTCGGACAGTCCTTGGGTCAGCCCAATTCATTGTGTTCCAAAAAAGGGTGGCATTACTGTTGTCACAAACGAGGAGAATGAGTTAATTCCAACTCGTTTGGTTACGGGATGGCGTGTCTGCATTGACTATCGTAAGTTAAATGACGCCACCCGTAAGGATCATTTTCCTCCGCCCTTTATGGATCAGATGCTCGAGAGATTAGCGGGGAATGAGTATTATTGCTTCCTCGATGGTTTCTCGGGTTACTTTCAGATTCCCATTGATCCGCAAGATCAGGAAAAGACCACGTTCACGTGCCCCTACGGAACTTTTGCTTATAAACGTATGCCATTCGGCTTATGTAATGCTCCGGGCACGTTTCAAAGATGTATGATGTCCATATTTTCCGACATGATCCGGAAAACTATGGAGGTCTTCATGGACGATTTTTCGGTCATTGGGGATTCGTTTCAGTCATGCCTCTCCCATTTAGACAACATGCTAAAACGTTGTGAAGACACAAAGTTATGTCTAAATTGGGATAAGAGTCACTTTATGGTCAAAGAGGGCATTGTCCTCGGCCATAAAATTTCAAAAAACAGGATTGAGGTTGACAAAGCCAAAGTGGATGTCATTGCAAAATTACCTCATCCAACAACCGTAAAAGGTGTTAGGAGCTTTTTGGGTCACGCCTGGTTCTATCCTAGGTTTATTCAAGATTTTTCTAAAATCGCCCGGCCTATGACCCATCTCCTCGAAAAGGATGCTCCTTTTATCTTCTCCCCAGAGTGCATCGAAGCTTTTGAAACACTTAAGAAAGAGCTTACCGAGGCACCGATTCTTGTTGCCCCCGATTGGGACTTGCCATTCGAGCTCATGTGTGATGCTAGTGATTATGCTATAGGGACAGTCTTGGGGCAACGAAAAACAAAATATTTTCAGCCTATACACTATGCCAGCAAAACTATGACCGAGGCTCAAAGCCATTACACCACTACCGAAAAAGAATTATTAGCTGTAGTGTATACTTTTGAAAAATTCCGGCCATACTTGATACTGACCAAAAGCATAGTGTATACGGATCACTCGGCTTTGAAGTACCTTTTTGCAAAACAAGATGCAAAGCCGAGACTTCTTCGTTGGGTTATCCTCCTACAGGAATTTGATATCATTATTCGTGATAAAAAAAGAGCTGAGAACCTAGCTGCTGATCATCTCTCCCGATTGGAAAACCCCCACCAAGATGTCTTCGAAAGGAAAGAAATTAATGAAACATTCCCTCTCGAGACACTCAATGCGGTTACCTTTCGTGGAGACTCTAGTACCCCATGGTTTGCCGACTTTGCAAACTACCTTGCGGGTAACTTTGTGGTGAAAGGGATGTCGTCCCAACAAAAAAATAAATTCTTCAAAGATGTAAAACATTATTTCTGGGACGACCCCTACTTGTTCAAAATATGTGCGGATCAAGTCATCCGGCGGTGTGTTTATGGCCAAGAAGCCTCTGAAATTCTTAAGGCTTGCCATGCTGGTCCCACGGGGGGCCACCACAATCCAAACTACACCGCCAAAAAGGTGTTTGACTCCAGTTTCTTTTGGCCCACGATTTACAAGGATGCCCAGGAATTAGTCAAATCCTGTGACGCTTGTCAACGTCACGAGAATATTTCACAAAAGAATGAAATGCCACAAAATGCAATCCAAGTTTGTGAAATCTTTGATGTTTGGGGCATCGACTTTATGGGGCCATTTCCTTCTTCTCATGGCAACAAATACATACTCGTGGCTGTTGACTACTTGTCAAAATGGGTTGAAGCGAAAGCTTTACCCACTAATGATGCCCGAGTTGTTGTAAAATTCTTGAAAGCTCTTTTCGCTCGATTTGGAACTCCACGTGCTATTATCAGTGATCGTGGTACGCACTTCTGTAATGACAAATTTGATAAAGTCATGCAAAAGTATGGTGTAACTCACCGTCTTTCTACTGCGTACCACCCACAAACAAGTGGACAAGTAGAAGTTTCCAATCGAGGAATTAAGAGAATTTTGGAAAGAACTGTAGGTGAAAATCGTGCATCGTGGTCGGACAAATTAGATGATGCATTTTGGGCTTTTCGTACGGCTTACAAAACACCCATTGGGTGTACGCCTTACAAACTTGTGTACGGGAAAGTGTGCCATCTTCCGATCGAGCTTGAGCACAAAGCCTATTGGGCTCTCAAGCATGCCAATTTCGACCTCAAAACTGCGGGTGATCATAGAAAAGTTCAACTGAATGAATTAAATGAACTGCTTGATCAAGCTTACGAGAACTCTTTGATCTACAAAGAAAAGACAAAGAAGATTCATGACTCCAAAATCAAGAACCACGTTTTTAACATTGGTGATCGAGTCCTTCTTTTCAACTCTAGACTCAAGATTTTCTCGGGAAAGCTAAAAACCCGATGGACTGGTCCATTCACTATCGCTAAGGTTTATCCTTATGGCATCGTCGAATTATCTCAAAATGACGGACCTAATTTCAAAGTGAATGGACATCGTTTAAAGCACTACTTTGGAGAGGACATACCATCCATGGTTGTCCCGGATCTCCAAACTTTCCCCAAGAACAATTGAATTCGGGGATCGAGTCAAGCTAGCGACTCGATGAACAAAAACAATAGCACAATACAGGTTTTCACCCGTATCTCTGATTTCTTTTCTACTTTCTACCACCCTAGTGTGGGGGAATGGCCAACCCCCCGATATTTGAAAATGTATATATGTATATAAGTAAAAAAAAAAAAAAAAAAAAAAAAAAAAAAAAAAAAGAAAAAAAAAATTTTTGTGTGATTATATGTACAGCTAAAATAAAGTGAAAAATGCAAAACGTTATTTCCACAGTTAGATTCGAATCTTGGCATTTTACGTTCAAAGAGTCGGCATAATAGCCGGGACTTTGAATATTGAGGACAATATTCATTTCTAAGTGTGGGGGGGAAAATTCTAGCGAATTTAATCTCAAAATACTTTCAAATACCCCCATTTTGGCTCAAAATTTTCAAAAATTTTTCACTTTATTTCAAAATTTTTGTGGTAATCAGTCCGCCGTGTCTAAACGACAAAAAGGATTGGCTAATCCAGGAGCAAACGGCTCTTGGTAAAGATAACTCAAATCCGTTTACGGCTTGCAATTTGCCCAAAATTGTATGGTAAATCAACTCGCCATATCCCATAAAGCGAATGAGTTGGCTAGCCCGCAAGATTATGGCTTGTGGTAAAGGCAGTGAAAAATCCATACTTGGTAATCAGCTCACCAAGATGTTGACTATTCCATCAAGATCTGGCTAGTCCAGAAGCAAACGGCTTTTGGTAAAGACTAATCAAATCCGTTGACAGCTGGTGGTTTGCTCAAAATCACACGGTAATCAGGTGTGCCACAGTTCTTACACCTGGCTACTCCAAAAGTGATGGCTTTTGGTAAAGAGTTTAAAATCCATCAAGTTTTCCAAAAATATTGCTAGGGACTAGCAATAATTTAGTGTGGGGGATTGATGAGTGCGCAAACACTCATCATTTTTATCGTATTTAAACTGCCAAAACATACAAAAACAATCGAAAAGTCATCAAAATACTTAAATTATCCCAGGGATTGTGTTTTATGTGTTTTAAATGCAAAACGAGCAAAAACAAATGAAAAACGATCAAAGTTTGCAATATTGGCAGTTTCAGTCCCCCAAGTTTTAAAATTTGTCAAAAATAGTCCCTATGCATTTATTTTGAAAGAAAAGTCAACCCAAGTCCTTAAAAAATCAAAAGTTATCAAAAACTTTGGGTGAAAATTTTGGAAAATTTACATGTTTGGTCCCTGGAGTTTGGAAATTTGCAAATATAGTCCCTGGGAATTTTTGAAAATAAAAAAATTGCAAAAATGGTTTTTGGGAATATTAAGCTTTGCATGAATGGCCCTTGTGATACTTTGGCAGAATTTACACTTTCAGCCCCTTGGTTTTGATAAAATGCAAAAATGGTCCTTGTGTACATTACTTAACCAAACGGACACCCTAAATTATTATAAACCAAAACCAAACTCCAAACCCAAAACATCCAGCCCACTCCATCACCTTATCCCTCCATCACCACACCCTCAGCCCACCTTCAAGCCCAATCCATCTCACCCTTTTTAATAATAAAAACCACCCCAAACTTTGACCCCGTCTTTTGACCACCCCAACCTTTGACCACCCATCTTCCACCTCAGCCTGCTACCAGCCAACCCCCCCCCCCCCCCCCCATCATCACCCCTACAACCTTCACCTCTGCTACACTCAAGCCCCCCCTTGTACTCCAGACCAAAAGCAAAACTCCAAAAAAACACCCCTGGCATCAATTTACTTCAAGAAACAGACAAAGATACTTTGGCGCCAAAAGTTTGAATGACCAAGATTACTCCTTTTGATCCTATGGTTGGTTTTGCAGCTGGGAAAGAGACAAGGGTCACTCAAAACCCTAATTGGAGTGTATAAAAAGGAAGAAATGCAGTGGAGCAGTTGGCTAGTTTTTTAGTAGTTTTAATTTAATTTTTCAAATGTTGTAATTTTAATCAAAGTTTCAGTTGTAATTTGAACTTTTCAGTATTAATATAAGTGATTATTTCAGAAATTCAAGTTTGCATTCCATTTTCAGTTTCATCAAACAACAAATAAAAAAAAAATATAAATAAATATATTCAGGAAAAAAAATATATATAAAAAGGAAGACAAGCATGGAGCAGGGTAGCTTAAGGATGGCCCTGGGTTAGAGCTCTTGGAGAGCATTAGGATTGAGTTGAAATGGTTTTGGTACCCTTTGATTTGAGCAGGATGGCTTTTGTAAGCATTTTTATCAACATTTACTAGTTACTGTTCAATTGCTTATTAACTGCTTATCTCTACTCATTTCATTGCTTATTAGAGTTATAGTTAGCTTTTTATTGTTTTCTTTTAGTTTGGTAATCATTAGAATAAAGTTTGGTCAAATAGTTTACTTTTGAGTTTATTAGCTTTTTGAGAATTGCTCATTTCTTAGTGCTTATTTAGTGATTGTACTTGCTCATTTCTGATTTTCCTAGCTTATTATGCATGTTTAAGCTTAGTTATTACAGTTGTGCTTGGTTTTCATCATCTTTACTTATCAACTGTTACATATAAGCTCAAATTGCTAATCTGCCTTAGCTTATTGCTTACCTCTTATTTTGGACACCTAACTGCTTATTCATCATTAATATGACTTAGTGAGTACCACTTGTTCAATGTTCAAGTCTAAATCTCTCTTTCTCTTTGAAATACTCAAATCAGTGGTCTTTAAAGGGGTGTTTGGATTTGCTGAGTCTGAAGACTCAGAGCTTGTTGTGTGTATTGCATTTGGTTCAGATGATCTCACATAGGTCCCTTTAGGTTAGATTCGTTACAAAATTCAGAGGTCTACTCTCAATAAGTCAAATCTTCTTTTAAACCTCATTGGTGATTTATCTGTTAAATATTTAAGGTCATGGATCATGTGGATTAGCTCATTAGTGTTAGATATAGTTTAAAATCTTCTTATATAATCTTAATACATCATAATCAGTGAGTAGTTTGATCCAAAGCTCATAAAAGTCAAAAGACTCAAGTTTCACTAAAAAGTCAAATGTGCATAGTTCAGATTTTTGCAAAAAATGGCAAGAATTTTCATGATTTGTGTGTTTGGATCTAAGGTTTGAAACTAGTTGTGTGTTTAGTCTACCAGCTGTACTTGTGATTTCCATGTTTGTTACAATTTTGTGATTTTACTTTGTGGACCAAAACACCCTTGGAACTGACCTGCAGGGCAAGCCATTTGCCTTTCTTCAGCAGACCTATCTCACCCATCCAACTTTGGTGGTTATTTGTGGCCACCCCAGTGGGTCCCACACCTCAGACTTGGGCTCTCCCAACCCCCTCCTACCAGGGATTAAAAGTTGACCAATAGTTTAACCATTGGACCAGTGGATCCCACTTAGTTTTGCATCAAAACTCTGTCCCAATTCTGTCTCAGATTTCATAATAAGCAAGTGCTTATTTGTGTTGTTTGGCTTATTTGTTGTGCTTAATTGATTGAAACTCACTCAACATAGTTCATGTAACTCAGAGAAACCAGTTTTAACCATTGTGGACCCCACATAATCCAATTTGAGCTTAATTCCATCTCCAGTCAACAAAAGTCAACTATTTGGGTGAATAAGCACTCAAAGTGCTTATTTCTGGTTTGTGTAAAAAGTGTTTTCTTAAAAAGTTTTAGTTTTTAGTGTAGAATTAGTTTGGAAATAGAAAAAACTCAAAAAACCAACTTTAATTATAGTGATAGCTTCTATTTAATAGAAATTATCATTTTAATTTTCTTTTTAGCTTATTTATAAGCAATATATCATTTTTATATTTTTAGTAATTCTCTTTTAGGTTAAAGTAATTCTAGAAATTTTTCCAGATTTTTCTTTTGTCTTTTAGTGGTTTTTAGAATTAATTTTAATTAATTAATTAATAATTAATATTAAGTAATTAAATAGCATAATTAGATTTTATAAAGTACAACCTAGTTTTTATAATTTTTCTAGCTTTTATATAAGTTAAAACATTTTTATAAATTTTTCTAGAATTTATACTGTTCATTTTCTATTTTTCTTAATATAATTAGTTTCATTAGGAATTAATTAGTAATTATAATAATAATTTGTAAATTAGTTTAAAAATACATAAAATAAACTTTTTATAATATTTTAGGATTCCTGTGATGGTTAATTAGATTTGTAAAAATTTTCTTAATTTTCTAAGTCTTTTTAGTATTTTTAATAATTCTAATTAGTTTAATTAGTTAATAAATAGATAATTAGTAATTAATTAATAACAAATAATTAAATAGTGTAAAAATAGTTTTTCCTTTTCTTAAAATTTTCTTTATTTATTTGGATTGTAAAAATAATAATTTTACACTTGTAACCTTTTCCGTCCATCAGTTGTACTTTTTGTTTCGTTCGTCTGCGTACGTTTTTAATTAAAACGTACGTTTTTAGGTTTTAGCTCAAATCTTCTTAATCTCAATACCAGTAATCAATCACATAGCTTTCCTAAGCTATTTAATTTCATAATTCTCAAATAATTCTTATCACAACCCTTTTCTGTGAATAATCACCCGATTACAAGTACGCTAAAGCACAATCCACACCTCGTCGGGACATAACGAGCTGGTGATACCCTTTATTACCCGGAAGCATTGGTCTAGGCTCTTTAACTTTGTTGACCATTATTTGGTCAATATAATTTGACGGTTTAGGACCAATCAAGCATGAAGGTAGATTAAGAACTGAGGTTATTGGCGGTGGGAATATTATAGGCCTGATGAGATTGCTGTAAATTTCAAATTGAAGTTTAACGTGTAAATCCTTTATTTATCCTGTATTTGAAAGTTAGTAGGTTGTTCATTTGTAGGGAAGACCAATCTGTCGCTCCAAGGATCTTGAGCGGAGAAACAAAGCCATACATATTGTAGCCAAAAAAGAAAGTGGTGAAATGCTCGAGGGAGTAACTATAAAGTGTGTCCGTGCTGCTTAGAAAACAAGTCTAACACAAAGGTGGCTAGGTATGGTACTGTTGCCATTTCAGATATTAAGTGTGTGTCCATGCTGCTATATAACACAAAAAACAAGTTAGTTTGACTAGGAAAAATCAACGAAAGGTCATGTATTTTGACCAATAGTCAACACTCACAATTTGGCATAAACCATTTTGCAGGCCTGTATGGTCTTCCATTTGTCCACACACATTGTTTATTAATTGTCACAATTTGACAAAGAAACATTGTTGTATATTTGTTGAACATATTAGATTGATGATTATGTATTTATGTTAATCATGTTTATACCAAATGTTGTAATATTAATCTCAATCATAATTTATGTTGTTATTTGGTACATGTTTTTAATCTTACGCCCACTGTTCACACCCGCAGTATCGCGCGGGCTTCCCCGCTCGTTACTAATACTCTACGTATGTACTAGTTTCAGATCCCACGTACACGCGGTGCTTTTGGTTTAATTTTTGTTAGATTAATCTTTGGCTCAAATTTTGTTAAATAAATAGTTATTGAAAGTAAATATAAAACTAACATTATAGTTGTAACATTGTTTAATTGATATTTTTGAGTATATAGTGTTAGATCCTCATGCACGCACATGTCTTTTGTTTAATTTTTGTTTGATTAAACTTTTGGTTAAATTTTATTAGATAAATGTTTGTTGAAATTAAATATAACAACATTCTTTAATTGGTATTTTTGAGTATATTGAGTTGACACTCATCACAAAGTAAATAATAAAGACAAAGAGATATAGACAAAATTATGACAATTATCACTATTTAATTTTTTACCACATAGCATAAATTACAGTCATTAATTTACCTTTAACTACCTAAAATTTCTTATTAATGGGTCTTTCTGATTCTGATTACCAAATTTGTTTCATTCTGATGTGTCATTATGATTCTTATGGCCAAATTTGTTTTATTACAATGTGTGTTTCTGAATACAAACACTCATTTATCTATTATATTCAATTTGTTTATTAATAAATATTTTAACGCATACCTTTTAGTAGTATATACTAAGAAAACTCGGGGGCCGTTTGGTTCGTTGATGGGTTTAGGATTTGGATTTGGATTTGGATTCAGATTTGGATTTTGGTTGGGATTAGGAGAGAGAAAACTATTAAATGATATTAAAAATGTATTTGTTTTATAAATAAAATAGATTAAAATATATTGATTAAAAATAAAATATAAGAAAAAGACAAGAAAAGAAATAAAAAAGTATTCGATTACCTCTTGTGTCAGACAAAAGACACCACTCATGGGTGGAATGAGTTTTATGGTGTTCACACCTTGTGTCAGATTTTCCCATACCTTTTATATACTAATAAAACTCTTGTGTCTGTAAAGATTTTCCCAAAACTTTGGTTTTGTCCTTTTAAATATCTTACCTTGCTAAATCCCCAATTGTACTTCACATAAAACCTTAACATTAATCAATCTAAGGTTTACCAACTCAAATAGCCAATTTGGAAAAATGTTTTTGTGAAGTGTTTATAAGAAATCAATTATCAAGGATAAAAAGAATAGAAGAGATAATTGAGTAGGGGTAGAATGGGTATTCCTTATATGGCATAGAAAAGAGAGAAAGAATATGCCATAGGATATTCCTCTAAAGGGAAGAGTGTGAGAGATTGGGTTAAGAAGTAACCATGGTTAGGTTTAGAAAGAAGTGTATAGAGAATAAACCATGGTTAGGTTAAAGAGTGTATCCAAGGGAATGTTCCATCCTTGGTGTGGTTAAGAGTTAACCAAGGTTAAGTGTAGAGAACTAACCATAGTTGGGTTAGGAGAACCATGGTTGGGTTAAGAGAGCATATCCAAAGGAATATACCATCCCTGGAGAGGTTAAGAGTTAACCAAGGTTAAGTGTAGAGAACTAACCATAGTTGGGTTAAGAGAACCATGGTTGGGTTAAGAGAAGTATATTTCAAGGAATATTCCATTTCTTGGGGAGGAAGGAGAAATGGATGGTTGAGGTGTGTTGTAAGAGAATGAATGGTTGAGATGAAGAGTGTGTAGAGTATGAGTTGGATTGTGTAAGAGTGAAGAGATGTGTGTAAGGGAATATGTAAGTATGGATGTGATGGGGAGCCTAGTATGTGTAGAAGGTGAAATAGTTGTGAGTAGTGTGTGTATTTTGAATGAAAGAGTATTAGGAGTGTAAGATATGGTTGTATAAGATGTGATGTGTATAGGGAGTGAGTTGTATGTGTAAGTATGTGTAAGAGTGATTGGATGGGGAGCCTTGTGTGTGTGAAGAGGGGTATGTGAGTGAAGTGTGTGTATTTTGAAAATAAAGGTGTGTGTAGAAAAGAGTGTATGTATGATGTTGAAAACTAGAAGGGGGTTGAATAGTTTACCGTTTAAAATCTTTTTAACTTGTTTAGTTAGCTTTGAAACTTTTCGTTTGATCAAAGATATATACACAAACACAATATATAACATGCAAGTAAATGAAAGAAACGATCAAACCACAACACGAGTATTTATCGTGGTTCGGCTACAAGGATTCTTTTTCCTTGCCCTACGTCCACGCTCCGAGTATCCAACTCGAGAGTTTCTTTCACTAGTCAACAAGCTCCTTTCACCGGTGGAGAAAACCTTACACGTCGCTTATACTTTTACCGACACTAAGCTTGATGTCGAGTTCTTTACCAAGGGTACAACCACTCCCGTTAGTTCTTTTACAAGGGTACAACTACTCCCGATACACTTTGTATTTTGAGGACTAAAATACTAACCGATCACTACTGAAAATACACAATCAAATGAAGTATAAACTACACAAGTCTACACAATGGAAAGCAAACAAGTCTTGCAACGTTGTGTTGAATACTTGTTACTTTTAATGAACTCGTGAATCTCTTTGCTACAAAAAGAAACTTCATATATGAAATGTTAAAGGGTTAGATGAGAGAATGAATGAATGTGTGTAAATATGATGTAGAGTGATAAGCCAAAAATCAACTTGTGGCTTGGTATTTATAGCAAAGCCTTCTGCAGGCCTGGCGGATACGGCGGAACCCTCAGATGGGTTCCGCCCGTGTACCCCCAGGGTTCCGCCGGGCTTGCAGTTGGTTTTGCAATAAATCTTGCAAACCAAACAATGTCACATCTCATTACTCCTAGTCAAACACATAACTTGCAAGCAAACACAAAGTTAGTCAAACACACTTTCCATAAATGTATATTGACAAAACTTGCCATAAATGTGATGTGACATTTCTATTTTAAGAAATAAAAAGTGTTGTGTTTTATGAAATGTAAAATGTAGCAAAAGTCTAGTTTATGCAAGTCTTTAAAACTAAGATTATGTTTTACTTAGAAACTAAAGTTTACATTTTGTCGTTAACAAAACTTAGCAAAGATCGTAAAATATAAATAACGTTTTTAGGCGATATTTGTATTAACAATCTCCCCCTTTTTGTTGATGACAAAACATAAACTTTGTTTTTAAGTAACTCACAAAATCTTGGTGTTTAAGACTTAAAAAAAATTATATTAAACTTGTTTTACTTAAGTGATAAAATCAAATTAAGTTTTGAAGGTTTAATATATTTCTCCCCCTTTTTGTCGAAACAAAAAGTAGAGTAGCGAAGCGGAAAAGTGCACTTGCTCCCCCTTGCTTGTTACTCCCCCTAAAAAGAGTGCCAAGATGGGAAACATGGATTTTGATCATACAAAAAAAATGGTTAGTTGGTGATATATATAGTCAAGCTTGTAGTTACCACACACATTGCAACCACAATGACAACACAAAAATGATCAACCAACAATGCACAAAAGTAAGTAGAAAGAAATATCATTCCAAGTAAAATTTTGACTTTTAAAATTCAAAAGACAAGAAATGTGAAATATTCTTCTACTTGTAAATAAAAACTAAAACAAAATAACCAGGAAAGAAAAATAAAATCCTAGTTTCCTAAATGGGGCAAACGGCCTCCAAAGGTTGTCTAGGATTTGTTTGGGTGGGAAAGAGCATCCAAACGTTCTATGACGTGTTGGAATGCAAAATGGGTTTCATCTTGGAATTGGTGAAGCAACGTTTTGATGCTTGCACCCATTTGCTCACAATTTGAGCAAACATGGGGATGAGTGGGTGGAAATGGGTTGGTTTTGGTTTCTTGGTTTGAGGGTTGGTTGGTTTTTGGTTCTTGGGTGGAGGATGGGTTTGGTATTGAGTCAAGCAAGGTGGTTTGAAGTTCCATTGCTTGATGGAGGTGGTTTTCAACCATGCTTTGGATTTCCTCATATGAAGGAAAGAAAGACTCAAAGGTTTGGGCTTGAGAATGTGGTGGAGTTGGGTGATCATGGTTTTCAAAGTTAGGTTCTCCATAAAGAGGACCATGGATGTCATGGTAGATGGGATGAAACAACAATGGTTTGGGTTGATGGTACACTTGTTGTGGTGGTTGGGTGTGGTCAAAATGCTCATTTTGGTCAAGAATTGACCTTGGTGAAAAAGGTGGTGGTTGTGAAGGTCTTGGTGGAAGATCATTTAGATCTTGGACAAAAGGGTGTGGTGATGTTGGTGGAGACCCAAATAACTCCATAGGTTCAAGTTTGGGTAATGGTGATGGTGATGGAGTTTTGGATGGTTGGGTTGGAGCACTTGGTGGAGTTGGGTCAATGGGTGATTTAGTAGGTGGTGGAGTGAGCTCATTGGGTTCATTGGGTGATGGTGATGGAGATGCAAAATTCAAAAAGTGTTCATTTTTTATAGGTGAGGTGAATTCATCCGAAGATGAGGAGCTTAGGTTGATGGATTGATTGGACCATAGTGGTTTTACACTTATCCGGGCGGTTTTCCGGATGGGTCGTGATGGTTGAGAAGTGATTGTTGACTTGGTCATGGTTAAAAATGGTTTAGAAGTTAAGAAATTGTGATGAAGAAGGTGTAATTTGATAGTGTTTAGGATGGTTTAATTTATAGTGATGAAGGATTGTGGGAAGGAGTGTTTGGATTTGATGTTAGTCCATACAAAAATGGAGGTTCCTAATGATTTGGAAAACTAATTGTGGGTTGTCATATCATGGAAGTCAATCCAATGAAAATAGTTATGTGAGAAGACAAGTTTTGCACTAAATGCTTAGTGGTTTTGGTAGATTTGTTGAAGTATAAATCTCAGGGATTTCAAGGAACCTTTAGAAGGGTTCCTTCTTTTATGTGTGAAGGGTCCTTGGGGTGGTTATGGCTATTTTTGAAATTTGGCGGGAAATGGTTTTGGTTGAGTTGTAAGAAATGAGAAGTACCCTATTGTGCTAAACAAATTGCAGGAAATGGGTTTCTATCTAAAAGGATTGTATTTTGGTGTTTGGATGTTGAAATGTTGAAAATAAAAAGAAAATTTCTGCAGGCAACTGGCGGAACCCGCAGAATATACAGGCAGAACCCATTTGAGGGTACCGTCTGGTCCGTTGGGCCAATTCTGGGTTTCCCAGAAAATACACTGGCGGAACCCAATTTTGGGTACCGCCAGATCCGCCAAGGCTGAAAAAAGTGGCAGTCCGCGTTTTTGACCCGCGAGACGTTTTTCAAAATTTTCAAAAACTCCTAAAATCAAAAAAGATAATGCATTTCTGGTTAGGCAATGCAAAAAATAGACACGTAAACACACATATCATATGACTTTGACCTTGAGGTCTAGAATTTCACTATACTTAGTGAAAATATCATAAACATGAAAATTTGACAACTTGCCAAAAGTTGTCTACCTGCATCAAAGTTAGATACTACATGTTCCAAATTGTATCAAACATTGTACTAGCACACAAATACATCATAAACATTGTTTAAACAAGCAAATTTGTTCAAATAGCACCTAGTGCCAAACACTCCTACACACCCGCACTCATTGACGGTCAATCTTGTTCTTGAGCTTTCCAAGGAATCTTCCAAGATTCTTAAACATCCCCTTTGTTTGCTTGAACTCCGCCGACTCATTAGGAATATCCGGAAGTTGGGATAGGTATTCGAGAGGTGGGAGCCTAGAGTTTGGCAAAGAGTCATCTTCACTCATTGAGGAAGATGAAGATGAGGTAGGTGGATGTGGACGTTTTCCTTGGGCTTTGTACACTCTCTTATCACTTAGTGGGACAAAGGTGTGAGGAATGAGAGAGTAGTCAAGGTGAAGATCGTTTGGAGTTGGTGGAATGGGTGAGATGAACCTAAAGAGATGGGTCAAGAGCATTCCATACGGCATAGCCGTTGTGCCATGCACGGGAATGTCGGCCATTCTCTTGGCCATGTAGTAGGCAAGATTGAAGGGTTGCCTAACGGACAAAGAGTAGAGCATGTAGCAAAGGCAAAGGTTGATATGATCTCAGTTTCTTATGGTGCTAATGACATTTGCTCTAAGGACTTCCTCCCATTTCTTGAATTGGGGCTTAAGTTCATTCATTTCCATTCCATATGGGTCCTTATCGACCTCATTTCCCGAACGGGTTCTCCTAGTGTTGGTTGTCCAAACAAAGAGGTGGTCACGGAGTACATCTTTTGACACAAGAGGTGTGTCATAAGGATGGATGCGGTCATGGAGGTTGTCAAGAGTTGAGAGGGAGTGCAAGTCGGAATAGATGCAAGTACCACGGTTTGGGACTCCTAGGATTTGAGCAAACTCCTCAAGAGTGAAGAAGTATTGATGACCACTAGCCCTAAAGTTGATAGACATTTGACCATAATCATCCGTGGAGAGGACGACGGATGCATAGAATTCCAAAATGAACCTAGGAAAAATAGGCTCGTTGATTTCCAAAAGACACTCAAAGTTGATTGTGGCAAATTTGGCGTAAAGGTTTGTGCCTTCTAGGAAGGACGGGTCAATGGTTCTACCCTCATGGACATAGTGTTTTTCTAAGGCTTTGAAAACATTGACTTGGTTTGGGGTAAGGCCTTTGGTTTTGTGGTGTTTTGGTAGGTACTTAATGGTATCCTTGTGGTCGTAGTGGGTTAGAGGAGGCATGATGATTCCTAGAACAACAAAATTTCACATTTTAGTTTAAGTAAACTACTATTATAATGTGGATGTTCTAGTGTGTGCCTATATGAAGACAATGTGGAGGTGCGGTTATCTTGACTCATTTTGATGCTTCAAAAATGTTTTATAATGCAAGTTTTGTTACAAAACAAAAGATAACCCAGACGCTCCTAGTTCAATGTAGCTTCGTTTGAATGTACCCGAAAATAGATATTGGTTATGTATTCCCTTTAGCATTCAAGAGACATTATGCAAGTGATGTTTTAAACATAACGTTTTGATTTTGTATTCTCAATGTGAGACGAAAAAATATTTGTCCTATTTGTGAGAAATTTTTGGAAAAATTTGTCATGGGGTGTTTTAGAAAACATGTTTACACTAAGTAAGAATGCAATTCCTAACTATGGGGAACATGATTAGTTTAGTTAAACACCTAATTTTATGCATGCGTTTCTCAAGTTTAATGCATAACCCCAAGTTTTTGTTTTTGTGCAAAAATAGAATTCCTAGACTCAGATCAGGATTGTAATCAAGTTTGGAATACTTACAATGATGATTGATTTGCAATGTGAGTGAAAGGAAGACCAAGAAATCATAGGTATGGATGGATGGTAAAGTGAATAGTAACAGTTTGGAAGTGGTGGTATGAGATAATGGGTGTTTGGTTTAATATAAACAAAAATATTGATTCTGCAGGTCGGCGGATACGGCGGACCCCTGAGGTGGGTTCCGTCCGTTATGTCTGAGGGTTCCGCCGACCCTGCTGAGAAAAAGAGTTATAGATTTGTTTTGATTTTTGTGATTTTTGTCTAAAGTCCAGAACTACAATGTAGGTTCCATGAGTCCTAAGCCTAGCCTAAGAAAGTTAAAAGGTTCACGTTTAAGGGGTTTTGTGAGAATGTCGGCTATGTTATCTTCGGAAGAAACTTTCTCAATTGAGATGTTTCCTTTTTGAACGTTGTCACGAAGGAAATGATGACGGATTTCAATTTGTTTGGTACGAGCATGTTGAACTGGGTTTTTGCTAAGATCAATGGCACCTTTGTTGTCACAAAGAATTGTGATGTCGTTGAGTTGAATTCCGTAGTCGACAAGAGCTTGCTTCATCCAAAGAGCTTGTTGACATGCCTTTCCGGCCGAAACGTACTCGGCTTCCGTTGTTGAGATAGCAAGAGCCGTTTGCTTCTTAGAGAACCATGAGGTGAGACAATGTCCAACAAAAGTACAAATACCACTTGTACTTTTTCTATCGACATAGTCACCGGCATGATCCGAGTCGGCATACACTATGGTGTCTATTCCCGTTCCTTTGGGATACCATAAACCTAAATATGTAGTGCCCTTAATATACCTAAAAATCCTTTTAACGGCTTCGAGATGGGTAGTTTTAGGATCTTCTTGAAAACGAGCACATAGACAAACACTAAACATAATGTCGGGTCTACTAGCCGTTAGGTAAAGTAGACTACCAATCATACCTCTATATTTAGTGCTATCTACGGATTCACTTTCCTCATCCTTGGTGAGTTTAGTTTCCGTGGACATGGGAGTTTTGATTGGTTTCGAATCTTCTAATCCAAATTTCTTAAGCATGTCCTTAATATATTTAGATTGGTTAAAGAAGATACCATCTTCTAGTTGTTTAATTTGGAGTCCTAGGAAAAAGTTGAGTTCTCCCATCATACTCATTTCAAACTCGTCATGCATGATTTTTGAGAAATCCACACATAATTCTTGACAAGTTGAACCGAATATAATGTCATCAACATAGATTTGGACTATGATAATATGTGAATCTTTCTTCTTAGTGAAGAGAGTATTATCAACTAAGCCCATGGCATACTTATAGTCAACTAGGAAGGTTTTAAGTCGATTGATTGATGCTAAACCGTCAACTTATATTGATCAAGTAATGGTCAACAAAGTCAAATAGCCTAGGTCAATGCTCCGGGTAATATAAGGTATCACCAGGTCGTTAAGTCCCGTTGAAGTATGAATTGTAACTTTAGCGTATTCGTGATCGGGTGATTATTCACAGAAAAGGGTTATGATCAGAATTATTTGGAAATTATTAACAAATATAGCTTAGGAAAGCTACGTGATTGATTACGGGAATTTAGATTACAAGGATTTGAGCTAAAACCTAAAAACGTACGTTTTAATTAAAAAACGTATACAGACGAACAAAACAAAAAGTACAACTGATGAACAGAGAGGGTTACAAGTGTAAAATTAATATTTTTACAATTCTAATAATCAAAGAAAATTTTAAGAAAAATAAAAATTATTTTTACACTATTTAATTATTTATTATTAATTAATTACTAATTATCTATTTATTAACTAATTAATTAATTAAAATTATTAAAAATACTAAAAAGACTTAGAAATTTAAGAAAAATTTTACAAATCTAATTAACCATCATGGGAATCCTAAAAAATTATAAAAAGTTTATTTTATGTATTTTTAAACTAATTAACTAATTATTAATCTAATTACTTATTAATTTCTAATTAAACTAATTATATTATAAAAAATGGAAAATGATTAATATAAATTCTAGAAAAATTTGTAGAAATGTTTTAACTTAAATAAAAGCTAGAAAAATTATAAAAACTAGGTTATACTTTATAAAATCTAATTATGCTATTTAATTACTTAATATTAATTAAAACTAAATTAAACTAGAATTAATTATAAAAACCACTAAAAGACAAAATAAAAATCTGGAAAAATTTCTAAAATTATTTTAACCTAAAGTAGAATTTCTAAAAATATAAAAATGATATATTGCTTATAAATAAGCTGAAAAGAAAAATAAAATGATAAATCCTATTAAATAGAAGCTATCACTAATATTAAAGTTGATTTTTTTGGTTTTTTTCTTTTTCCAAACTGATTAAATACTAAAAACAAAAACTTTTAATAAAAACACTTTTACTGTAACCCAAGAAATAAGCACTTAGAGTGCTTATTGATCCTACAGTTGACTTTTGTTGACTGTGAAGGTAATTAGGCTCAAACCAAAGAAGGTGGGGTCCACAATGATGAAATATGGTTTCTCTGAGTTAAATGAACTTAGTTAAGCAAGTTTGGCACAAATAATAAGCTTCAATAAGCTACAAACCTCAAATAAGCTGTTGCTAATCACAAGTCTGAGACAGATTTGGGACAGATTTTTGGCACAAAATTAAGTGGGGTCCACTAGCCTAGGGGTCAAACAAATGGTCAAAAGGTCAACCCTGGTAGGAGGGGGGTTGTAAGGACCAACTTATGGGGTGTGGGACCCACTGGGTTAACCACAATGGACCACCAAAGTGGGGGTGGTGAGATTGAGCTGCTGAGACAGGGCAACTACTTTGCCCTGCAGGTCTCTTTGAGGCTTGGTGGGACCCACCAAACAAATTCCAAAAAATCTAAGAAAAATCCTAAAAATCAACTAGCTGGTAGAGAATAAGCTTGTAAAAGCTCAGATCCTAAATCCTTATATCAAGCAATTTAAAGACCTCCAAAGTTTGAGCAAAATGACTGAAACAGCTTTTGACTTTTTCTATTTGGTGAATACTTTGACCAAAATGAGTTTTGATTCCACTTTTTAAGCTGAAAATGGTTGTTTAAGCTAAAAGAGGTTTAAAATAAGCTGTGTGGTTTAAGTTCACACCCAAATTAATGAGTCTAAACTCCTAAATCATGACAGATTTCCGCTTATGAAGATTTAAAGAGCAAGTTGACTTTTTTAGCTATGAACACTTATTTTTATGACTGTTATGACCTATTTATCACTTAGGAAACATGCATGAGCCACTGAGAGACCAAGAAAGCAACAAGAACCTGGGTGAATCACATAATCCAAACACCCCTTAAAACTCAATCTGTTTGGAGATTAGGAGACAGAGATCAACACAGATGATGTTTCTTAAAACAAACCACTTTTTTATGAGATTTAAAGTTTATATAAGCTGAAAACTACACTCTTTTGCCACAATCACTACTTATAATAACTTCTACTTATTAGCAATTAAAACCTGAAAATCCTACTCTAAAGTATTATTAAAAAAAAAACCTAAATTACAAACAGAATAATTAAGAACTAGTTTAGCTAAGTAAAACACAAACAATTAATATCATACACTAGAGTATAAGGAATGTATGGTAAGAAAGGCTCACAGTGTGCTTTTAGCCCAAACATGAACCAAGAACCACATTACAATCCTAATTAACTCCCATGAGTTTCTATTACCAGGTCCATTGATTGATGCTAAACCACCAACTTAAATTAACCAAAGAATGGTCAACTAAGTCAAATAGCCTAGATCAATACTCCGGGTAATATAATGTATCACCGGGTCGTTAAATCCCGTTGAGGTGTGAAATGTAACTTTAGCGTATTCGTAATCGGGTGTTATTCACAGAAAAGGGTTTGTTGTGAAAATTACTTGGAAATTATTAACAGATATAGCTTAGGAAAGCTATGTGATGGATTACTGGAATTTGGATTACGAGAATTTGAGCTTAAACATAAAATTATACGTTTTAATTAAAAACGTATACAGATGAACCGTACAAAAAGTACAACTGAAGAACTGAAAGGGGTAAAAGTGTAAATTTGATATTTTTACAATCCTATTAATTAAAGAAAATTTTAAGAAAAATAAAAAGTATTTTTACACTATTTAATTATTTAATATTAATTATTTTACTAATTATCTATTTAATACTAATTTAATTAATTAGAATTACTAAAAATACTAAAAAGGCTTAGAAAATTAAGAAAAATTTTATAAATCTATTTAACCATCATGGGAATCCTAAAAAATTATAAAAAGTTAATTTTAAGTATTTTAAGCTAATTAAATAATAATTATTCTATTTATTAAATAATATCTAATTAAACTATTTAATTTATAAAAACTATTAAATGAACAGTGAAAATTCTAGAAAAATTTATAAAAATATTTTAACTAAAATAAAAGTTATAAAAATTATAAAAACTAGGTTATACTATTTAAAAACTAATTATGCTATTTAATTGATTAATATTAATTAAAACTAAATGAAACTAAAATTACTTAGAAATACCACTAAAAGACAAAATAAAAATCTGGAAAAATTTGTAAAATTATTTTAACCTAAAATGTAATTTCTAAAAATATAAAAGTGATATATTATTTAGAAATCAATTAAAAAGAAAATTAAATTGATAAATCCTATTAAATAGAAGCTATCACTATTTTTAAAGTTGGTTTTTTTTGTTTTTTTCTTTTTCTAAACTAATTATAAGATAAAAATAAGCACTTTTAATTAAGACACTTTTACTATACCCCTGGAAATAAGCACTTGGAGTGCTTATTCACCTCACAGTTGACTTTTGTTGACTGTGAAGGTTAATAAGCTCAAAATGAAAATGTGGGGTCCACAATTGAATTTCTTGGTTTCTCTGAGTCTAAGGAACACAAATAAGCAACAATTAAGCTAATAGGTGGCCTCAATAAGCCAAAAATAACAAATAAGCACTTTGCTTATTTGTTGACTGAGCAGTTAAGGGACAAAGTTTATGGGTCAAACTAGGTAGGGTCCACAGATTTTGGGGTCAAACAAAAGGTCAACCCTTATTCCTGGGTAGGAGGGGGGTTAAAAGGTGCAAGAGTGGTGGTGTGGGACCCACTGGGTCAGTCACACAAGACCACCAAAGTTGGGTGGATGGCTGAGGTAACTGAGAGCAGGGCAGATAGGTTGCCCTGCAGGTCACTTTGAGACCTTGTGGGACCCACCAAACAAATTCTTAAAAATCTGGAAAAATTCACAAAAATCTACAAAGTGGTAGATAATAAGCACACCAAGTTTCAGCTTCTAACAACTAAGATCAAACAAGTTACACCCCTCCCAATATTGCTCAAAATGACTGGAACAGGTTTTTGACTTTCAAGAGTTTTGCACACTTTGACTTTTATGAACTTGGGAAGCTGATTTAATGATCCAATAAGCTAAGATAAGCTATATTAAAACTACTTTGGGTAAAACTTTAACTTATGAAAAGGATTTGTGGGATTTGGACTCCAAAAATCACCACAGTGAACTGTGGTGATTATAAACTTATGATTTTGACTTTTGTGAGGTTTTGTACCAAAACTCTTGTTCCCCTGAGCTTTATTACACCCAAAAAACTGTTAGAAACTAATGGATGCTAAGATACACAGCTAGAACACACTAAACAAGTCACAACCAAACACCCTTCTAAACACAGTTAATGAAGAGATAACCACTTAAACAATTAATAAACTCAAACAGATGATCACCACTAATCTCTAAGCTAATTTATAGATGCAATAAACTAAAATAAACAACTTAAGCTACTTGAGAGTAAAAATGAAGGAATTGATAGCTTACAAAGCCTTCCAAGCTATTGAGTAGGTACCAAGGAACCAAATCAAACAATCCTATGCCCTCCCCTGAGGTTCCTAACCCACAGCCATCCTTGTTACACTGTGCTCCTTGCTCATACAACAAATGATCACCACTTTTTTATTTTTATTTTTATTTTTCTTATTTTTTAGTTTTTATTGAAAATTGAATTGAAAGTGTTCACATAAGCTTATAACACTTGTAATAACTTATTTCTGAGCTTGTAAGAACTTCTGAGTTCCTTAAACACAAATTACTACACTTAATTGGAACTTAGAAATTTAAGATAAGACTTTGAAAAGTGAAATTGGAAATTAAACTTCAAAATGAACTTGCATTAATAAAAAGAGTTACATTACATTGAAGTTGAACTGAAATTACAAATAAACTAAGAAAATTACACACTACAAGCTCATATGAGCTAAGCTATATATATCGACCTAAATTAAATTCCTAAGCCTTCCACATGGCCACTTTTTGAAAACTGATAGTCCCATAGACTTTGCTTTGACCTTCTGACCAAATCCCCATCGTCAATTTAATATTCAATGCATCCTAGCCATTGATTGGCATTTTGGCGCCAATTTGAATACGGGGCAAAACTAGTGGTATTGGTGAGGGTTTTGGGGAAGCATTAATGGTGGTGGAGTTGGTGGGTGAGGGCATTAATTGTGGGGGGGGGGGGGGAAGTAGTTGAAAAGGCGAGGGGGGGGGGGTGTGAGTCACCCTGGTTTTGCGCTTGGTGTTGGGAAGAAGAAGGTCGGGGATGGGGGTTTGACCTGGGTCAACGCCCAGGTTTTATTTAAAAAAAAAGTGGGCTTGTGGACTGGGCTTGGGGATCAGCTGGGCTAGGGGTTGGATTGGGTATTTGGTTTAATGGATAACAAGGGTCCGGTTGGAAAAGTTAATCACAAGGACCATATTTGCAAACTTTTCAAAGTTGAGGGGTGTGAAATGTAACTTCCCAAAACTTCTTCAAATGATCAATTTATGCCAAATACCAATAACCAAGGACCAAATTTGTATTTTTCCACTTTTTCCAATTTCAAAAATTCCCAGGGACTACTTTTGCCATATTTGGATTTTTAGGGACTAATCATGTAATTTTTGAAAACTTGCAACCCAATTATGATATTTTGACTTTATTTGACTTTTAAGACCTTGGGTTGACTTTTTCTTAAAAATAAATGCATAGGGACTAAAGTTGACAAGTTTTGAAACTCGGGGGACTGAAACTGCCAATACTGCAAACTTTGTACGTTTTTTCTTTGTTTTTGCACATTTTGCTTTTAAAACACATAAAACACAATCCCTGGGATAATTTAAGTATTTTGATATCTTTTTGATTGTTTTTGTGCGTTTTGGCAGTTTAAATATATCGAAAACGATGAGTGTTTGAGCACTCATCAATCCCCCACACTGAACTATTGCTAGTCCCTAGCAATCTTTTTAGAAAACTTGATGGATTTTAAACTCTTTACCAAAAGCCATCACTTCTGGAGTAGCCAGGTGTAAGAACTGTGGCACACCTGATAACCGTGTGATTTTGAGCAAACCACCAGCTTTCAACGGATTTGTTAAGTCTTTACCAGGAGCCGTTTGCTCCTGGACTAGCCAGCATCTTGATGGACCTAGTCGACATCTTGGTGAGCTGATTACCAATTATGGATTTTCCACGGCCTTTACCACAAGCCATAATCTTGCGGGCTAGCCAACTCATTTGTTTTCGGGGAGTTGATGAACCATACAATTTTGGGCAAATTGCCAGCCGTCAACGGATTTGATTTATCTTTACCAAGAGCCGTTTGCTCCTGGATTAGCCAATCCCTTTTGTCGCTTAGACGAGGCGGACTGATTACCCTAAAAATTTTGAAATAAAGTGAAAAATTTTTGAAAATTTTGGCCAAAACGGGGGGGTACTTGAAAGGATTTGCTTAAAATTCGATAGAATTGCCCCCCCACACTTAGAAATGAATATTGTCCTCAATATTCAATGATCCGGCTATTATGCCGAAGCTAAGAACGTAAAAAGCCAAGATTCGAATCTAACTGCGGAAATACCAATTTCACTTTATTTCTATATATACAACCTCCTTTTTTTTTTTTTTTTTTTTTTTTTTTTTTTCATATACATATATACATTTTTTTTCAAACAGCGGGGGGGGGGGGGGGGGGGGGGTTGGCCATTCCCCTACACTCGGTGGTAGAAAATAGAAAGAATCAGAGATACGGGTGAAAACCCGTATTGTTGCTAGTTTTTGATCATTGAGTCGCTAGCTTGACTCTATCCCCGAATTCAATTGTCCTTGGGGAAAGTTTGGAGATCCGGGACGACCATGGATGGTACGTCCTCTCCAAAGTAGTGCTTTAACCGGTGTCCATTCACTTTGAAATTTGGACCGTCATTTTGAGATAATTCGACGGTGCCATAAGGATAGACTTTTGCGATAGTGAATGGACCAGTCCATCGGGTTTTGAGCTTTCCCGAGAAGATCTTGAGTCTAGAATTAAAAAGAAGGACTCGATCACCAACGTTGAAAACGCGGTTTTTGATTTTTGAGTCATGAATCTTCTTTGTCTTTTCTTTATAGATCAAAGAGTTCTCGTAAGCCTGATCACGAAGTTCGTTTAATTCATTTAGTTGAACTTTTCTATGATCACCCGCCGTTTTGAGATCGAAATTGGCATGCTTGAGAGCCCAATAGGCTTTGTGTTCAAGCTCGATCGGAAGATGGCACGCTTTCCCGTACACAAGTTTATAAGGCGTACACCCAATGGGTGTTTTGTAAGCCGTACGGAAAGCCCAAAGTGCATCATCTAATTTATCCGACCATGATGCACGATTCTCACCTACAGTTCTCTCCAATATTCTTTTAAAGCCCCGATTGGACACTTCGACTTGTCCACTTGTTTGAGGGTGGTACGCAGTGGAAAGACGGTGAGTCACACCGTATTTTTGCATGACTTTGTCAAATTTGTCATTACAGAAGTGCGTACCACGATCACTAATAATAGCACGTGGAGTTCCGAATCGGGCAAAGAGAGCTTTTAAAAATTTCACCACTACTCGGGCATCATTTGTGGGTAAGGCTTTTGCTTCAACCCATTTTGACAAGTAGTCAACTGCCACGAGTATGTATTTGTTGCCGTGAGAAGATGGAAATGGCTCCATAAAGTCGATGCCCCAGATATCAAAGATTTCACAAACTTGAATTGCATTCTGAGGCATTTCATTTCTTTGTGAAATATTCCCGTGGCGCTGACAAGCGTCACAGGACTTGACCAATTCTTGGGCATCCTTGTAGATCGAGGGCCAATAAAAACCGGAATCAAACACCTTTTTGGCGGTGTAGTTGGGATTGTGGTGGCCCCCCGTGGGACCAGCATGGCAAGCCTTTAAAATTTCAGCGGCTTCTTGACCATACACACACCGCCGGATGACTTGATCCGCGCATATCTTGAACAAGTAGGGGTCGTCCCAAAAGTAATGTTTTACGTCTTTGAAAAATTTATTTTTTTGTTGGGACGACATCCCTTTCACAATGAAGTTACCCGCAAGATAGTTTGCAAAGTCGGCAAACCATGGGGTAATCGAGTCTCCACGAAATGAAACCACATTGAGGGTTTCGAGAGGAAATGTTTCATTTATTTCCTTTTTCTCGAAAGCATTTTGGTGAGGGTTTTCAAGACGGGAGAGATGATCAGCAGCCAGGTTCTCAGCTCCTTTTTTATCACGAATGATGATATCAAATTCCTGAAGGAGGAGAACCCATCGGAGGAGTCTCGGCTTTGCATCTTGTTTTGCAAATAGATACTTCAAAGCCGAATGATCCGTATACACTATGCTTTTAGTCAGAATCAAGTATGGCCGGAATTTTTCAAAAGCATACACCACAGCTAATAATTCTTTTTCAGTGGTGGTGTAATGACTTTGTGCCTCGGTCATAGTCTTGCTGGCATAGTGTATAGGCTGAAAATGTTTTGTTTTGCGTTGCCCCAAGACTGCCCCTATAGCATAATCACTAGCATCACACATGAGCTCGAAGGGCAAGTCCCAATCGGGGGGCAACAAGAATCGGTGCCTCGGTAAGCCTTTTCTTTAATGTTTCAAAGGCTTCGATGCACTCAGGGGAGAAGATAAAAGGAGCATCCTTCTCGAGGAGATGGGTCATAGGCCGGGCGATTTTAGAAAAATCTTGAATAAACCTACGATAGAAACCGGCGTGACCCAAAAAGCTCCTAACACCTTTCACGGTTGTGGGATGAGGCAATTTTGCAATGACGTCCACTTTGGCACGATCAACCTCAATCCCGTTTTTTGAAATTTTATGGCCGAGGACAATGCCCTCTTTGACCATAAAGTGACTCTTCTCCCAATTTAGACATAACTTTGTGTCTTCACAACGTTTTAGCATGCTGTCTAAATGGGAGAGACATGTTTTAAACGAATCCCCAATGACCGAAAAATCGTCCATGAAGACCTCCATAGTTTTTCCGATCATGTCGGAAAAAATGGCCATCATACATCTTTGAAACGTGCCCGGAGCATTACATAGGCCAAATGGCATACGTTTATATGCGAAGGTTCCATAGGGGCACGTAAAAGTGGTCTTTTCTTGGTCTTGCGGGTCAATGGGAATCTGAAAGTAACCCGAGAAACCATCGAGGAAGCAATAGTACTCATTCCCCGCTAATCTCTCGAGCATCTGATCCATAAAGGGCAGAGGAAAATGATCCTTACGGGTGGCGTCATTCAATTTACGATAATCAATACAGACGCGCCACCCCGTAACCAAACGAGTTGGAATTAACTCATTCTCCTCATTTGTGATGACAGTAATGCCACCCTTTTTTGGAACACAATGTATTGGGCTGACCCAAGGACTGTCCGAGATAGGGTAAATCAATCCGGCATCAAGAAGTTTTAAAACCTCTTGTTTGATAACCTCGTGAATTTTTGGATTCACCCTTCTTTGATGTTGGACCGCAGGTTTGAAGTCATCTTCCATTAATATCTTGTGAGTACAAAATTCAGGGTCGATGCCCTTGATATCGGAGAGACGCCAAGCAATTGCTCGTTTATGAGACTTCAAAACCTGTATAAGAGCAGCCTTTTCCTCAACACTTAAGTCTTTAGCAATTATGACGGGTAATTTATCATCACCCTCCAGAAATGCGTACTCAAGATGAGGCGGCAAGGCCTTAAGTTCAACCGCGGGAAAGTCATCAGTTTTCTCAACATTTTTGACTTCCTCCTTATGAAGTATTTGTGGTAGAACAGGAAGATGAGAGGGATCTTCGTTTAACAATTTTTCAAGCAGGTGAATATCCCTCTCGAGGTCGATCTCTTGGTTATCAATTCCATCGGGAACCGAATCACTTTTGAGAAAGGCCTCAATTTCTTCTGAGAAGATGAAGTCACTTCCCTCAAACGGAGTGAGGGAAGGAAAAGAATTGGCAACAATGGGGTGAGAAGATGGAGTGAGGTTTTCACTCGGAGAATCATCGACAAAACCTAGAACCTCTTGAGCGTACTCCCCAGACGCAACATCAATGACATCAATTCGGTTAACCGTTTCGGCGTCATAATTAGAGGAGTACCTCGAAGTTTGATCGAGGTTAAAGGTTATAGCTTCATTACCAACACGAAGAGTTATTTCCTCTTCGTGCACATCAATTAACGCACGACCCGTCCTTAAGAATCCTCTCCCAAGTATGAGAGGAACTCGCGGGTCAGCATCGAAGTCAACAATCACAAAATCCGTTGGAAAGTGGAAGTTTCCCACTTTTACAAATACATCCTCGGCAATGCCGAGGGGACGAGATGTTGAGCGGTCTGCCAGCTCAAGAGTCATACAGGTGGATGTGAGCTCTGGAAGAGAGAGCTTTTTCCATATCGAATAAGGCATCAAGTTGATGCTCGCACCTAGATCGGCCAGGGCGAAGCACTCAACCATTCCGGGAAAAACACATGGAATGAGAAATTTTCCCGGATCTCCTAGCTTCTCGGGAAGCTGCTTTAAAAGAACTGCAGAGCAGTTTTCATTGAGAGGAGTTCGTGCCATTTCGAATAGCTTCTCTTTATTGTTCAACAGATTTTTGATTGTCGATGCGAACTTAGGCATCAACAGGAGAGCATCCGCGAAACTGATATCAAAATGAATATCACGGAAAATTTGAAAAAACTTTTCCATTTGATGATTGGCTTTTTCGCGGAGCTTCTGGTCTTGTAACCTAGATGGATATGGTAGTGAAGGTTTGGATTTAGGGTTCTCTTCAGGAGTTGTGGGTGGTTCAAAGACAACTCCTGGCTTTGGTACAGTTTCTGGTACAACCTGAGGGTGGACGTGTGCGGTACTTCGTGGGCTAGTAATTTGCACCTTGTCCGTGGTTGCCTCAGGCTCAATTTCCACTTCCTCGGAATAAAGAGGAGGAGGAATAGGAGGAAGAGAAGAAGAGGTAGTAGGGGCCTTGGGTCCATCATATGCAACACCGCTTCGGGTAGTGATCGCCTTAACATCGCCCCTCGGGTTAGCGATCGTATTGCTCGGAAGTTTTCCTGAGCCCGAGGGTTGATCATTTAAAGACTTCTTGATGTCTGCGATCTGAGTCATTATCACTTTGTTCATCTCCTCCTGAGATTTCATGAATTGTTTCAACAACTCATCATTTGATGGGCCGGTTGGAACAATTGCTCGAGTTGGGTTTGGAGGAGCGGGATTTGGGAAGTGCTGAGTAGTTGGAGTGATGGCTTGATTTTGATTGGGAAAATTCTGGCCCCGGTTATTTTGATGGGGGCCATGATTTTGGAAATTTCCCTGATTTTGGTTGCCATACCCATGAGAGTTGTTTCCCTGAAAGTTGTTTTGACCTTGGTTTCGATTATAGTTTCCTTGATGTTGGAAACCTTGGTTTTGGTTATGATGGAAACCTTGGTTTTGATTGACATTTCCCGAATTTTGGTAACCTTGGTTTGTTCGATTCTGATTTTGGTTCTGGTTACGGTTGTTTTGGACATTATTGTTTTGATTGAAACCGGGTGGTCCAAGGAAATTATTAGAACGATAGCTTAGAAGATTGCGGTCCCCTTGTGGTTGGTAGCTAGTACCTCCCGAGTTATAGGACCCTTGAACAGCATGTACGTTCTCTTGAGTGTAACCACCGGTGGTTGGACACTCGAAGTAGGGATGTGGACCTCCACAAGTTTCGCAACTTTGATTGACAGCCTTGGCTTGTTGATTTTGAACTTGTTGATTTTGCATAGTTTGGTTCATTCTCAACACAGCCGTAGAAATATCATCCATCCTTTTAGCGAGAATTGCTATTTCGGAGGATGAGGATGCTGAAGTGGTAGACTTACATGACTCTTCCCTCTCGGCTGAGGAATCCCAGAAATTATGATGGGCAGTCATGTTCTCAATGAGATCGTAGCATTCTTCGGGACGCCTTTTCATAAAGGTCCCTCCAGCAGCAGCATTGAGGATGTCTCGGTGTCTCAAGGTCAAACCATTATAGAAGGTATCTATAATGGTGACTTGTAACATATTGTGGTTGGGACACCGATCAATCGCAAGCTTATAGCGTTCCCAAGCTTCGAATAAAGATTCGTTGGGAAGCTGACGAAAGTTGCTAATGTCATTACGCAACTTGGTAACCATAGATGGTGGAAAGTATTTGGCTAAAAATTTAGTGACCATCTCTTCGAAAGTGTGAATCGAATTTTTCGGAAGTCGATCAAACCATGCAGTGGCATGATGTGTTAGAGAATAGGGAAAGAGAGATAGATGAAGGGTATCGTCGGAGACACCATGCTGTTTCATGTTTTGGGTGACGGTGAGGAATTTATCAAGATGCTTGTTTGCATCGTCACCCGGTAAACCGTGGAATTGGCATGAATTCTGGACTTGTTGTATCATATGATGTTTAAGTCCAAAATCAGTGGCCGCAATATTAAGAGGGGCAATGGGTCCTCCCCTCCCTTGCATTGTGGGTTGACACAACTCCTCCATCGTTCGGAGATCAGGAGCTGCATCATTTATGATGGGTGGGTCATCACCGTCCATTTTCGGAACTGGATCCTCAACAATAGGACGTAACTCAGTTACGTTTCTTGGTTGACGATTTCGTTTCGATTGTGAACGAGTGCGCATGCACTAGGGATTAAAACTTTTTGGAGATTATTTTTGGAACCGTCCCGTAATCTAAAATCGTTTTTCTTTAAGAATCACCTTAAAAGAAAATCGAATCAGAAAACGTTACGATTTGCTTTGTTGTTTTTTTTTACTTTTTTTGGCGTTTCAACACTTTAGGAAAAGTGTCAATGACATTTTTATGTGTTTTGATTTTGAAAATATTCACAAGTGATGGTATTTGTACAATGAGTGAGGTGAGATAACACTAATCTCGAAAAACGCTACAGAAACGCGCACACCTCCCCGGCAGCGGCGCCAAAAAGTGATTGATGCTAAACCACCAACTTAAATTAACCAAAGAATGGTCAACTAAGTCAAATAGCCTAGATCAATACTCCGGGTAATATAATGTATCACCGGGTCGTTAAATCCCGTTGAGGTGTGAAATGTAACTTTAGCGTATTCGTAATCGGGTGTTATTCACAGAAAAGGGTTTGTTGTGAAAATTACTTGGAAATTATTAACAGATATAGCTTAGGAAAGCTATGTGATGGATTACTGGAATTTGGATTACGAGAATTTGAGCTTAAACCTAAAATTATACGTTTTAATTAAAAACGTATACAGATGAACCGTACAAAAAGTACAACTGAAGAACTGAAAGGGGTAAAAGTGTAAATTTGATATTTTTACAATCCTATTAATTAAAGAAAATTTTAAGAAAAATAAAAAGTATTTTTACACTATTTAATTATTTAATATTAATTATTTTACTAATTATCTATTTAATACTAATTTAATTAATTAGAATTACTAAAAATACTAAAAAGGCTTAGAAAATTAAGAAAAATTTTATAAATCTATTTAACCATCATGGGAATCCTAAAAAATTATAAAAAGTTAATTTTAAGTAATTTAAGCTAATTAAATAATAATTATTCTATTTATTAAATAATATCTAATTAAACTATTTAATTTATAAAAACTATTAAATGAACAGTGAAAATTCTAGAAAAATTTATAAAAATATTTTAACTAAAATAAAAGTTATAAAAATTATAAAAACTAGGTTATACTATTTAAAAACTAATTATGCTATTTAATTGATTAATATTAATTAAAACTAAATGAAACTAAAATTAATTAGAAATACCACTAAAAGACAAAATAAAAATCTGGAAAAATTTGTAAAATTATTTTAACCTAAAATGTAATTTCTAAAAATACAAAAGTGATATATTATTTAGAAATCAATTAAAAAGAAAATTAAATTGATAAATCCTATTAAATAGAAGCTATCACTATTTTTAAAGTTGGTTTTTTTGGTTTTTTTCTTTTTCTAAACTAATTATAAGATAAAAATAAGCACTTTTAATTAAGACACTTTTACTATACCCCTGGAAATAAGCACTTGGAGTGCTTATTCACCTCACAGTTGACTTTTGTTGACTGTGAAGGTTAATAAGCTCAAAATGAAAATGTGGGGTCCACAATTGAATTTCTTGGTTTCTCTGAGTCTAAGGAACACAAATAAGCAACAATTAAGCTAATAGGTGGCCTCAATAAGCCAAAAATAACAAATAAGCACTTTGCTTATTTGTTGACTGAGCAGTTAAGGGACAAAGTTTATGGGTCAAACTAGGTAGGGTCCACAGATTTTGGGGTCAAACAAAAGGTCAACCCTTATTCCTGGGTAGGAGGGGGGTTGAAAGGTGCAAGAGTGGTGGTGTGGGACCCACTGGGTCAGTCACACAAGACCACCAAAGTTGGGTGGATGGCTGAGGTAACTGAGAGCAGGGCAGATAGGTTGCCCTGCAGGTCACTTTGAGACCTTGTGGGACCCACCAAACAAATTCTTAAAAATCTGGAAAAATTCACAAAAATCTACAAAGTGGTAGATAATAAGCACACCAAGTTTCAGCTTCTAACAACTGAGATCAAACAAGTTACACCCCTCCCAATATTGCTCAAAATGACTGGAACAGGTTTTTGACTTTCAAGAGTTTTGCACACTTTGACTTTTATGAACTTGGGAAGCTGATTTAATGATCCAATAAGCTAAGATAAGCTATATTAAAACTACTTTGGGTAAAACTTTAACTTATGAAAAGGATTTGTGGGATTTGGACTCCAAAAATCACCACAGTGAACTGTGGTGATTATAAACTTATGATTTTGACTTTTGTGAGGTTTTGTACCAAAACTCTTGTTCCCCTGAGCTTTATTACACCCAAAAAACTGTTAGAAACTAATGGATGCTAAGATACACAGCTAGAACACACTAAACAAGTCACAACCAAACACCCTTCTAAACACAGTTAATGAAGAGATAACCACTTAAACAATTAATAAACTCAAACAGATGATCACCACTAATCTCTAAGCTAATTTATAGATGCAATAAACTAAAATAAACAACTTAAGCTACTTGAGAGTAAAAATGAAGGAATTGATAGCTTACAAAGCCTTCCAAGCTATTGAGTAGGTACCAAGGAACCAAATCAAACAATCCTATGCCCTCCCCTGAGGTTCCTAACCCACAGCCATCCTTGTTACACTGTGCTCCTTGCTCATACAACAAATGATCACCACTTTTTTATTTTTATTTTTATTTTTCTTATTTTTTAGTTTTTATTGAAAATTGAATTGAAAGTGTTCACATAAGCTTATAACACTTGTAATAACTTATTTCTGAGCTTGTAAGAACTTCTGAGTTCCTTAAACACAAATTACTACACTTAATTGGAACTTAGAAATTTAAGATAAGACTTTGAAAAGTGAAATTGGAAATTAAACTTCAAAATGAACTTGCATTAATAAAAAGAGTTACATTACATTGAAGTTGAACTGAAATTACAAATAAACTAAGAAAATTACACACTACAAGCTCATATGAGCTAAGCTATATATATCGACCTAAATTAAATTCCTAAGCCTTCCACATGGCCACTTTTTGAAAACTGATAGTCCCATAGACTTTGCTTTGACCTTCTGACCAAATCCCCATCGTCAATTTAATATTCAATGCATCCTAGCCATTGATTGGCATTTTGGCGCCAATTTGAATACGGGGCAAAACTAGTGGTATTGGTGAGGGTTTTGGGGAAGCATTAATGGTGGTGGAGTTGGTGGGTGAGGGCATTAATTGTGGGGGGGGGGGGAAGTAGTTGAAAAGGCGAGGGGGGGGGGGTGTGAGTCACCCTGGTTTTGCGCTTGGTGTTGGGAAGAAGAAGGTCGGGGATGGGGGTTTGACCTGGGTCAACGCCCAGGTTTTATTTAAAAAAAAAGTGGGCTTGTGGACTGGGCTTGGGGATCAGCTGGGCTAGGGGTTGGATTGGGTATTTGGTTTAATGGATAACAAGGGTCCGGTTGGAAAAGTTAATCACAAGGACCATATTTGCAAACTTTTCAAAGTTGAGGGGTGTGAAATGTAACTTCCCAAAACTTCTTCAAATGATCAATTTATGCCAAATACCAATAACCAAGGACCAAATTTGTATTTTTCCACTTTTTCCAATTTCAAAAATTCCCAGGGACTACTTTTGCCATATTTGGATTTTTAGGGACTAATCATGTAATTTTTGAAAACTTGCAACCCAATTATGATATTTTGACTTTATTTGACTTTTAAGACCTTGGGTTGACTTCTTCTTAAAAATAAATGCATAGGGACTAAAGTTGACAAGTTTTGAAACTCGGGGGACTGAAACTGCCAATACTGCAAACTTTGTACGTTTTTTCTTTGTTTTTGCACATTTTGCTTTTAAAACACATAAAACACAATCCCTGGGATAATTTAAGTATTTTGATATCTTTTTGATTGTTTTTGTGCGTTTTGGCAGTTTAAATATATCGAAAACGATGAGTGTTTGAGCACTCATCATCCATCCTTAATTTAACCTGCTCCATGCTTGTCTTCTCTTTTCAGTTCTTTTCTTTCTTTTCTTTTTTTTTTTTTTTTTTTTTTTTTTTTCTGTTTACTTATTTATTATATAATTTGATGAAACTTGAAAATGCAAGAAATATGGAAACCTTGAAATTATGAAATAACACTTGTATTGATACTAAAAGGAGTTCATTACAACTGAAAATTTGGATTGAGATTTAAAAGTACAATGCTTGAAAAGAAGAAATTACATTAAAATTAACTAAAAAACTACTAGCCTGCTGCTCCACTCTCTCTATCTCTTTTATATTGCCCAATTAGGGTTTCTGGGCATCCCTTGGACTCTTCCCTCTAATCTTCTTGGCCCTTGGATCAAAAGAAACCATCCTAGCCGTTGTTTGAATTTTGGCGCCCAATTGGTTTTGGCGTTTTTCCTTGTGATTATTGATGCCAGAGGGGAGTGTTTGGACTGGGGTGTTTGGAGGGTTAGCCAAGGGGGGGGGGGGGTTGAGTGTGTAGGGATGGTTGGCAGGCTAGGGGGTTATGATGGAGTTGCAGGTTGAGTGGGGTGAGGTGGAAGGTGATGAGGTGGAGGGTCAAAGGTTGTGTTGACCGGGGTAAAAATATAAACGGGGGTGAGTGGATGGGCTGTGAAGTGGGCCTGGATCAGATTTTGGTTTAAGGTGGGTTGGATTAGGATAGTTTGGATTGGGTTTAAATTGTTAAGGGTCCGGTTTGGTTTAAGAGTATAACAAGGACCAACTTTGTAAATTGGCTAAACTTGAGGGCTGATTATGACACTTTTCCAAACTTAACTCAAGGGTCCAAATTTGCCATAATGTAATAACCCAAGGACCATAAACAATATTTTCCACTTTTAAAATTCCCGGGGACCAAATGTGACAAGTTGCCAAACTTCGGGGACCAAACATGTAATTTCCACAAGCATTTTACCCAAGGACCATTTTTGACACATTTTGATTTTCCAAGGATAAAAATGATTTTTTCTTTCAAAATTATCCCACCAGGGACCAAATCTGCCAAATACTGAAACTCCAGGGACTTTTTATTGCAATTTTGGATTTTGAGGGGTAAAAGTGTAATTTTCTCAAACCTTTTCACCCAAGGACTTATTTTGATAATTTTTGACTTTTCTTTGCCTTGGGTTGACTTTTCTTTCATTTTAAACTTCCAGGGACTAGTTTTGCTAAATTTTGAAACTTGAGGGACTGAAACTGCCAATTGTGCAAACTTTGTTCATTTTTCATTTGTTTTTAAACATTTTGCATCTAAAACATATAAAACACAATTTTGGGATAAATTGTGTATTTTGATGCGTTTTTGGGTGTTTTTGGATGTTTTGGCCGTTCAGATACGATAAAAATGATGAGTGTTTGAGCACTCATCATCGATCATACCATGCTTTTGGAGCTTGCTTAAGTCCGTAAAGAGCCTTTTTAAGTTTGTAAACATGATTTGGTTTTTCAAAATCGATGAAGCCCGGTGGTTGAGCAACATACACTTCTTCATTTATAACTCCGTTTAGAAATGCACTTTTGACGTCCATTTGAAAGAGTTTGAAATTGTGTGCACATGCATATGCAAGTAAGATTCTAATTGACTCTAGCCTAGCAACCGGGGCAAAAGTTTCATCGTAGTCAATGCCTTCTTGTTGGTTATATCCTTGTGCAACTAGCCTAGCTTTGTTTCTAGACACAATTCCATTTTCATCCATTTTATTACTAAATACCCATTTTGTTCCAATTATAGTTTGACTCTTTGGTTGAGGAACTAATATCCTGATGCGTGGGAATCGCAACAGGCTTTACCTCTCAAGGGATCTCGAGAAGCTTACAACCCCCACCAGGCAGTGTACCTGATCGTTGTAGTATAGTATAGTGACAAATACCGGGGGATTGATCGTTCAGCTTAGGAATAGTGTCGCTAGGATTAGAAAGCCTAAATATTAGTTCTAAAGGTGAGGGATGATTATTTTTGTGTTTTTATATTTTATGGAAAGCAAATTAAAATCTCGGGTTTGAAAGATTTGGGCGGAATTAGTTGCTAATCAACTAACCCAATACTAAGATGCAATCAAAATAAAATACTAGAAATGAAAATAAACTAATTTATACTAAGGTTGTGAGCAGTAATTGGAGAAAATGTGTTTACTTAGATTTCACTACTCCCTAGATATCTTTTACACGTTAATTACTTGTTATAATTGCATGGATGACGGATCGTATTCCTTAATACCATTCATGGGGTGGCACACATAACTCCCCAATTCTATGAGCTCTTATCTCCTCCTACACCATGCCCAACACAACTATAGGGATTGTAAACAGTGGCTCATGCATTAAATACAACCAATAAAGACCTAGTGCGCGTTGGTTCATGTTTCTTAAGACGTTCAAGCATGTTACCAATTGGAGATCTGCCAGTTTTCTTAAGCCTAACATATAAATCATTCATCCAAGACAAGAATAAACAAGTAATCAATATCTAGGTTTCATTAGATCTAAGCAAACACAAGATAGATCTAGCCTAGCATGATGGAATTAAGACAAGAACAAGATATAGACAACCAACACATAGACATATTGATTGAATTAGAAGAACACTTATCTTGATTAATCATGCTAGGTATCAAGGGGTTGGAACCCTTGAAAAACCTGTAAAGTTACACCAAAATCGTACTTAGGGTTTCTCCCAAAACTTCTCTCTTTAAATGTGAAAAACTAGAAAACTATATATAGAAAAAGGGGTCTGACGGCGTCAAGACCAAATAGGTGACGCCGTCACCTCGCCGCCAAAACAATCCTCGGACTGCCTAGATCTACATTTGACGCCGTCAAGAACAATTCATTTCCAGGCCGTCATGACTTTTACTCTTGACGCCCTACCTTCATGACGCCGTCAAAACTCTTCTGGGTCGTCATGGAATTTTACTCTTGACGCCGTCATGCACTGTTCCCAGCATGGAAAATTAAGACTTTGGCGTTTTCTTCACTTTTATGCTCCAAAAACGTCCGAATTGCTTCCTTTTCCAGATTTCACTCCCAAAGTACCTAAAATCACAAAAGGAACGATTTAGGGCAATATTTGATCAAATAAATTCGAATTCGGGCTTAAATGACCCCCTAAAAACGGATCATTTTTCGCCACATCATATCCATACATCATTCCTAACAAATTGGTTTAACTCTTCTTGCATTGCAATTACCCAAGACTCATCTTTAATGGCTTCATTAATATTTTTAGGTTCAATGGTTGACACGAAACAAAAGTAGTTGCTTTCATTTTGAACTTTTACCTTAGTGTTCTTTCGTTAATGTTGCCAATGACACCATCTAATGGATGACTTTTAGATTCTTTGACATTGACAAGTTCTTTGTTTAATAGTTCATCTTCCTTGTCATCACTTAAAATTTCCTGACTTTCTATTGCTTGGCTTTCAACTAAGTCATCATCTACCAAAGGTGATGTCTTAGAGGGAGGTGGACTCTCGTCAAATGTTACGTTCAACGATTCCTCGACTCTTAAGGTTTCTTTGTTCAAAACAATGTAAGCTTTACTATTTTGTGAATATCCAAGAAATACACATTCATAAGACTTTGGGTCAAATTTGGTGAGATAATCCTTGGTGTTAAGAATGAAACATTTACTCCCAAACACTCTAAAGTATCCTAATGTAGGCTTTTTACCTTTATATAGTTCATAAGGAGTTTTATTCAAAAATGGTCTAATTAAGACTCGATTTAAAATGTACGTTGATGTGTCAACGGCATTACACCAAACTTTTGTGGGATGTTTTGTTCATTAAGCATTGTTCTACTCATCTCTTGCAATGTCCGGTTTTTACGTTCTACTACACCATTAGATTGAGGAGTACGTGGAGCCGAAAAGTTGTGAGTTATACCATTAATATCACAAAAGTTTCCAAATTGAAATTCATTATCAAATTCACGATCGTGATCCGTTCTAATAGACACAATGTTAGACCCTACTTGATTTTGAATTTTCTTACTTAGAATCTCAAATTTATCAAAAGCTTCATTTTTACTTTTCAAAAATTTTGTCCAAGTATATCTTGAGTAATCATCAACTATGACCAAAGTGTAGAAGTTACCTCCATAACTTTGTATAGCGGATGGACCAAATAAATCCATATGCAAAAGTTCTAGACACCAAGATGTAGAAACCAAGTTTTTAGCCTTATGGCTACTATGGACTTGTTTACCGACTTTGCAAGCATCACAAAAGTGTTGGTCATATTTCAACTTAGGTAGGTTTCGAACTAAGTCTTTGGAGGAGAGGTTTTGGATTAGTCTCATGTTAGCGTGTCCTAAACGTCTATGCCATAAAGTTGAAGATTCATCTAATGAGGTAGGACAAAGTTTGTCTCTAGATGTTGGATCCATCTTCATGACGTATACGTTGTTCTTAAGGACACCTTTGGCTATGGTTATACCATCTTTAAGTATTTTACTTCTGTTTTCACTAAAAAGGACATTATACTTATTACGAAAAAGTTGACTAATACTAAGGAGATTAAAACCTAAGTTATCAACATGAGCTACATCATCTATAAAAAGGGAGTCATGAGAGATTGTACCTTTTCCGATGATTTTGCTCTTAGCTTTACTACCAAACGTAACATTACCTCCGTCACATTTGTGATAAGTAGTGAAGAGGCTTTTGTTCCCCGTCATGTGCCTTGAACAACCGCTATCTTTAATCCATTCATCCGGTTCCAAACAAACTTTGAGGCACACCTATTTTATGAAAAACACTCAAACATTTGGTCCCCAATTTCTCATGGGTCCATTTCGGTTAAGCATACCATTAACTTGTTCCAAGTATGAAAATAGAGCATAAGGGTTCCATGACATGTAATTTGGAGTTTGGTAATGTCTAGGAGTGTTTTGGTTCCAAACATGTTGATAGTTTGGTCGAGCGTTGAAGTTGCTCTTTGGAAAGGGGCGTTTGGGAATTGGAGTCTTAGGTCTTGGTTGAGTAGTCTTAACTCTACATTCATTTTTACTAAGTCCTACTCCAGTTTTAAAAGCAGGTTTTGTTCCATTTTTATACGTAACTTTAACAAATTTTGAACGATCCGATGTGGATGGAGTTACTGCTGCAGCAGACCTGGCGGAACCTTCGGGTCCAACAGGCGGAACCCTGGATTGGGTTCCGTCTGATCCGCAGGCTGCTGTAGCAGTTTTGTTAGTTTCTTGTACATTCTTTTCTTGTTTCGTTTGACCCGTTAAAGTTTCTATTTTCGTAAATCCTAGTCCTGTTTTATCAAAGGGTGACTTTTGAAGTTTCATAATTTCATCCGCACAAGAAATACTCTTATCGAACTTCTTAAACTTTGTGGTTTGTTTTATTAGATCATTTTGAGTAATCTTAAGTTTCTCAACTTCTAGTTTAAGCTCTTTACATGATTTGCATGATGTGTCAATACCTTTACTCTTTTCTAATCTCTTGGCTTTTTCTTTCAACTCATAAACTTCATTTTCTAAAAACTCCTTTTTAGTTTTCAAAAATTTATTTTTGTTTATGATTTTTAAGCTCAATTCACAAAGTTTGTTATATTCTTTTTGTAAGGTGTCATCATCAATAGAGGAGTAAGATGAGTCGGAGAGTACCTCGAGTTGTGAGCCATGAGAGCAATATCATCATTCTTTGGGTCATCGTCATCTCCTTCATAGTCACTCCAAGCACCACCCACAAAAGCTTGTTGAGGTTTGCTCTTGGGTGGTTTTGGACATTCTCCTACAAGATGACTTGTGTCTCCACACCTATAGCATTTCTTTTCAACCTTTCCTTTCCTATCATCACGATCTTTTCAAAAAGTTTTCTTGTCATCTTTAGGTTGCCTTATGATTGGCTCAAAACGGTCAACCTAATTGACCAGGTGATGGTCAACAGGGTCAAACAGCCTAGAGTCAATGCTCCGCGGAATATAGTGTTTCCCCGGGTCGTTATGTCCCGACGAGGTGTGAATGGTTATAAAACGGCTTCATGATCGGGTGAATCTGAATGGAAAGGGTTTTGAGTTTGATTAAACTACTGATTTGTACAATGAAATAGCTTAAATAAGCTATATGAATAAGACGAGAAAGTTAGAAAAACCAGAAACGTTTAAAACTTAAAACGCGTACGTTACGTTTAAATAAAACGTAAACGTACGAAATAAAAAGTAAAAACGGAAATCTGAAAACACCCAGGGGGTGAAAATGACTTTTTTACAAACTAAAAGATAAAAGAAAATTTTTAGAAAAAGAAAATAAATTTTTACACTAATTAATTATTTAATATTAATTAATTACTATTTATTACTAATTATTAATATTTAAAATACTTAAATATAATACAATATTTGATTAAATACTAAAAAGGTGAAAATAAAATTTCTAAAATTATAAAATAACTAAAAACAACTTTTAAAATTAAAAAAAAGTATTTTTGTCTTTTTGTGGTTTTTCTATTAATTAATTACTAATTACCTAATTAAACTACTTTAAATTAAGAAAAATATTAAATGAACAGTAAAAATTCTAATAAAATTTCTAAAAATGTTTTATAACATATAAAAGCTATAAAAAATATAAAAACTAGGTTTTGCTTAATAAAAACTAATTATGATATTTTAAACTTAATATTAATTAATTATTAATAAAAATAAGATTAATTCTAATAAATACTTAATGACAAAATAAAAATATGAGAAAATTACTATAAATTCTTTAATATAATAGGTAATTAATAAAAATATAAAAATGACAAGTACTTAATTAAAATCTAAAAATGAAAAATAAAATTTAAATAAAATTAAATAGAAACTATCACTTAAAAAATAAATTTGATTTTTGGAAATTTTCTTTTACCAATCTATTTTATAACTAAAAACAACAAACTTTTGTGAAAACAAGTTTTTTAGAAATAAAAAATAAGCAAATTACAAGCTAATAGGGTCAACAGTTGACTTTTGTTGACCAGATGTGGAAATGAGCTAAAATGGCTTAAAGTGGGACCCACATTGGTTGAATCTGATTCAATGGAGCTAAGTGAACATGAATAAGCCATAAAAATCACAAGAAGTCCACAGAATAAGCAATAAGATCAAAAATAAGCACATTGAACTTTGTTTGAAACTGAAAATGGGGACAGAACTTAAGGAGGGTAAACAGATGGGGCCCAGTGGTTCTTAGGTCAAACCAAGGGTCAAAACCCAAAGCCTACCAGGAGGGGGTTTGAGTGAACTAAATTGGAGAGGCTATGGACCACTGTGGTGGCTGGAAACAACCACCAAAGGGTGGTGTTTGGAACTGAGTTTGCTGCACAGGGGAACACAGCAGCCTGCAGCTGTGTTTGGCCAATTGTGGGGCCCACTAAAAAAATAACAAAAATGAAACAAAGATGGGACAATGGAGTTGAGGTGGTAAACTTTACATAGGAACAAGTCTCAAACTCTGAATCATACCACAAAAATCAAATAAATTCTTGGAAGTTTGATAAAAAACTGAAAGCAAGCATTTTGACTTTTTATGAAAACTAGCACTTTTGACTTTTATGGGATTTGGTTGATCCTAATTGATTGACATTGATGTTTTAGGTTATATTAGAGCTGACTTAGGCTAGATGAACAACTTTTAAACACAATGGGTTGGTTTTGAGCCCCATATACCCCAACAGTTAACTGTTGGGGCTCTTGGTGGTGATTTTGACTTTTGGGTAAAATTGGTACTGAATTCTAAGACCTAAATGACATAATGAGACCTAATACATGTTAACTAAACTAGGAACAACAACTAAAATAACCAAATTCCCACAGAAGCTAGCAAAGCCAAACACCCCCTAACTTGGACTGTTTGAAGTTTTATGAAGTAATGTGGGAAATTAAGCCTTGAAATCAGTAACTTAACTTACACTAACCTTAATTAATGATAAACTAACAGAAATAAACAACTACAACCAGATTTAACAGACTATTCAAAAATAAAAGGAATTGAGAGCATAATTCTTACAAGAGGGTCCAAGATATGGAAACTGATGAAACCAGGAATAAAACCACACCCTAATGCCCCCTTGGGACTCTAAAACCATTCCAAAACCATTCTGCAACTGCTTATCTTCTTCCCTTCTTTACTTTTTGATATTCTATTTATTTTACCCTATTTTTTTTATTTTTCTCTTTTTATTTTCTCTTCTGATCTTTTGCTTTTCTTTCTCTTCAAAAAATTTTAAGGAACCTTATGAAAGCTTTTGAAGCAATATAGAATACATTTGAATGAAGCAACTAAGAACTTTGAAATTTTATTGAAAATTCGAATTGCAATAAACTAAATGGAAACTTCAATTAAACTAAGAACTTGAAATTACAACTGAGAGTTTGATTTAAATTAGAAAAGATACAAAGGGATGGAATTACACTTAATTGAAACTGATAATACAAGGTTTTCCTAAATTATACTAAAATTACTAACTAACTCACTACTCACTATCTACTACTTGGTCTTCTTTTTCTCCGTTTACTTTTATAAGTCCCTGGAGTATCTCATGACTTTCCCACACCTTCACAGCCATTGGATTGGCTTCAATTGATCCCCACCTTTGAATTGTCTTTTTGGCGCCAAAGTCCTTATGTGGCAGTTGGGATTGAGTGTTAGGTTTGTGGAGCATTAATTGTGACTTGGATTTATTGGTGAGCTGGGGGGACATGGTGTGGGGAAGGTGAGCTGGAGGTATGGCAGAGGAGGGGGGGGGGGGAAGTGTGGAGTTGGTGTTTGCAGTAAACAAGTGGGAAGAGGTGGAAGGGTTGAGGTCAACGAGGGTGTTTGACCGGGGTAAATATAAAACGGGGTAAAATATATTAGGTGGTGGGCTGGGTGTTTAGTTTGGGCCTGGGGTTTTTATTTCTGGATCAGGGGTGGGGGATTGGTTGGGTTTGTTGTTGGATTAAATAACTTAAAAGGGTCCGTTTGTATTACATTAAACACAAGGACCAAATTTTGTAATTTAGCAAAACATAGGGACTGAGAATGTAATTCCCCAAAAGTAATACTAAGGACCAATTTGCTAATCACCAATATTTCAAAAACCATCTTTTGCCTTTTTCATTTTTTCAAAATTTCCCGGGGACCAAAAATGGCATTTTTCAAAGTTAAGGGACCATTCTTGCCATTTTGTGAAAAACTTTTATCCAAGGATCCATATTGAATATTTTTAAACTTCCAAGGATAAAAAATGGTTTTCCATCCAAAAATATCCCACCAGGGACCAAATCTGCCAAAATCTGAAACTCCAGGGACCAAACTGTAAATTTCCAAAACTTTTCCAATTTTTCACCAAAGGACTAAATATGACAACTTATGATTTCAAAATGACCTTTGGTGATAATTTTCTATATTTTGAATATCCAGGGACTAGTTTTGTCATTTTATGAAAGTTGGGGGACTGAAACTGCCAATTTTGCAAACTTTGTGCGTTTTTCATTTGTTTTTGCTCATTTTGCATCTAAAACATATAAAACACAATTTTGAAATATTTTTGGTATTTTGATGCATTTCTGAGTGTTTTTGTATGTTTTGCAGTTCAGATTAGACCAAAAATGATGAGTGTTTGAGCACTTATCACCTTACAGACTTCCCTCTTCTACGAAAGAACTTCTTGAAGTCTCTAACGGCCATAGCATATTCCTCATCATCACTATCCGAAGTAGATTCTTCATAATCACTTGATTGGACTCTAGCTTTCAAGGCAATGGACTTAACTTTTTCTTTCTTGCCTCTAACTAGTTTCGAATCTTTTTCCATTACCATTTCATGAACTTTGAGGTTTCCAATTAGCTCATCAAGTGACATGCTTGAAAGATCTTTGGATTCTTCAACTGCCGTCACTTTTGCTCTCCACTTCGGATGGATTGCTCTAAGAAATTTCCTGACAAAGTTCTTACTACAAAAAGATTCATCAAGTGCTTTAAGTGAAGTAATAATATTGTTAAACCTAGCAAAAGCATTACAAATAATCTCATATTCGGAAATAACAAATTGTTCATATTGTTGAACAAGAAGATCAATTTTGTTATCTTTAACTTGTGAGTTTCCTTGATGAGTGACAATTAAAGATTGCCAAATATCTTTGGCGGTTTTACACATAAAGACTCTTTCATATTCTTTCTTAGGCAAAGCATTGTAAAGCATCATTTTAGCTTCATTATTTTTACCAATCAATTTCTTTTGATCATCATCTTTAATGTTAGTAACTACGTTATCACCATCAATGATTATATACCATAAATCTATATCTTTAGATTTCACGTAAGTTTCAAAACGGTTTTTCCAATATATAAAACCATTTGCTTCAAAGAGTGGTGGTCTTTGCATAGATTGCCATTCTTTGTAATTTTCAAAATCCATGGATCGTTTCAAGTTTTAAAACACAATATATTTTAAACACTTGAGTAATGTAGCTCTTGATGCCAATTGTTGAAAACTAGAAGGGGGGGGGGGGGTTGAATAGTTTACCATTTAAAATCTTTTTAACTTGTTTAGTTAGCTTTGAAACTTTTCATTTGATCAAAGACATATACACAAACACAATATATAACATGCAAGTAAATGAAAGAAACGATCAAACCACAACACGAGTATTTATCGTGGTTCGGCTACAAGGACTCTTTTTCCTTGCCCTACGTCCACGCCCCGAGTATCCAACTCGAGAGTTTCTTTCACTAGTCAACAAGCTCCTTTCACCGGCGGAGAAAACCTTACACGTCGCTTATACTTTTACCGACACTAAGCTAGATGTCGAGTTCTTTACCAAGGGTACAACCACTCCCGTTAGTTCTTTTACAAGGGTACAACTACTCCCGATACACTTTGTATTTTGAGGACTAAAATACTAACCGATCACTACTGAAAATACATAATCAAATGAAGTGTAAACTACACAAGTCTACACAATGGTAAGCTAACAAGTCTTGCAACGTTGTGTTGAATACTTGTTACTTTTAATGAACTCGTGAATCTCTTTGCTACAAAAAGAAACTTCACATATGAAATGTTAAAGGGTTAGATGAGAGAATGAATGAATGTGTGTAAATATGATGTAGAGTGATAAGCCAAAAATCAACTTGTGGCTTGGTATTAATAGCAAAGCCTTCTGCAGGCCTGGCGGATACGGCGGAACCCTCAGATGGGTTCCGCCCATGTACCCCCAGGGTTCCGCCGGGCTTGCAGTTGGTTTTGCAATAAATCTTGCAAACCAAACAATGTCACATCTCATTACACCTTGTAAACCAAACAATGTCACATCTCATTACTCTTAGTCAAACACATAACTTGCAAGCAAACACAAAGTTAGTCAAACACACTTTCCATAAATGTATATTGACAAAACTTGCCATAAATGTGATGTGACATTTCTATTTTAAGAAATAAAAAGTGTTGTGTTTTATGAAATGTAAAATGTAGCAAAAGTCTAGTTTATGCAAGTCTTTAAAACTAAGATTATGTTTTACTTAGAAACTAAAGTTTACATTTTGTCGTTAACAAAACTTAGCAAAGATCGTAAAATATAAATAACATTTTTAGGCGATATTTGTATTAACATATGAGAAAGTGTGTATGTGTAGAAAAGAGTGTATATGAAAGGATGTGTGTGTAGAAAAGAGTGTATGTGTGTATAGGGAAGAGTATGTATTGGTGTATGATAAAAGTGTATTGGTATTGTATAAAGTGGGGAATCTTGTGTGGGAGAGTGTGTGAGTCAAAGGGTGTAAGAGTGTGTAAAAGATGTAAGGGAATATGTAAGAAGATGTTGGAAAAGGATTTTTGGGAGAGATTGTGGGAGATTTTGGTGGCTTTGTCTTTTGTGATTAAGAGGGTTAAGAAGTGATTAGGAAAAGATTAAGAAGTAATCTTATTGTCATTAAGAAGAAAAGGTTTAGACAAATTAAGATTATAAGTTGAGAAAATCATAAGTTACTTATAAATCCAAGTAACACAACGTCGAGAATCCATAGTTTCATAACTCGTGACTTTCCACGACTCAACGTACTCAACTAACACCTTGGTGCAATAAGTCAAGTGTTTTGCCTTGATGTAAAGCATAACCCATGCGAGTAAGGATGCGTTTACGCAAAGAGACCTTGGACTTAGTTTGACCAAAAAGGGAGTAAACCCGTTACGTGATTAGAGAAGACGTAAGCACGGGATATGAGCATATGGATGCTTTCACGTGATGTTACGTGAAGTATATAAGCTCCCTAAGTTTAGAAAAGCCTTGGCTAGAGGCATTTGATAGAAAACACGAGTTGGCATTTTCCCGTAAGTGGGTGCTTTAAAAGTTAGATCTCTCTAATCCCAAAACTCGTTTTGAGTGTTCTCAATTAAGCACATAACATATTCATACCTGTATTGAAAGATCCACATTTGTCGGGTAAGGGGAAAGCCGACTTTCAAAATTCGTCCCGAACCATACAGAAGCCTGGCGCGTCACCCACGCGTCAACGCGCGGGCAGCGCGCCAGCACCAGATATGGATTCGGGGAATTTTGGCTAACGTTTGTTATTTTATGTGTTTCGAAGGTTTATTTGTCATCATTAAAACATTAGGAGATCTTGATCATGTTGCCTCAACAGATTGACTTGCCTCAAAATGAAAAACATGGGACTTTTGTTTCCTTCCTCTTGCTCGTATACACACAAGGACGATTCATGTTTAACTTTTGTAATCATCACCACACTATTTGGCTCCTATTCCTCGTACCACCTTTGGCCTTGGTCACCAAGGATCACACATAACACGTTTACAAATCCCTCTATATAAACCTTGCATGCATGCAAGTCGAGACTCATGCACACCTACAAACAATCACACTCCACTTATATTAACTAAGTCTTTAAGGTCCTTGAGTACTCTAAGCTTTGGCACAAGTTGGTGGAATTCGAAACAAACAAAGGAGTAACAAAAACTTGTTCCTACGTCTTTGGAGTGGAATCAAGCAACAACCTTTTCCTAGCCATTCTCAAACTCTACATCGCGTTTCTACCCCACCCTTTGAGGTGAGGTGAGCTAACTTTCTCCCTTTTCAATTATTTCCATTTTGATATTTTCATGTACGTATTTATATCACATTTCACTTTGTCTCATTAGTTCATAAATCACATTAACGACACACACATTTTATTCGACACACCAATAGTTCACTAGACCATTAACGAAGTACCATTAACTTTTAAACTATATATAAATGTATACGTTATTTTTGTGGCACGTTCCTATATTGTTTTTGCCTATACGGTTTCACTAAAAATACTTCGATTATTTTGAGTTTCAAAACTGTTTTTAGAATGGATTTGGTCCTTTCACTTTGACCACATGAATCTTAAACTCGACACACAACACCCTCTTTTTAAAGCTCAACCTATTAGTTCCCCTGGTAAACTAACGAGCCACATAAATTACTCACTCCCATGAACTCATATCGTGCCCCATTTGAACCCAAAGCAAAACACGTTTGACAAGTTTTCTTAAAACCTTTATATATTAACGTGGGCTTAACAAGAGGGTTTTGACTTTCAAATTAGTTTAAAATGCACGAGATCATCTCCTAGTTCATGGTAAGGCTACGAAACAAAATTGGCATGTGAGGGGGTGTGGGGTTGATGATCGGATAGAGCCAAGGGGAGGGAGGGAAGAGTTTTGATTTTGAAATTTTGTGTATTTGCGTGTGTATTGTGGTGTTTAAATGCAAAGGTGACGGGTCGTTTGGGCGTTTTCATGCACACGTAAGTAAAAATGAAATTTGTAAGCGTTTTTATGCAAAGGCTATGAAAATAAGTTTAATAATGTTGTAACGTATTAATTTAACGCGAACCATAGTTAGTTTGGTGTCGGTACGTGTTCTAACTCGTTTTTTACAGTAAGCGAGATAACTTCTCATTTTTGAGTTAAATAAGCTCGCAAATATTCAAAAAGTAATATTTCAAGTTTTCTGAATATATAATAGTATGAACATTTACCGTTTGTCATAGCGTGTTTACCTTACCCCATCTCTTTAGATAAATCGTGTATTCCTGATAATTATGGGACAACAAACACCCTAAACAAAAATGTATATACCCGGTATTTACAAAGTATCTTTCTCCGAACAACAATGTCTAAATTGGTAAAACAAGTCTTTTAACTTAATTAGTTATTTGCTGTTAAAAAATTCAACAATCAGATAATCGTCTTGACAATGGGCTTTAATTTCATCATTAGATGGTGTTTTTGAGTAATTTAGCCTGGTATTAGGCAAAACTCTTCACGCCCAAATTTACATACCCTGTTACCAAGGAGAAAGTGTGATTCAGAATATGGTCTTGGTTCCTTACATACCTTACGGAGAAGCAACTCACGTATCAGAACACCCAAAAACTTGAATTCTTTCATCGAGAAAAATTGCTTGAATACAAAATTTTGGGTCTGTTCGATCAGAAATCGATCTACAAATACTTCAATTAGAAAATTCAAATAACCACTAGCATGATACGTAACACTAGTGGGAAATACGTCGACCTCACTAACAACTAGAGTCTACAACATATAAAAACAAAAATGAAGGTTATTTTTCTTTAAAAAATAACCATGTCAACACAACATAAAAGGAATTAAATGATTTGTTATTTGAAATCGTAATAAAATCGCAGTCGACTATATTACCAACCTTAGACATAATGAGAGAATGGTGTTTAAATTGAACAATAATAACTTACGGACTGGTTCATGATAAACGGTCTGAATGAAAATGATTCAGAGAAAAGAAAGGGAGAAGAAGAAAATTAATATTAAAGAACTTAAGGCTAAAATTTGAATGAAAAAACTTATTACCTCGTTTTTACCTATCGTTCTTCGTAATAGAGTCACATGAGTTTCGTAATAAATATGACACATGCTACGATAGAAAATCATGTGGGATAAATCCAGGCAATCGTCTTAAAAAAGAAGGATTTCACAATGAATCATAAACCATCGCAATATTACCTAGTCTTATCGTCGAGTTGAGAATGGTAATATCGGACCTGCCAGAAACCTTCACAGTTCAACGAAATGGATGTCAAAATGTAGATAAAAGAGGAATCATTAACCTTCACAGTTTAACGAGCAATTTTCTGAACTACTTTGAAGTATTTTTGGTTAAAATAGAGAAAAAAATCTACCAAAAAGAAGATAAAAGAGGAATCATTAACTGTTAACAGTGTAAAATGTCAGAAAGAACCGGCATCCTGGACATAAAATACATTACGAAAGGGCAACATAGGTAGTTCACATAAATATGTCTTAGCTTTAGCAATATAGAGTTAGGATCAAATGAGAAAAAAATTAATGAGAAGAGTGAGAAGAAACCACAACCTTACATTTCAGATGCATGTATAAAAGTAGATGCATTTCCCCTTAAAATTCTCTCTTTTATTCGAAATGTGTGGCTAGAAGTCCTTCTCATTCCTCTTATTTTAGTTTTTATTTTTACCGGATCCTTTTACAATATATTAGAAAGGTGCCCGCGCGATGCGGGGGCGGATTGTTAAGGTGAAGAGGAGGGAGGTGGGGTGGTGGAAAGTGGTTGTTAGGGTAGTTGTTGAGGTGGTTATAAATTGTTGGGGGTGGTTGTTGAAGTGGTTATAAATTGTTGGGAGTGATTGTTAGGGGTGGTTGTTTCCATAATTAGTAAGTAAAAGTCTGAATTTTTAAGCCTTTCTAATTATAAAATAGTCCCAAATACATTATATAGTACTAGAAAGGTGCCCGCGCGATGCGGGGGCGGATTGTTGGGGTGAAAAGGAGTGAGGTGGGGTTGTGGAAAGTGGTTATTGGGGTGGTTGTTGAGGTGGTTATAAATTGTTGGGGGTGGTTGTTGAGGTGGTTATAAATTGTTAGGGGTGTTTGTTGAAGTGGTTATAAATTGTTGGGGGTGGTTGTTTCCATAATTAGTAAGTAAAAGTCTGAATTTTTAAGCCTTTCTAATTATAAAATAGTCTCAAATACATTATATAGTAGTATAGATATATAATATATAATTGAGTTAAGTTGAAAATAAGCCACTTTTGCAAATTTTCCTAACATCTACATTTGAGATTTTGAGGGACTTATTTGTACTTCACTTAAAAACACTAGAAAGGATTTAGTCAAAATAATCATCCCCCCATATAAAAAGCTTTATTCAGTTGACACAATGGTTTAGTTACTTTCGATCCATCTTATGAAAGAAAGAAACTAGTTCTTAGATTCGATTGTTTCATATCATTTCATCCTCGTATCAAAAACCCAACAACAATATAAGAAGGAAAAAAAAAAAAACATGTCTTGTTCATGTTCTGTTATGCTAACAGTACTGACACTTTGTATAGTGTGGTCGCCTTTGATCTATGCCCATGAATTTAAGGTTGATGATGGGAAAGTGTTGGAACTTACGGAGTCGAATTTCGATGCCGCGATTTCGACGTTTGATTATATCTTTGTTGATTTTTATGCCCCGTGGTGTGGTCATTGTAAACGTCTTTCTCCTGAGGTACCCTTTTAAGTTTGGTTAATGAATTTCTATTTTTGTATTTGTTTATTGATTTTGGATATATTTAGGATTGATGATAATAGGGTTATCAAGGTTAGTTGCTAAGTAATGTTATATGTTTATCCATATGTTTTCTTACTAGGTTGAGGGGTATTTTGGTACTTTTTAGCGCGCTGACCCATAAAAAAGAATGTGATATGGAGTCAAAATTTGAAAGTTTGAAGTAGCATATGCTGACTGATATAGTGTGACCAACATATATGTTTGGAAGGGAGCGTTTAAGAGTGTTTATGAGCTTTTTGCGTTTAGTTTTTTAAAAAAAGCTTGTTGCAGTGTTTGTTAATGGCAACTAGCATTTAATGTTTTGTAAAAAAGCTATTTTTCAAAACGCTAGTGAAGAAGCGTTTTGTTAAAAAGCTCTCTTTTCATCTTTTTACACTTTATATTTACCGCCGGCTATATTACCAAAAACTTCTTCAAAACAAACAGTATGATGATTGAGCTCAAAGGAAAGTTTGTTGTCATTATATGGCTTAAAACTATGTTTTAAATGAAGATTATTTTACATCTAGGTCACATAAAAGAGAAATTTTGTGAAAATTCAATGACTTAGGGTCACATATTGGTCTTCATCATATTGCTTATAGAAATGAAATATTTTGCATATCAGAGGCGGATAAAAGCTTTGAAAAAGATGAAAATAATGAATGCATTAGGATGGCATGTTCATGCTTGAGACACCTTGTGTGTGGCTATCCTGAGGTTTTTGTATCATCCTTAAAAAGGGCAAAATGGATAAAGCTTTCAATTATAAGAACTAGCAAATATCCAGTGGCAATATATTTTATGGGAGCATGAAGTCTATGAGCGACTCAAGGAAGCTTTTTATGCGTGATCAGACGTATTGGAGAGATACACGGCATAAAAGAATTCCATGTGCCATGTTCATTGACATATAGAAGGCATTTAGTGAATTTGCAAATGGTTAGTAGATGTTCCCTTGAATGGGAAGTAATCTACTTTATATGATTTTAGTGACCTCCTTGGTTCGTTAAACCATACTATCAACATCACTCTGTGACTCTAGTTAAGTTGTTTCAGTTATACCTTTATGTGAGGAGTGAGTATCTTTATTCTTTTTCGTACTTTAAGATTAGAAGTTAAACTATGGTTATATATAACAACCAGTTCTTCTTTAGTGATCAGTAAGCTTGCTCGTTGATTCTGTTGATAAGTTGGGTAAAAAATAGTGTGTTATCCCTCTTATTATCAGCAATTGGAGGCCCTAGAGTGTGGTATGCGATGTTGGCCATAGTAGCAAGGTAGCATATTTCACTTATACTGGTCATTTAGTTGGCATTTTTATATTTGGCAGAGGCGATGGTTTTTGATAGTGCTAAAAGGAAACTGTGTTTTTAACCGTTATCTTAATTGCAAAACAATATTCAGCGTTTAGGGTAAAGGACTATGTCCTTTTTTAATCCACTTTGTAGAATCCAGAATCACATTACGGAGGAATGAAGTAATTTATATTTGAAATTAGTGTTTGTATTGTTTATATGTGTATATTATTTCTAAGTTTTTATGATGGTATTTGGCGTTCGCCATGTATGCTTGCTATGCGTTATATGCTTATATACTTTCATAGTTTCTCTATTCATGCTACTGTACACAATCACACAACCACGTATATCTGAACACATTCACCCTCACACGTTCACTTGCCGGAGGCTTCATGGAAGCAGTCTCCCTACCTTTCCGGTTTACCTTAGACTCACTCATACGGGATTGGGTATTGTTGTTGTTGTTGATTCTTATGACACTACGATGAAAATCAAAGGTGATGATATTTATCCGAGATGAACCCAACTACTAGAATATGTACACTGAACTATGTTAAACACTTTGTTAATGGTAGTGCAATCTTGTCACACTTCAATGTCACTATAAATAACTCAAACAGAAAGTTGACATTACAACATGCTAACATACTTAAGTTATTATACTTCATAGTTATTAGTTTGAACCAAATTCCATGGACTAGTAAAGATCACGAAAACAATGTTGGCTTAATAAAGCACCTTTTTTTCAATACCGGGGCAATCTTTTGTCATATTTGATGCTCATGTACCTAGCAGTCAACCTTAGAAATGAAAGTAGTTTTTATCTTATATTTTTTAGTATTGAGGTAGAAATACAGTTCTGAGGAGAGAATTGTACCGGTTAATATATTTGTGACATGAGCGTATTGAGGGGAACATAATTCAATTAGGGGAAAGAGGTTCTAATAAAATACTTATGGGCTTCAATGAGAAAAAAGGTCAATCAGAAGAACAAGAAATAGTTAATCCTAGAATCATCCACTACAATAACTTGATGATGTTGGTTTAGAGTCATTACTGTAACTTTCGAGAGAGTTGATTTGGTTACCATATAATCACTAGCAGGTCACTTGGGTGGACTAAAGGCAAAAGCTAGAAATGATATGTGTTGAAAGTCACTTAATGCGTAATCTTAATGCATAGGAACACCTAATTTGCTTTTTGAAATATTATTGTTAAAACTGTGATGATATAGTTTTTGTAAGTATATAAGAATGCATTAATTATGTGAGAAATGGACAAAAAGTATTCTTGGTGAACCTGACCTGACCCATTTCCACCCACACCAAAAAACGACATTCTTTTTTACCTGCTAGCTAACATGGCCTGTTTTGCCACGTCAACCTAACAACAGTACTAGCCTATATAGGAGAAAAAGTATTCAAGACTTGAAAATCAAGGATATTACTTAATGATGTGAAACAAGCTAATTGGGATTTCTGAAGACTTTGACATTGTCTGATATTGCTGGTAGGTATCCATAATTTCATATCCTTTTATCCAAGGAATATGTGTATGATCAGGATTAGAACTTTTATAAATGACCATCCTCAAGTTTTTGCCAAGCGAACATCTGATACTTTTGTAGTTAGTGCTCCATATACCATGTGATAAAAGCTAACAAATTGTTTTTGTTTGGTTCAGTTAGATAAAGCTGCTCCGATGCTTTCTGGATTAAAGAAGTCTGTCGTGATTGCAAAAATAGATGCGGATAAGTATTCTCGTATTGCTTCCAAATATGATATTGAGTATGTTCCATGCCTTCATTTCATTTCCATGTCATTTTTAGAACAACATATACAAAAACTATGGTTGCAAAAAGGGCTGTGTAGGCAGTTTGTGTTAAAGCTTTTTGGTAATGGTCGAACAGGTTAACCGGGAACACCTTTTCTCCAAATCTGTATAAGCTATTACCTTTTATTGATAAATAGTTTTTTCAATGTGATTACAACAATGTTTTTTAAATAATATAGAATGGTTAGGATGAGTTATGCATTTAAAATACACTTTGGTGATTCTCAACTCCTTTAACCTATTTGACTAGTTTTCCTGTTAACTTACTCTTTTTTTTTTTTTTTTTTTTTTTTTTTTTTTTTTTAATCTTTTTTTATTTTACCTGTTTGACCCGTTAGAGATCAATTCCAACATGTATTGATCGGTTAATATGATAAGTAAATGTGTTCGAATTGCCACCTCTGAAATAAACTTGTTGTGGAGTTTATTTTTTCACTTTAACTGGACTGTCGCTTTAAAACAGTCCAAAAATAAATTTAATTTCCTTACATATGAACTATGAAGTTCTACCATATGATTTTAAGAATTACTGTAGTAGAAGATATTTCCTTTTTACTGACCAGGCACATATTTGTGATAACAGTGGATTTCCCACCTTAAAGACGTTCATGAATGGAGTTCCCACTGATTATAACGGTCCAAGAAAAGCAGACTTGCTTGTTCGGTACCTGCGGAAGTTTGTCGCTCCTGATGTTACCATTATTGAATCAGATTCTGGTATTGCTGAATTTGTTGAAGAAGCTGGGAAATCTTTTCCAATATTCATTGGGTTTGGTTTGGATGAGTCCGCAATATCAGAAGTGGCTATTAAATTCAAAAAAAATGCTTGGTTTTCTGTGGCCAAAGATTTCTCAGAAAAGACCATGGAAATGTATGACTTTGATAAGGCGCCCTCCTTGCTAGCTCTTCATCCAAACTTCAATGAACATACCGTCTTCTATGGTCCATTTGAAGGTTAGATGAATCTTCATGTTTCTTATTAAACTCACCATCTTATACTTTGTGCCTTGTTGTATGCGATCTGGAGTTCTATAATAAGCAAACAGGTGGAGATATTGGCTAGTTGGTTTGGGTTGACCCGAATTGCTTTTTTATCAAATTTTATTTGAAATTGACTTGTATGATATTAAAAACATAATAATGCTTTAAAAACACACTATGTGCAACTTTCGACCCATTTGACCCGCCTTATTTAGCTATAATTATATATAACCCATATGACCTATTTACATATGGAGCCCAACCCCAATTGACCAATAGTCCAATACTTATCTAAACCATATTGATTTAAACAAATTATTGGGTGTTTGAATTTGCATTGTCAAATTGTTTATTTGATTTCCGTCACTTCATGTTGACATAATCATTTTTCAATCATCGGATAAACAGATTTACCTGATTACTTTTTAAACCTAATATTAGACCTTAACTCTCTTTTCAGAAAAAGTCTCCTTTTACCATAAAATATCAAGTTTCTTCACACATTTGATTATCTGATTATGAGTTTAGCCAACAAAACAAGCCAGCACTATCAACTGATAATCTGATTGTGATTATACAAATATCACATATGTACATCTAAATACTTATATGCAACAATGACGTAAATTGTTTTAGTTGCCTTTGAGACTTATCAATTTTGGAATGTTGCAGCGTTTTGATTTTCTTTATATTTCTTCTATGAACAAACAGATAATTTTGTGGAAGAGTTTATTCAACAGAGTCTGTTGCCATTGACTTTACCAATTAGTGGAGAAAGTCTGAAGCTATTGAAAGATGATAAGAGAAAAATTGTGCTGACAATTGTGGAGGACGAGACACATTATGAATCCAAGGCACTTATCAAGTTATTGAGGGCTGCTGCATCTGCGAACCGTGAATTTGTTTTTGCTTATGTCGGTTATAACCAATTTAAGGATTTTGCCGAGGCTTTTGAAGTTGGTAAGAAAACCCCATTGCCGAAGATGGTTGTTTGGGATGGAAATGAAGTGTTTTTCACGGTAAGTTGCAAATGCCTTTAGTTTCAACTATTAGTTAACTTTTTGATTGATATATCTTTATACATGATGTGTTAGAGGTGATTACAAAGTTACATTAATAATCTGAACTTCTGAATAAAACAATTTAGTAGGTTGTATAACTTTTGACCCATTTTCCGCATTTACCCATATTCATTATGCTTTATTTATTTATTTTATTATTATTATTTTTAAATCTTCTCAATTGAACCATTTAAGGATAAAACCATTACGCAAATTGATCCATTTATTAGTTTTCTGTCAAAATTGCTACATCCAGGTTAGCGACCTAGAAAAAGTAAGGTGATAGAACCCCAATCAGTTGAGGAGATATTCCGAGTACAGGAGCATCCTTTTTCTCCGCTTGTTGGAGACATCACACCATTCAATTATTTTTGTTAGAACCATTGATTCAGTGTAGATTTTGCAATTTTAACACCTTTACTAATGAGTACGACCTTTTTCGGTTACATTTTATTTCAATGAACTTGGTTTTAATAAACTTTACATTTTAATACATAAAAACTCGTAAATTATATTTTTCTAACATAGACTACTGTTTACAAAGTTCAGTTATTGTGATTGTATCTTCTGGTTATTTATATAAACCAAATCGACCCTCACAAAAGATTTATCATTTTTGAAAGATTAGCCAACCCGTCCATTGAATATTGAGAGTATGATCAGGTACTGAAGTATATAATGTGTTGATTGCTGTCAGGTTATTGATTCAGAGAACATTCACAGTGAAGATCAAGGATCCCAAATCACACTATTCCTTGAAAGATATAGAGAAGGAAAAGTAATAGAGAAGGCACTCGGGCCATCATTTGTGGGCTATGTTACTTCACTTCTTGGCATGAGAACCGTCTACATCGTCATCTTTTTGATAGCTGTGATGTTTCTTATTGCGACTGTTGGAAAAGAAGAACCATTGAGGGATGGTACTCGGGATACTTCTGACTATGCTGCAAGCGGTTCCACCTCTAATGCTGATAACAGAGAAGCACGTGACAAGGAAGATTAGGAGGCTCCTATATGAACACACGTTGAATAGGCATCGTTTCCGTTGTTTCTCTAATAGCCATTTTGTTGAGTATCTATTTCCTTTTGTTTCTCTAGTAGTCTTTTTGTTCAGTATCATTACCATCTGTTTTGAAGTGCTACTCATAGATATTTGTTGCTGCAACCTTGTTAAGTTATATAAATCAGAAGCAATTTATATCAGAAAAGTTTACAGATGCAAAGCTTTAACACAACCAGTTGCATTTAAATTTGGGTCGGTTTTAGTTTCTGCTTCTACATAAAACTGAATTTTCAAGTATGATAAAAACATTGTGATGTCCTATAGTTTTGATAATGTACCTGCCTTGCTAACTTTTCATCTAAACTTCAGTGAACATAACATCTTCTATGGTCTATTTGAAGGTTATATGTATCTTCGGATTACATGGTGTTATTCATCAAAGTCACCACCTTGTACACTTTGTGCCATATTGTATGCCATTGGGAGTTTTTTAATCAGTATAGGTGGAAAATTTGGCTGATTGGTTTGGCTTTGCTGAAATCAACTTTTTGCCAGGTTTGATTCGAAAAGTGTAAGATTACAAAATGATACTGCGTTGTAAACACACTATGGCCAACTTTCGACCCATTTGACCACGTTCTTTTAGCTAAAATTATAAACACGCCTATGACGCGTTACATATAACACTTGACCAATCAACCAATATATTAATTCGAACAAACTGTATCACAGGATCCAACCTTGTATTTGAATTTGCACTGTCAAACTGTTTATCTGATTTCTGTCACTTGAAGTTGACATAACTGAGTGAGAGCAGGCCCTTCAACGAGAAACTAGCTCTATGGATTTGTGATACGGAACTTATAGCATGCTGCAGTTAATCATTTTTTCATGATTTGAATAAACAGATTTACCTGATTACTTATGGACTAATGGTAGACTATCAATTTAGGATACTCAGGAATTACCAACCGCAGCAAAATTGACTATTGGAAGGTAAACTGTAATGACATGATTTTACGCCCTTAAACCTAATTTGAGACCATCAATCCCATTCCATTAAACGTCTCTCTGTTTCTTACATTTTCATTTTTTCATCACTTTATCTTTTAATTTTTTACTAATCAAAATTTGTCTTTTAAGAAACAGTATGAAACGACAAATAATTGTGCTGACAATCGTGAAGGATGAGACACACTATGAAGCCAGGGAACTTATCGAGTTATGGAAGGCGGAAAATATTTGCCGAGGCTTTGGAAGTTGGTAAGAAAACCTCATTGTCGAAGTTGGATGTTTGAAATGGAAAGTTAGTGATTTCTTGGTAAGTTGCATATGCTTTTATTTCCAACTATCAGTACACTTACTGATTAATTATAAATAATTGATGTGTTAAGAGATGATTACAAGATTACAATAATAATTTAAACTTAAATAAAAACAATTTAGTAGGCTGTATATTGTCTTTGTTATTGATTAAAATAGACTTCCTTTGTTATTGATTAAAATAAATCATAAAACCCTCAACCTGATTTATTAGTCCAAAATTCATATTACACTCTTGCACAAGGTTCGATGTGGCGTTAGTTTATGCAAAGGGCTGATTTATTTAGACCCATAGGGGGTCAACCGTAAAAACCGTGAAGCACACAGTATAACACCGCGATGCACACAGTACAACCATCCAATGCGTGCAATGATTGAAAACACCACCCCCTCCCCATAGGGGGGGGGGGGGGGTCCGTATAAACTGCCCCTTATGCAAATAGCTTGTAGCAGGCGACACCAGCCAATTGTGATCCACACAATTTCGAGATTCTGGCACTACACCATAAAGCCGGATGTCTTGTTAATTCATTGGCTTCTGTTGTGGCATGAGTTGAGATCAATATAGATCTTACATTTGTCATATATCAATGAACCAATCATGTCCATTCATTTTCTGATTAAAACATATAAATAAATAAATAAATAAATAAACTTTCACCCTTTTAAAAAAAATATCTCGCAAACCGTTAATCGTTACGCGAAAAAAGTCATACCATCGCGACGAGAATTAAATTATTTTTCTATAGATATGCACTTTTATGTACTTTCGACTTTTTTTTTCAAAATTTCCGCCTAAAAAAATCACATGCGTCCGCCATATACCCACAGACACAGCCGTGTGTCGTTACCTGCCAGTAGGAGCCGGGTATTATGAGTGATGCATCCAAGTCTAAGATTTCCAGGGTTTCTCGCATTTTATTCCTTGAATGCGCGCTGGTAATTTCTCACTGTTTTAATTATTAATTAAAATTTTTATCGAGACCATATGTCAAAAATTTTATCTCTTGGATACATTGTAAACGTTCTACACAAGGGAATATTAAAACATTTTCCTATTTATGTTAATAATTACTGATTAAAAACAATGGTTTTATGTTTTATATAATTAACCTATACATATATACACACATATACATGCATAAAACATAACACTGGAGGAATTATGTTTGGAGAATTCACTATATGGTTATTTTGTTGGACAAAGACATGCGTTCCCAGTTGTCCAAAATTTTGTTCGTAATGTTTGGAGGAAGTATGGGTTTATGCATGTCATGATACATCAAGGGTTCTTTATTTTTCAGTTTTCAACTAAGGAAGGTATGGATAATCTCGTTAATCTTGGTCCTTGGCGAATTAGGTCAGTCCCTTTAATTCTTAATGTTTGGAATCCTAGTTCTGATTTGAAAAAAGAGGAGATAAAGAAGGTTCCTGTGTGGGTGAAAATGTTTAACGTGCCTATTGTAGCATACTCGAAGGTTGGTCTTGACATGATTACTTCTAAACTAGGGCGACTTCTTATGCTTGATGAGCACACAAGTAATATGTGTCTCAACTCGTGGGGTATGAATGCTTATGCTAGAGTGTTAGTTGAGATATCAGCGGAGAATGATTTTGTTGAATCCCTTGTTGTGGCAGTGCCTGTAGCAAAAACTAAAGAACATCGTATGGTTACCATTGATATTGAATTTGAATATAAACCGCCTCGTTGTTCTGTTTGCAAAATCTTTGATCATATTGATAAGGAGTGCCATAAGAAAGTGAAGGAAGTAAATCAGAAAATGGGTGTGGATGATGGTTTTGTGTCTGAAAAGCGTAAATCTAAGGTTGTTAACAAGGTAAGGGTCTCTGGCAAACCTAAAATACTATATAGACCTGTTTCTAAGCCTAGTAATAACAACCAGGCTACTACGTCTATACTAAAGGATAATTCTCCTCTTATTACTAAGGAGGTGGTGAATGATACTGTTAATCTTCATGTTATCCCCAAGGTAACTAATGATATGTCCAACAGTTATACAACTGATGGAAAATACTTCAATGCTGATATTAATTTAAGTGAATTGAGGAGTTATGTTGATAAACGCATGGAGGATGAGGCAGTGCTTGATATCCAAAAGGTTGATGTGCCTAAGGATGTTGATGGTGGAAGTGTAATGGAGGATAAGGTAATGAGTTCTCTATTAAAGATACTACATTGCATGATACGCATGTGACTGTTATTAATGAAAAGGAGGTTGGTATTTCTATGCCTAGCTCCTCTTCTGCTCCTTCTACTTCTTCCAGTAAAAGAGTCAACCCGTTTTCTATGGTTGGTGTGATTGTTGATTCTGATAGTGAGGAGGAGGAGGTTCTTAACCCTTTTGATGAGTCTGCAAATATATTTGATATGCCTATGGGTACCCTCTCATCTTCAGGTGGTGGACATGAACAGGAAGATTATTATGAATATGATGACTTTACGAATCAACTTTATGATCTTCCAGGACAGTTGGGTGCATTTTATGAAGATTTCAAGCTCCAAGGTCGGCCTAGGAAGTAGTTGGTCTTTTTATAGTCTTGTTTTGTTTATGTGGTAGTGGTCTATTTCTTGTCTTTAAGAAAAGGTAGTGTCTTGTTATGTAAGCTTTTTAGCCTATGTAACAGGCTGAGATATGGGGTTTCACGCATATCCATTGTACTTAAACGTTTATTTGGTTTTTTTATATTTACCAGGGTGCAGGATTACTCCCCTTTACCCTAAAACATAACACTGGTAACATAGCTAGCCATTCCACTGTTTGTCTTGTGAGTTAACACAAGAACAAATGGTCAATCTCACGGACAACATGACACAAGGTAGTAGTTGCTGAAGTCCATTGCTCTCACTGCTTCCTTGTAATCTATTCGCCTTTTCTTGCTATCATTTGCTCCCACGCCTTCTCTTGAATTACAATTTATCGGAAAAACAACCTAGTTTAACCTATCTAAATTATTACATTCAAGAGGAATAAATAATTGACACGCGAGCCTCCTCAAAACCAACAAAAGAAATTTAAACAACCATAAAATAATTACAACAAAACATGCATTATTGATTGTTTGGTTGCGGCTATGTATCCCACATGTTACTGTCATATTTATAGACCATTTACTTTGGCTTTTAAAAAACTTAGTTTACATGGAACATGCAAACTAATCATGCTAGCTAATCCTGAACAATTCTATGGCTAAAATATTTGGTCTTACACAATATATATATATATATATATATATATATATATATATATATATATATATATATATATATATATATATATATATATATATATATATATATATATATATATATATAGGGGAAAACATAGCTACATTATAATGTAGCAAATTGGCTACATTTCCTTTGAAAAAAAGGGTGGGGACAGGGGAAAAATATGTGTCAGGGACTTACCGCAGGGGCTGAACTGTACATTATTAAAACTTTTTTCAAAGGAAATGTAGCCAATTGGCTACATTTATAATGTAGCTATGTTTTCCCAATATATATATATATATATATATATATATATATATATATATATATATATATATATATATATATATATATATATAAAATAAAATAAAATAAATCATTAAGTTTGCCTTTAATCAGTGTTTGATCCATATTATTCTGAACTTTCAATATTATGGCTTAGAAAACCCTAAATCCTAATTCGCCCAATTAGAGTTTTGGGAAACCCTACTTCACACAAATATAATTACTTGCCCAACAAGTTTTTCCAAGTTTCATGTTTTAGTTAAATTAGGAACACTTAATTAAATACTCCCCCCGTCTCAAAATTATTGTCATGAAAAAAAAATTATACAGTTTAATAAAAGTGTGACAATTATAATTTTCAACCACTCAAATAAAATATTCTCTAACTAAAAATTCTCTTTTTATTACTTAAAAGGAAAGTGGACAATTATATTGAGACATCTCAAAAAAAATATGAATTGTAATTTTGAAACATAGGAAGTAAAGCATATTTAATTTAAGGAATCTTGAGTCTAGGGTTTTTAGGAAACTCTAATTCGAGACCCACATGGATTTGAAAATCCTTATGTGATACGAATAGGGTTTCTTGCCCTGCAAGAAATTCAAGGCACGATTTTTATTAGGAGAAACAAGGTTTGCAAAATCTCCAACCCTAAAATCGACTTTTAAGGGATTTGAAAATCTCTATGGATGGATCCACGATTTTCTTGCCCAGCAAGAAAAACCAAGATTTAGTTTTTTAAGATAAAAATAAAAACTTCCAAAAAATCTAAAACCCTAATTCGTCTAGGGTTTTAGTTCGACACATATAATAACCAAAACAAAAATTTTTAAGACACAACCAGTTTTAATTTAATGGCCCAAAGAATTTTTCATGCAAACCTAGATTGACTGTAACTGTGTACAAGTGGCTCTAATACCACAGTAGGGTTTTCTTAGATTAATCAGGTTATATGTAATTAAATAATATTAACAGTTTAATATGCGGAAATAATTTAATTACAAACCCTAACCACGGATCCATGTATATATTACATTCTTAAATTAACTACATGAATAGTTAGGACGTGTGTACCTTTTCTTTGCTTGATTTGAACTCATGATTACTTGTAGAAGGAAGCTGCAGGTATCCACGGGTACTGGTCACGTTTGAAAACCGCTAGACAGATGTATCTTGTTTCATTGCATGTGATCCTAATTGACTCTTAGTCGACTTTAGGTCGACGAAATAGATAAAATCCCTTCGGGAATTTCAGTCGATCGGACAAGAGAGGAGAGGGTAGAGTTATGGATGTTGTGTGTTGGTTTGAATTGTGTAGAATGAATAAGGAGGGGTTTGTTTATATAGCGGGTGATTTCTTGTTCAACAAGAATTCCTTCACTCTTTCATTCTACCCCTTATAATCTTTTTAGTTTTACACTTTTAGTTATAATAAATATAACTCATTAAATTAGCCCTCGTTAATTTAATTATCTCCATCATTTTATTTATTATTCGCATAATAAATAATTTCTTTTGTTTGTGATGTGCTGATGTAACCCTTTAGGCCTTGCTTACCGGAGCTGATTCATTTATATATAATTAAATATATAATATATGTGCATGTTATTCTTTCAAAAAAGGTATGTGAAAGTGAGGATGACATGTGTTAGGCAGAAAGACTTTTTTAGATATTTTAGATTAGTAGGCTTTTCCCTCACTTTCTACATGATCACATCTCTTAGTTAACATTTTTTGCTTGGCTGATCATGGATAATGTGGTTATTATCATGTGACAAAAGCTACTCCTACCATGAGGTGTTGATTGTAATTATGAAATTAATTATGACAATAGAATGTACTCGTACATAATTAAACTTGTTTGGATGCATCAAAGTTTCATGACAGATAACTCATTTTCATTTGGGGTTGTGTTATACAAAACCCCCCTACTAGGGGGATTTGTACTTTTATTCTCTTTGTCCCCCATTTGTCCCTCACTATTTACAATGCAGCACAGTTTTTTTATCAGTTTTTGTTCCGTATTTCTGATAGTTTTAAGCGTTTAACATATTAAACTTTATATTTTATGTTCCGCACTTTCAGGTTTATAGTTTTTTTGATATAAACAAAATTAAAAAAAAAAAAAAAAAAAAAAAAAAAAAAAAAAAAAAAAAAGAAGAAAAGAAAAGAGAAAAACAACAAGGGGGTGGGGATAAAAAAATAGGAGGGTCGGGATAACTTGTCCCTTTCATATGAAATTCCATCTTTGAATTATGAAATCAATGTGTCTGATGATCTTACGGTCTATATTACATTCTTAAATTAACGACATGAATAGTTAGGACGTGTGTACATGATTAAACTTGTTTGGATGCATCAAAGTTTCATGACAGCTAACTCATTTTACTTTCGAAAGTGTTTGATATTAGAGAAAATTCCCAAAAAGTGCCAAAAACTTGAGGCTTTTCCCAAAAGAAGCCAAAAATAACATGTTTTCCCAAAAGAGTCATGTGCGAATGTGTGAACGTGCGATTCCATTAATATTTTGACATGTGTCCATTTTTTAAATAATAAAGTACAGTGATAGGTGGATGTTTTCTCATATATTCTTTTTTTGTCTTATTACAAGAGTATTAAAAAGACCAAAATACCCTCTTTTTAATGTGCGACATGGTCATGTACGAATGTGCGAAATGATCATGTGCGAATGTGCGACTCTTATTTTTTTAACCATCATATATTCCGGCGACAAACATTTATTCCGACGACACCCATATATTACGGCAGCAACCAAACTATATTTTTGTAACAAATATGTTATACTCAAGACCTTCAAAGATCGAAGTCTAAAAAGTTGGATTTATTTGAATCACGTGAATCAAGAAAAAAAATGTTTGAACAGTGAACCATCATATATTCCGGCGACAAACATTTATTCCGGCGACACCCATATATTACGGCAGCAACCAAACTATATTTTTGTAACAAATATGTTATACTCGAGACCTTCAAAGATCGAAGTCTAAAAAGTTGGATTTATTTGAATCACGTGAATCAAGAAAAAAAAATGTTTGAACAGTGAACCATCACTAACAAAAAAAGGGGGGATGTCTGTTTTTCCTTTTATCACAAACCCAACACTAACACTTCCTCTCTCTCATCCATTTTGACAGCCGCCAACATCACCTATGACACCACCACCGCCACCTCTACAACCACACAACCACCACCAACACTTCCACCATCACTCCCTCTTCATCTTGTTGTGACTCACGCGCTTAACAACCAACATCACCGCCACCCTAGCACCACAACGCGCCACCAAAAACTATCCCCGTCACCTTGTAGATCTAAATAAAAACTTTTAGATGGTGGTGGCGGCAAGATCCGTTTATGGTGGTGGCAAATACTTGTAGATCTAAAAAAATAAATTTGTAAATCTAAATAAAAACTTTTAGATCTAAGAAAAAAAAAGAAACTTGTAGATCTAAGAAAAAATAAACTTGTAGACCTAAGACTGCGGTTCTCAACGCCGACACCATTTTTATTTTCAGAAATGAAATAAGTTTGTTTAACCTGTTGTTGGTTTCTTTTCAATCAGAAATAGAAATTGTTGGATATATATTTAGGGAAGGTGTACTGAGGCCCATTGGGCTGACTCTACAAATAGAAATTGGTATATATATTTAGGGAAGAATACTTCTAAGTGGTGGTAAATATGGTGACCGGAATTTTTTAGAGAGAGAGGGAGTGAGTTAGGTGAGATATGGTGGTATAAGTGAAAGAGATAAAGATAAGGGTATATTAGTCATTTAAGTTAAAAAGCTAAAATTTAATCATTAATATACCCACTTACCACTGTACTTTATTATTAAAAACACTGGACATTGTCGCACATTCAGTGGAGTCGCACATGACCTTTTTGGGAAAGCATGTTATTTTTTGCTTATTTTGGTAAAAAGCTTTAGTTTTTGGCATCTTTTGGGAATTTTCTCTTGATATTATTTGTAGGCTGTCTAGTTTTTTAGAAAAATAAACTGGGTTGTTTCTTAACCGAGTTAAAACCGGTCTTTGTGCACCTTTACATATGCCATTACGAATTATATATATATACTAAAAATGTGGGGAGGTTGATGGGTGCGACCACTGTAGCTGCTACAGTGGTTGCTACAGTATTTTTTTTTAAGTACTAACGGTCGTTAGTTATTTAACGGCTGTTAACTAACTACCGTTACTTCAACATTTAAAAAAAAAATACGCACTTTGTCCTTCATCTCAACGGTTCATTGCAAATTTAACCCTCACATAATTTACATAAATGGTCCTTCATGTTATACATCAATTGCAAAGTCAGTCTTAGGTAACTAACTTCACGTTAAGTAGTTAACGGCAACAAAAAAATTCCACAGCAACGCGCGGGTATCAACACTCGTTTGACCTATAAAGCTTGCAACAGTATCACAAAGCAAAATCTTCTAAATAGTGTACTTTTGGTGTAACTTTATATGCTATCGTGACTCTTTACGTATATTCACACATTATCTGTCTGGCTTTCACATACGCATTATTCATCCAAGTGTATGAGCTAAAACCCGATTTAGAATCCTATGATTTTATTTATCTAAAACCCGATTTGATAACTAGTAATATACATTTCAGACAATGTTTTAGATAAAATAATGTCTTGGTTGTCTAAACTGGTGCTAAAATTACCAATTTTGACTTATTACCCGGAGTGTCCGACCCATACATATGTCATTCTACATATACCACCATTGCATAAAAAACAGCAAATATTACTCCAAATTCTACATACAATATATCATAGCATTGGTGAAAATTTGAACACACATAAGAGAATCACATTAGTAGTGTTTTTTATTAGAAGAACCAATAAGACATGCATGTCAAATGCTAACGTACACAAAATGAAAGACTCAATCCAACCTAAACAATACAGAAATCAATATGGTCCATTTTTCTCACAAGGAAAATAGATTTACTCACCTGTTTTTTTTAGAGTTTCAGCTCTTCAGCAAGTCCAGGACGCAGATCTTTTAATTATGGGTTTCAATTGTTTATCGTCTTCAAGAGATATCATCCCCAAGTGTGACGGATCTTCTAACATCATTTTTGCAACCAAATAACCTGCGATTGACCAAGTTTGGTACTTCCTTGCTTGCTTACCAATGTATCTTCCATTTTTTCCATCATAATATTCAGGCCACCCGTCTTTTAGCAAGCGGCTTTCAGCAAGTTCAATTGCACGTCTTGCTATTTGTGGCCTCCCCGTTTTAATGCAGGCGGCCGTTAGCAACCATAAAAGCACTGCAATTTGGCATAAATAAATAAAAATACAATAGTTGCTACAGATGCTTTGATGTGATCTTGCAAACAATAAAAGTACATATTAAAATTTACAACCGCCCAAAGAGGTGATAGTGTTGGTCGATGTTGACCCGTAAATTGCTTTATTGTCCAGTTTTGTTTGTTTTTATTAGTTGTTAACGCATTAAGTATGATTAAAAAAATTATTTTATTATGATATAATCTATATGTCAGAATGAAGACTTTCAACCTGTAGAAGCATCCAAGCTATTTGACAGAACACAATCAGACATGCAGTGGCGGAGCTAGAAAAAATTTTGTGGGAGGGCCGAAACAAATTTTTTTCCGGAAAAACATTAGATGGGAGGGCCGAGATGAAAAGATAAATAAATAAAAATAACACTTGAAATCGCGAAAAAATACACTAACGGGCTTAGGCCTAGGGGGACCGGGACCCTTCCCGGTCCTCACTAAGCTCCGCCATTGCAGACATGCACATTGTTTTATGACTAAGTGCTTGGCTGACTAATGCTACAGAGAAATTACTTTCAACATTTTATGTCTCAAGTGTCAGCTTTCAAGATAATCTCCTAAATGTTGGCACTAAGTTCATAGTTCGTTCCATTCAAGAACAAGGGGTGAACTCAAGGGTGAAACCAACTTGACACCTCAATACCTCATTACACCAATGGAAAACATGTATGATTTTGAGTAAGAAGGATGTTAGCTGCGGGTTAGTTATCCTTTACTGCAATTCTGAAAAACGCCAAGGCTACAACTTGTATTGTTCTCGCATATTTGTTTCATTATCTCCTTGGAAGTCTTGAAACATGTCAGTTTTATCTCGGCTATAATGTTAATAGGCCGGGGATAAGTGAAGAAGAAAGTCCCTTCAGTATTTGAAAATGTGTTCAAAGATGTCTGTGTGATCTAGTAGCCATCTTGAAAACATAAATATTTTCCACGAATACGTCTCAATACGCAAATACATAAATGTGCGTAGGACATTTAGGAAAAAATTGTGAACCACCTACCTAGGAACTAGGATTAACCAGTTTGGAACCTAAAGCATTCTGAATATTATGGAATAAAGCAAGCGTGACAATTCTTTTGGTTGGCAACAAGGTTGTTGCCACAATCGATGACTGTTACTAGTTAAAATTCTTCTCATATATTTTTAAGGCAATATTTATGGTTATCCATCTGGTTCTCTTATAGGATCACAACAAGATTTAGACAATAAATTAAAAAAGACGAACAAACCTGGCCATGATCCTCCATTGTGGTAACTCCATCTGGTATTCTTAGGATCGCAACCGGTTACAATACTCCATTCGTGGTTTTCAATTGCTGGATAACAAATTTTGATAGGCATTTCTCCAACAAGCTCCTCCCAGCGTGCCTCAAAAAGATCCATGATCGCTGAAGCTTGCTCAGGAGTTGCAAGAGAAGATAAAATAGCAACACAGTTACCTAAAGCGAACCATCTAAAGTCCATCCTTGCTGGACTCACATTTCCAACAAAGTAACCACCACGTGTTGGCATAAAATCGAAAACCCAATCTGGAATTGAATCAGGAATAACATTAAACTTATTTACAGCCGTGTGAGAGTACTCCTCTGTTTTATAGCGGTAGATATCATTTAACTGTTGGAAGTCAATCCAGAAATAACTTCGCATGTGAAAGCTTAACGCATGCAAACGCTTCATTATTCTATCCGCAAATTCTTTTCCCTCTGCATCAAGTTTCAGCATTGCCAAGGAACATCGCAATGCCATAAAGAAAAGAGCTTGTATTTCTATAGGATAACCATAAATTCCCTGAAAGATGCAATCAAAACACTGTGAGTTTGCAGATTTAAGAGAGAAAAAATAAGCAAAGAAAAAGTGAATAAGTGTTTGAATAATCCATAACTTATGCTAAGATAGAAGAGCTGACCATCTCTGACTATTATCGTTAAGTTAGAAATTATATTAAGCTAGTGTTTTGCAATTAGTCGTTAATCAATGTCTCAGTATAGTTCACAGCTTACATCAAGAGGAATGTTCATAGAATTTGGCAAAATTTCAAGAAATATCAAAATTCCAAATGTATATAGATAGAATCACATTAACTTATTATTACTTGCAATACATAATAATACAACCTTCGGCAGTGTTATCGACATATTTACATGGTGTCAATATATATTAGAAAACTATATATAATTTTTTTCTTATCCAGCTCAGTCTAGCAACTGAAATTGGAACATTGGCTTTTGTCTTTTAGATATATACTCTGCCATCATTATCAACCAATAGTTCAATTCTTATTTTAGGATGCAATTGTTGCTGAACTTCTGAGATAATATATATTAAGAGATGAAGTATTTAAGGACTACACCTGAACATTAAACATATACAGCTAACCCCATAATAAACTAACATGACTCAAAGGACCTCTTAAGACCATAATGTACATGACTACTTAACGCACATGGAAAAAAAAAAAAAAAAAAAAAAAAAAAAAAAAAAAAAAAAAACTGAGACACGTCAATTTTGAATATTTTTAGAAAGAATTGTGGAGAACATATATGCACAGATATACCAAGTGAGATAAAAAAAAAAAAACATAACCAAGGGGCACAAGAACACAATATAACTAGTAGGATGCAACTTTAAAAACTGGATACTAGAAAAACTGCCAATAGGAAACATATAAGCACTGTACTAATGGGAAACGTTCTGACTTCTTAGGGTCACACAAAAATTCTTGTACCACATATCCGCTTTTAGCAAACTTTCAGGTCAAGGTTACTTATATCTCCACTGTCACCATTACTTTGTTGCTTTACAAGACTCCCAATTTTACAATTTTAGACATTTGATGAGTAATCAAACACATCCCATAAATTCTTTCAAGTCAACTGTTGCAATTTTCATGGCACCAAGTGAAACCAACTAAAGTTAAAGGAAATATCGGCACTCCTAGGCTACTAGTGGGAAAAGACAGAAAAGATTGCAGGATTATCCGGAAAATCTTTGTAAATCAAGAAAAGATAGCGTCGTCCTAACTGATACTGGACATCTCCTGTACTCGCATTGCTATGATTAGGTGCAAATCAATTTTGGTTGGTTCCAAATTCCCAACCTTTGAACAGAAGGTGAATGAGACATTTTATATTTAATTTGGAAAGTCAAATATTATTACGTATAGAATCATGAGTACATAGTTGACCAGATGGCCGGCAGAAATGAATACATAAATACATATAGAAGCGTGACATTTACACGATAGTTGTTAATGGTATGTTTATGTCCAATGAACATGATTAATTAAATACATAAAGAAGTAAGACATGAATACGATAAAGCTGCCAATATATCTAACCAATAAGAACATGGTATATGTTCAAAATTCTCATTTTGTTTGACTTTTTAGAATGGCATGTAAATGGCCAAGGGACGTGAATCAGTAGATACATAAAGAAGTAAGACACTCTAAGAATAAAGAAGCTAAAAGATCAAACCAATAGAGTATGGTTTCAACTCTTTTATTTTCATTTTGTTTGACTTTTGTAAATGGCATGTCAATGGCCATTTGACATGAATTATTAAATACATAAAAAAAGTAGTACTAATACGATAAAGACCTAGAAGACCAAAGCAATAAAAATACTTTTCAATTAATTTATTTTCATTTTGTTTGACTCTTTAAAATTGTATGTAACTGGCCAATGGACATGAATAGAAAAATACATAAAGTAGCAACTAATATGATAAAACTGCCAATAGATATAAGCAATCAAGACATGTCTCATTTTTTTGAATTTTCATTTTGTTACTCTTTAAAATAGCATACGAACCAGAGTACCAGACAGAACCATATTATACTAAGACAGTCCTAGTGGCACCACCTCTGTAGAAAAAGTAAAATAACCATGAATCAAAAATGCAATCTTTAAATGGGAGAAGCTTAGATATTGTAACATGTAGAAGGCATAATCTGACGGATAATATGATTCAGATATCCAAAATCCATGTAATAAATACCATAAAAGATCTAAAACTATATCGAGAATCTATAAATGTTCTTACCATCCTACGGTCAATCATTGAGCAACCGTCTGCGCACAGCAGAGTTGGAAATGTATCAAAACCCTCTGATAAACACAAATTCAATATAAGCCTCATCCCTTTCTGGCAGTCTGGTGTTTCAGCAAGAGTGAGATCTCCAGTAGACTTTGTATAGGCACGTAACAATATAATCCACCAGAATCCAGAATCAACCGGCGCCACTCTTCCAATGGCACTCTCACCAAAATCCGCAACTATTGTATCTGTTTTACGTTCAGGGTCATGAAGTACTTTAAAACTAGCAGGCATCGCCCCTTCACCAAGTTTGAATCTATCAACCTTTTTCTCCCACCCTTGAAGTTGAAGTGTCTTCAATAGAAAATTCTTCACTATATCAGGCTCACCGTTCATTAGAAAAGCCAGTGCGCTTGGTACAAAATCCCGTACAAACACCTACATATCATAAAAGGAAATAAATCAATATATTCGAGGTTCATATAATTAAGCACAATTAGTACAATATTTTACCTGATCATAGTTTAGAACTTCCTCTGATGCATGATCATAAGCAGCAATTGTACCAACGGGTTGACCCCTGAAATGCACCAATGATCTACGAAGAGAATCCCAAGCTTCTGCAATCATTGGATGAGGTTCAAAAGAGTTCCTAGTGGACGAAGCTGGAGTATCGAACCCAGACCGTCCACCTGGTGAATATGCAATATCCAAATTGTCAAGACCCCTTGATATAGACATCTCGCTAAGCGACCTCTCGTCAAATGATCTCTCTCTTTTGATGGTAAGCCTTGGTCTATCCAAAAGCTTTGTGAGCTCAAAATCATCCATTTCTGGAATGGAGCAAACTGAGCTAACATTACGAAGTCCAGCCTCTTTAGGAGCGTCCATATTACTCACCCCTAAACCTAACAATAATCTGCAACATCTCAAAAGATTAACATACAAGCGTTCACTATATATAGAAGTCAAGTCAACAAAATATAGCAAATTAAATTGCTCCCTCTTTTTCCATCAACATAAAGTAATCAAAAATAAATAAACAAAACAGAAAAGGACAGTATCCGACTCAGATAATCAATCTTATCCATAATAGTAACCTAAGGTAAAATCTTCTAAACTCAATAACTATATAAAAAATTACTGTATGAGATAAATTTTTGAAGAAACTAAAAAAAAGTACTAATTTTTGTACTTCATTTTCCAATTTCAGAGACTTTATTATTATAATAAACAAAAAAACACAAAAATACAAAAGCAACTTTCAGTGTTGAGCAATCCATATCAAAATCCCACCTAATCAAATCCAAAAAACACTTTTATATAAAATTTACCAAATCCAAAACTAGAAGAAAAGAAAAAACATTATTAAATCTACAATAATGCTAATAAAAAAAAGTTCACAGCAATATTTCCAAGATCCATAACAAATATACAACAAGAAACAATATAAAAAACATATCAAGAAACTTATGGCGGGAAATATATAAGAGATCTGAAGCAACTTTATATTGAAAAAAATTAAGAAATGAATAAAGGGTATGTGAAAAAGTGATGAAAAGAGAACCTGGAAGATATGAAATGCCGGAAAAAGGGATTTTCCGGTGGCCGGAAAGTGAGAAGATTGCCGGAGAAAGAGAGAAAAAAGAAAGGAAAAAAAAGAACATGTTAAACTAATGTTTTTATTTATAGTAGTACTAGTATGTTGTTTTTGTCTTTGTGTTTGTGTCTCTGAGTTGAGTTTAATCTAAATTCTAAAATGTCAATGTAAGGCAGCTATTTTGCACATGCTATTTTTATTTTTATTGTTTTTATTTTTATCTTTTATCTCTTTCATTTAATGAGATTAAATGCTATATATAGGCTATCATTTTTTATAGAGTTTTTTTTTTTTTTTTTTTTTGAATTACTTGCACTTTTGGCATCTAGGTTTTAAAAAGTTACACTTGGGTTTGTTTAGTATTGTTATACAAGAGTTGTTTGTCGACTCTGTTTTTCTAGGTTCATGTTAAATAATATGTGTAAGTATTGTAAGTGGAAGGTCGGCAAGGTTCAAATGGTTGGTGGCAAAGAACCCTCGTATGTTTGATTTCCTCAAACAAGTGTCGTAAGCCAAAAGAAAAAGATAAATAACCGCACTACAGAAATAAAATAACAACACAAATATAATAGTAATAAAATATACAAATAATTAAATTTTGTTTTTTGTTCATATATTACTTTTCTGTTCTCATTGCTTACAACAGAAATTAAATATTATTTACATTGCTAAAGTGTGAACAATAATTTTTTTTATGTACTTCTCATATAAAAGCGATGTGTCTAAATGCTAAATAATATCTGACTGAGTCCTTATTATATGTAAATAATACTTGTGTAATTCGTTTACATATCACAATAACCCGTGCTTTAATTTTGATATTAAAAATCTCATGCATGTATAAAGTTATGGGTATCACGATTAATATAATGAATTTTTTTATAAAATTAATAATAAAGGTTGTTTTCTTAAATATATAAAGAACTCCCTTTCACCCAAAATTATTGTCTGCGTTTTGTTCATGTGCTTGCAATTGTAGAACCATTCGCCTATCTTAAGGTTTTATTTTAGAATGTCCTAAAATAATTATTCACTTCTTGTTTCAACAAATCAAAAGAAAGTTTGTGAGTGATGATGTTATTTGACTAGTTGAGCAGTGTAGTAGCTCCACTTTTCTTTAATTGTGTGTTCTTTGACGCGGACACTAATTTTAAGACAAAGTGAGTATATCGGATATTTGTTAAATTTATAGACTTATAAATAAATAATTAAACTATGAATTTTACACTTAATTTCGTGATATTAAATATAAGATAAGATTTCTTTATATAGTTTTTGACTTAATTGTAATTTGTATTACTCAATCAGTTATTTTACATTTACCCATAATGATTTACTAGTTATCCCTCTTTTTTACTTTTTTCATTTTCTTTCAATTTAAACACATCCATTTTTGTAGGTTTTTTGTCATTTTGTTTGCAAAATTATATCCGTTTCAAGGCAATGAGATGGCCTATTTTGTCATGCGGCAAGATCCAACTTTTATTCGGTACAATTTGATTTTCTTCAAAAGTGTTTTCTTTTAAAATGTTTTAGAATCATGTTTTCTTCTAAAGATTAATGATCATTGATTTGTTCTCTCGTTATAATGAGATGACTCATTAAAAGTTGAAGTTGTAATTTATAGATGGATGAAGATGGTGCTGCATATGGAGATTATAAAAAAAATATATTTTTATAAGTTATATGATGTAACTTTTGATTTTCAAAGATTATAAAAGTTTTTATTATTATTATTATTTTAATAATCTCTTATATATATATTTTTTTTAAAAACAATCATAATCTCTTTACAGTCTTTTATGCCAAACATGCTCTAAAATGATAAACTATAAATATGATCTATTTGTCCGCAAAAACAAAAGAGAATGGTTTAGTTTACTTCCAAACAACTATTTGATTAGTCTTCACAGTTATCTTATTTTGTAATTTGAAGCTATAGATAGTTTAGATTGTCATAGATCTTGATTCATAATTTAAGTTACATACTTACCAAATAAAAACAAAACTCTTAAACAACCTTTAGAAAAAAGCTTTTTCTAACTTGTGTTATGGTCGCATACAATTAGAACCATTCAATAAACATAAGTTATCGGCTATGTTTAGCACACAAGATTGTTGAGAGATTGTGCTTATTTTTTCAAAAAATAAGTTACTTAGAAAATAATCTCCGTTTGGTATACATAACTTATAAGAGATTCTAAAAAAAATAATCTTCCATAATCTCTAAAAACCAAAGGTTACTTCATGGAGCTTATAAAAATAATCTCATTTTATAATTTACAGCACCAGCACCAGTTCCAGCAAAAGTTACTTTCGCCAAACATACCCATCATGTTTAGGTGTCACTTGATATTAATAATTTCCTAATTTGCTTTCATTTACTATTTTTAATAATGTTCTATATGAAAATTAACATGATTTAGAAAACGATTATGTTTAATAAATACACATAAACATGTGCCATTGCGGCACATATTAGAAATTCCTTTCAAATCGAACTTTGCAAGACAATTTTTTTTTGTTTTACTTAGTTATTTAAAAGGAGAATATTTGAGAATCTTGATTCACCTAAATTCTGAGGTATTAATAGTTTAGATTGTCGTATATCTTTATTCATAGTGTGTCAATATGATCAATCATCCTTGAGATTATATATTTGCTTCGTTTGTAAAAAAAATCTTGCTTCAATTTATTGGGAGATTCTTAATACATGTGTTTTTCCACGAAGATTGAGTTTTACTAATTTGGAAGGATTATGATCTTTTAAATTTGGTTAAAATATTACTCCGTATAAATCCTATTATACCGCTTGTTTAATGAGGAGTGATACACCCACATAAAAATATCCACAAAACTCTCCACAAAATGATGTGGCAAGCAATGATTGGTTGATTTTACTATAGTTTCTCTCTCCTCTCTCTCATTCCACCAATTCCTATTTGACACATCATTTTATGGCTCATTTGTGTGAAACTTTTTATGTGGTTGTATCATTTTCCCTTGTTTAATAAACTCAAGTTGCTATTTCATAAAATAAAATTCTTAATCAACCGGCTACCAACACCACCAAACTTTTCCCCCTTTATATCTCATTGGTCAAAAACAATTGAGATCTCAATAAATCAAAGAGTAGTTTGCAGAATTTACCCCTCGATTATTCGTCAAACTAAATTTGGTCCATGAATTTTTTTTTTCATTGTTTAAACAACTATTTCGTGCATACCCGTTCGGCATCTGATAATGACGTTATCTACCTAAATTATTATGCTAATCACGTGCAAAACACAATTTGGTATTTTGTTTTGAAAATTTTGCAAAACTGATGTCACTTATTTCTAGGTTTCTAAAAGACGCGTCATGACGTCACTAAACGTAGTTATTAGTTAAAGCGCGAGATGTGACATTCACGTTACGAAATAGATTTAAGTGTCATGAGATGAGGCGCGAAGCGTGGCGCCTTTTTTAAGTTGTTTTTAATTAATCTGATTATAATGTTATGCAGATCACGTATATGAGACTTTTTTTTTTTTTTTTTTTTTTTTTTTTTTTTAAAGAAATGAAAAAGATTACATGTAATGATAGTTTATTGACTTTATTTCTTATGTATAATAATTTTTTGTAAACTAAATATATAGGAAATATATATAAAAAAAAATGAAAAAGAAAGGTGCATGTAGATCTTCCCAAAAAACAAAACGTAAACAAGTATGTATATTCTTCCAAATAAAAGGTACACCAAAAAACTAAAAAAGAATTGAAAAAGAAAGGTGATGAAGTGAAGGATACAGAAACTAGGTAGCCTAAATTGTGGGAATTAAAGTACGGTCAATGGATGGTGACCGGTTACCGGATACTATTTAAAGTGAGTAGTTAGAGTGGGGTACGCACGAGGAAATTGCTTCTTCACGTACATACGCATATCTGACGCGGATGTCTTGCATGTTTTATCTCATCACATATACATCATGTTTCATGCTTTTTGTATTACAAGTTTGTTTATTACTTTTTGAGTTTCTTCTATAAAGAAAAAAAATAAAATAAAATAAAATAAAAAATAAATAGCTCTTTTAATTAAAAAAAGAGAAAAGAAAAAAAGAAATTACGCAGACCAAAACAAATGAACAATTTAAATACACTTTTTTGTTATTATCCCTAATTGTTGGTATGCAAAAGTCATAATATAATATAACTAAGCGTCATGTTTCACGTTATTTCCTCTTCTCGATTATTTATTTTAAAAAAAATGTCCAATGGTTGTATTCAACTACTATTCATACGATTATATACCTATATACGTCGGTGGTAGCTAATGACGTTATTTGGGATTGAGATAAAACAAAATTTGTTATTATTGATATAGAAGATCAAACAAATTTTGTTATTATTTATATAGAAGATCCGTAAAGTGTAATATATGAATGATGTTAGTCTAATTGTTAGCGTGTAATATTTAGGGGCTTGAGACAGGTTCAAGTCTCTCCATGTGCTTTCAATATATTTTATTTTTGTAATATTTCTAATTTTTGTTTATCTAAATTTTTATAATTATAATTAGATATGTTAAGATTGTGCATACACAAGATAAGTGTCAATTTGTTGTTAGAATACAAAATGGGATGAAATACCTGCTGACTCTTTTCCTTTATGTGTGTATCGTCTATACATGTTACTCATGAGTTCCTTTAACATTGAAGTACTTGCTGACTCTCTCCCTTTATGCTTCATTTGAACAGGTTTTGTACCAGTTTTGGTGCTCTTTTTAGATTGCTTAGATCCCCCGGTTTGATTTATTGTTGAGACTCAAGACATTTTCTCCTCCAACCCCGTTTAAGAAACTTGTAAAAAAATATCTTGACCTTCCAAGTTATCCACAAGAGAATAGTCTAGAGAGTATTGAAAATTAACATCTAGATCATCCCTCGACCCAGTATTCTCATCCTCAAGATTGTCATGATACTTGTCATTAAAATTACTTGAATTTATTGAGGGTGCAACAACATCTATCCCTTGGCAACCGCATCCCGGAATAATTGGTACCAGGCCTCTTGTAATTCTACAGAAGGTTGTTTCTTTCGAATTCTTTTAATTTTGTCGTTTTTCTACACAAGGATGGTTAACTATTACATTCTATAATAAAAATAAAAATACTACTCCGTATCTTGTTATTAAGAAAAGAATACTAAAGTGGGCGAAACATGATTACCTTAATCTTTTTATCCCACCATTGATTCGAACAATTAAGGGTCCTCATACTTGCATCACAACCAAAACTTGTTTCCCCATTTGTCATTGAAGTCCAAAGTTTGCAGTCTTTCCTCATTTCATCGTACTTGTTCTTTATAACCCTAAAGCTATATACCCGGTCTTAGCAATTTTCTTGAACTCCGACTGAAGTTCGGTCCATTTGAATGTAGAACTGATGAGTGTGTAAATACTCATCATTTTTATCGTATCTGAACTGCCAAAACATCCAAAAACACTCAGAAATGCATCAAAATACAGAAATTATCCCAAAAGTGTGTTTTATATGTTTTAGATGCAAAATGTTTAAAAACAAATGAAAAACGAACAAAGTTTGCATAAGTGGCAGTTTCAGTCCCTCAAGTTTAAAAAATTGACAAAACTAGTCCCTAAAGGTTTAAAACGAAAGAAAAGTCAACCCAAGGTTTTCTAAAGTCAAAAATTATCAAATCAAGTCCTTGGGTGAATAGTTTGAGAAAATTACACAAATGGTCCCTGCAGTTTGGAAAATTACACAAATGGTCCCTGGAGTTTTGAAATATAAAAATTATCAAAAAATTGCCATTGTACTATTCACATATGTCAAATATAGTCCTTGTTACAACTTTGGATTATTTATAGTTGGGTCCTCAAATTTCAGAAAAGTGCACAATTGGTCCTTGTGTTATTATACCATACAAACCAAACGGACCTTTGTATTACCCTTTTAATCCAAAACACACCAAAGCCCAACAACCTAATAACCCCAAGCCCACTCCACTCACTCCCTTCCTGGCCCAACTCCTCACAGCCCACTCCCCTTCCCCCGTTTTTAATATTACCCCTCAGTCAAACCCCTGGCTTTGATCACCACCCTCTCCACCTCACCATCCCACTCACCTGCTACCAGCCAAACACCCCATCATCACCCCTATACTGCCGTCACCCCTGCAATACTCAACCCCCCTTGCCTAACCAAACAAGAACTACACTCCAAGATTATACCTTCTGGCATCAAGTATTCAAAGGAAAAACGCCAAATTCAATTGGGCGCCAAAAAGTTTAAATGGTCAGGATTGATGCAAAGGATCCAAGGGTTGTGAAGCTTGCTGGGAAACACTCATAGGGCCCCACTAAACCCTAAAAATCACCTATAAGATGAAAGAGAGGTACCAGGAAGCAAAGAGAGTGATGTTAGCTTAATTTATGTCAAAATTCATGTAATCTTTATTTTCAGTGTAATCTTTAATTCCAATGTGTTTTTAAGTTTGGTTCCAGTGTATCTTTCAAGAAAAGTAATAAAAATTCAAGTTTCAGTTTCATCTTTGTTTATGCAATTTACTCAAATTTCTAAATTTCTCAATAAGCTTAGTTGTCAGTTGTATTAAGGTTCATGGACCTCCTTAGGATCACATAGGTTCCCAGAAGCTTATTAAAGCTTGTAGAGACCATAAAATCCAGAATTAGTATAAAAAATCAAAAATATGAATATGGTCAATATAGGTCAGCTGTGGTGAGTTTGAGATTGATTCCAAGTTTTCAGAGAAAATGCATGGCAAGATTGGGTGGTGCTGAGCCTATATAAAGATAGGCTACTTTGGAAAACCCTTTGTTCATGCTAAGGGTAGCTTGTAAGCTTAATTTTTATTTTTAGTCAATTTGTTTGAATTATTTTGATATTACTGTAGAGTTTGTTAAATTCATGTTAACTCAGTTTTTTTAATGATTATTGGTTAAATGTATGATACTGTTTAATGCTTAGCTTCATAGTTGTGAATATAGCTTGTTAACTGTCATTTTGCATAAGTAGAGTAAAGATATATTTTGCTGTCTTAATTGCTTCATTTTAGCTTTAGTACTTCTCATATAGCTTAACAAATTAGCTTGCATCAGTTAGTTAGCACTTATCATCTTGAAACAACCAAATCTTATAAAAACAGTTTCTATAAGGGGTGTTTGGATTTACTTTTTTCACTGTGTTCAAAGGTTTCTCAGTGATCAATTCTGGTTTAGATAGAAGGCATTAGGTTAGTTTGGGATAGATTAAGCATAAAAACCATAGGTTAGGTGTAGAAAAGTCAAAATCAAAGTTTCATCCCATAAATTGGTTCACTGTTAGGAGTTATGAGATTTTAATCAAAGTTGTTGATGCATATGTATGTTTTCTAGCTCAAATCAGTCTTAATATGATTTGTAACATCATTTATAATCAGTAGGGAGAGATTAAAATTCATTAAAGTCAAATTGTTCAAAGATTTCAAAAAGTCAAAGTTTCAGTCTTGTGGAAAAATCCAAATTTTCTAAGAATTTTGGTGATTTGTGTGTTCAGAGTTAGACATTAAAACTTTTACAGGTCATAGCATCCCAGCTAAACTTGTGATTTTCACTTAGAGCTTATTTTTAAGATTTTTTCTTTTAGCTTCTCTGTGTGCTCAAACAAGCCTGCAGGGCAAGGATATGCCCTGCATCATGATTTTTCAAATTTGATCAGTTTTTCCTTAGCCTAGATCTGGTTCATGTGTTGGACTTAAGACTTGAAATTTTGAGTTTTGTGTATTGTGTTAGCTCAGTGTGTTTGATCATTCTTTGGTTTGGCATGAATTACTAGTTCACAGCTTATTCTTGCCTTCCCTAGTTGCTCACTTGGACCCATTTTTGGTTAACACCATATCATCAGCATCTGAATGCCTCTACCTTAACTCCTAAGTAAATTAGGCTTGCTTGATTGTTGTTTTCAGTGATTTGTGTTGCTTAAGCTTATAGGTAATTCAGTGGAACCTTAGCTTTTGACCTTGTGTTAACTGCTCATTGCATTAAGCTGTCTCACACCTCAAGCATCTCATCACTGTTTGCAGTGATAAGCTTGAATTAACTTATAAGTTTTGTAAACTTAGGTTGGTTATTTGTTTTTAGGACTACTTTTAACTTGTGCATTGAGCTCTCAACATGTCACCATCTCTTGTGAGGCTTTAAGCCATTAAGCTTGCACTGTGACCCTCACATCAGTGTCTTACAAGCCCACTTTTACAAGCCTGTTTCTAGCTTCTTAGTGAGCCCAGGGCTTGTTTTTGCTACCAAAGTGTTCACAAGCTAGCAGGCTAGTAGCTTCAACCAAGCTTGTGCCCTTAATTTACCTCAGTGGACCCCACACTTGCCCATTGCAGTCCTTTTTCTAGAAAAGTCAACAAAAGTCAACTGTTGAGCTTAATTAAGTGCATTGTGCTTATTTTTGAGTTCCACCAAAAGTCCCTTCACAAAAGTTTCATATTTAAGTAGTTTAACAGTTTTGTAAAAGAAAATTAAGAAAAAGACAAAAATAATTAAAGTTATAGCTTCTATTTAAGCCCTTTTGGCTTATTTTCTGCTTATTTATAAGCATTTATCATTTTTAAATTTTTCTCAGGCCCCTTTTTAGTTAAAATAATTTTAGGAATTTTTTCAGATTTTTCTTTTGTCATTTAGTATTTTTTATAATTTAGTTTAATTTAAATTAATTAAATAATTAGTTTCAATTAATAATAAATAATTAAAAAGGAGAAAATATAGGTTTTCTATTTTAAAATTAGTTTTATAATATTTTAGATTTTTCTAAATTTAATTTTCATTTTTCTAGTTAATTTTCATAATTAATTAATAATTAGTATAATTTAGTTAATTAAAAAGTAATTAATAATTAGTAATTAATTAATAGTAATTAATTAAATAGTTGTAAAAATAATTTTAATTTTCTAAAAATTTCTTATAACATTAGGATTGTAAAAATATAATTTTCACTTTCGTAGGACTTTATTTGCTCACGTTTCACTTTTTATTTTGCGCGTTCGCGTTTATTTTAAATTCAAACGCGCGTTTTAGGTTTAAGTTACGTTTCTAGGTTATTTGATTATCAGTAATTGTTCCAATAGTGTTTCTAAGCTATTATCAATCATAATCTCATAGTTTAATCATAATAATCAAATTCCTGATCCTCCTGTTAAATCACCCGATCACTTAAAACGTTTTTAAATACAATTGCTTACCTCGTTGGGACATAACGACCCGGGAATACACTGTACTCCTTGGTTAGTTGGTCTGAGACGTTTGACTTGGTTGACCAATCACATTGGAAAGCTTAGTTGACCGTTTAGGACCAATCAAAATTTGGCGCCGCTGCCGGGGTGGTAGCTGCGTAATCAAAACGTTTTTTAGAGATTAGTGGTTTTTCATTCATCACTGTATAAACACCACCACTTTTTTGTAAATCTTAATCATAAAACAAAAACGTCATTAACACTTTTCCTAAAGTGTTAACAACACCAAAAAAATCAAAAACAAACAAAACAGATCGTTACGTTTTCTATATCGCGTTTCTTTTAAGGTGATTCTTAAAGAGATACGATTTTGGTAAACGAAACGATACCAAAAATATTGTTCAAAAGTTTTTAACCCATACACAAAAACCCAAAAACATTCGTCTCTTTCTTGTGAATAAAAATTCTACGTAAAAATAAACCGTCGCAAACCAAGGCAGAACACCTACCAACTGGGGGTGTGGACATAATAAGTTCCCAAACCAAAGATTTAAAACTTGCCTTTGTATCCTTGTGAGTGGTGTACCTTTCTTAAAGAAGCCACTTGCTTGTGATTATTGGTTTAAGTTCACTGTTGATTTGCCTCAATTTTGTTTTGATTGGTTTTTATCCCTAGTGCATGCGCACTCGTTCTTCTAGGTCTACTAGCCCATTACGTGAGCTTGTAAGAAAACCTAGAAGACCTCGTAGACGTTCAGCAGTCGGATCTGAGATCCGTACTGTTGCCACACCCACTGTCACCATGGCGGAAGACCGCCCCATGTGTGAGCTTCTCCAAGCACCCATCGAGGGTTACGGAGATGCCATTGTTGTTCCAGCCATCGTGGCTGATAGTTTTGAGCTCAAAACCGGGTTACTCAATCTTGTAACCTCAAGTCAATTCTACGGTTTTGAGAGGGACGATCCTCATGCTCATATTTGATGGTTCAATAAAATCACATCAACCATCAAGTACAAGAATGTCCCCTATGAAGCAATCAAGCTTCTTCTCTTCCCATTCTCCCTAGAGGGTCAAGCCCGGATTTGGCTTGAGAAACAACCCCCTCGCTCAATTGAGACATGGGAAGACTTGGTAAAAAAGTTTGTGAATGAATTCTTCCCACCTTCAAAGACCACGAGTCTTAAGAATGAAATCACCAAGTTCACTCAAAAATATGATGAATCATTTGGTGAATCGTGGGATCGTTTCAAAGAATTACTTCACAAATGTCCACATCATGGTTTCTCAGAGTTGACGCAACTCGATACTTTTTACAATGGCGTGAGCCAAGCTGACCAGGATTCACTCAATGTCTCCACGAGAGGTAATTTCTTGAGTAGAACCACAAAAGAAGCTTTGCAAATCATTGAAAATAAGTCCAAGGTCCACTCTACACGAAGCAAACCGGTTGTTTCTCAAATTAATGCGGGTCCTTCCACTTCATCTTCTATGAGTCAATCTAGTACGGATGCTAAGATTGACAAGCTCACTGAAGCTATTCAAGCTTTAGTTCTCGCCCAAAAAAAGAAAGTTTCATTTCCACAACATCCTCCACCTGCTGAGGTTAAGAAAGTGGAAGTCTGTGTGACTTGTGGTGGGCCGCATGCCTATTACAATTGCACAGCTACTGATGGTTCCCCATATGAAGCTCATGCTATATCCGGGTCTTCAAATCAAGGAGGCAATCAATACCGCCCTCCCATGGACCCGAACTATCGCCATAATCAGTACCCTGGACCACCTGGTTTTAATCAAAACCAAAATGTCCAAAACCGTAACCAAAATCAAAATAGAATGAACCAAGGTTATCAAAACCAAGGTAATTTGAATCAGGGTCACGGTTTTCAAAGTCAAAACCAAGGTTCCCAAAACCAAGGTTTCCAAAATCAAGGAAACTTTCATTGGAACCAAGGTCAGGGTACTCCCAATCATGGGTACTTTCATGAAAATAACAACCAGAATCAAAGGAATTTCCAACACCAAACTCAAGGGAATTTCCAAAATCAAGGTCCCAACCAAAACAATCATGCTCCAAATGTTCCTAACAATCAAGCCATTGTTCCAAATGGGCCTTCATCTGACGAGTTGTTAAAACAATTCATGAAGTCTCAAGAAGAGTTGAACAAGTTGTTGGTCAGCCATATTTCTGACATCAAGAAGTCTTTAAATGATCGAACCTCGGGCTCAGGTACTACTTTACCTAGCAACACGATCGCTAATCCGAGGGGCGATGCAAAAGCGATCACAACTCGTAGTGGTGCTTCATATAATGAACCCGCGATTCCTACTATCTCTTCTTCCTCTCCTCCAAAGGTAGTGGAACGTGAACCTGAGGTAACAAAGGACAAAGTGCAATCTAATAGTCCACGAAATACTGCACATGTCCACCCTCAGGTTGTCCCAAAAACCATGCCGAAACCTGGAGTTGTCTTTGATCCACCTGAGACTCCAGCTGAGAACCCTAAATCCAAAACTTCTATTCCTTACCCATCACGCTTGAATGAGCAAAAGCTCCGCGAAAAGGCTAGTCACCAAATGGATAATTTTTTTCAAATCTTTCAAGATTTGCACTTTGACATTAGCTTCGCGGATGCTATAATCTTGATGCCCAAATTTGCATCAACAATCAAGAATCTGTTAAGTAATAAGGAAAAACTCTTTGAGATGGCAAGAACTCCTCTAAATGAGAATTGCTCAGCAGTTCTTTTGAAAAAGCTTCCCGAAAAGCTTGGAGATCCCGGAAAATTCCTCATTCTATGTATTTTTCCTGGGATGGTTGAATGCTTTGCCTTGGCCGATCTTGGTGCTAGCATTAACCTTATGCCATATTCTGTATGGAAGAAACTCTCTCTTCCCGAACTTACTCCCACGTGCATGACTTTAGAGCTTGCCGATCGTTCAATATCACGTCCTCTCGGCATTGCTGAGGATGTGTTCGTTAAAGTGGGAAAGTTCCATTTTTTGGCAGATTTTGTGATTGTTGACTTTGATGCTGATTCAAGGGTCCCTCTAATTCTTGGAAGGGGATTCCTTAGAACTAGGCGTGCTCTCATCGATGTATTTGAGCAAGAGATCACATTGCGTGTTGGAATTGAAGCTGTAACCTTCAACCTCGATCAAACTTCGAGGTACTCCTCCAATTATGACTCTGAATCGGTAAACCAAATAGATGTCATTGATATTACTGCTGAGGAGTACGCTCAAGAGGTTTTAGGTTTCATTGATGATTCTTCGAGTGAAAACCTCACTCAATCTTCTCATCCCATCATAGCCAATTCTTCTCCTTCCCTCACTCCGTTTGAGGGAAGTGACTTCATCTTAGAAGAAATTGAGGCCTTTCTCAAAAGTGATTCGATTCCCGATGGAATTGATAACCAAGAGATTGACCCTGAGAGGGATAAACTCTTACTTGAGAAATTACTAAACGAAGATCCCTCTCCTCTTCCTGTTCTACCACAACAACTTCATAAAGAGGAAGTCAAAAATGTTGAGAAAACTGATGACTTTCCTGTGGTTGAGCTTAAGGACTTGCCGCCTCATCTTGAATACGCATTTCTGGAGGGTGATGATAAATTACCCGTCATAATTGCTAAAGATTTAAGTGTTGAGGAAAAGGCTGCTCTAATAAAGGTTTTGAAGTCTCATAAACAAGCAATTGCTTGGCGACTCTCCGACATCAAGGGCATTGACCCTGAATTTTGTACTCACAAGATTTTAATGGAGGATGACTTCAAACCAGCAGTCCAGCAACAAAGAAGGGTGAATCCAAAAATTCATGAGGTAATCAAACAAGAAGTTTTAAAACTTCTTGATGCCGGATTGATTTACCCTATCTCGGACAGTCCTTGGGTTAGCCCGATACATTGTGTTCCAAAAAAGGGTGGCATTACTGTTGTCACAAATGAGAAAAATGAGTTGATTCCAACTCGATTGGTTACGGGTTGGCGTGTCTGCATTGACTATCGCAAGTTAAATGACGCCACCCGCAAAGATCATTTTCCTCTGCCCTTTATGGATCAGATGCTCGAGAGATTAGCGGGGAATGAGTACTATTGCTTCCTCGATGGTTTCTCGGGTTACTTTCAGATTCCCATTGATCCGCAAGATCAAAAGAAGACCACTTTTACGTGCCCCTATGGAACATTTGCTTATAAACGTATGCCATTTGGTTTATGTAATGCTCCGGGCACGTTTCAAAGATGTATGATGTCCATATTTTCCGACATGACCGGGAAAACTATGGAGGTCTTTATGGACGATTTTTCGGTCATTGGGGATTCGTTTCAATCATGTCTCTCCCATTTAGACAACATGCTCAAACGTTGTGAAGACACAAAGTTATGTCTAAATTGGGAAAAGAGTCACTTTATGGTCAAAGAGGGCATTGTCCTCGGCCATAAAATTTCAAAGAATGAGATTGAGGTTGACAAAGCCAAAATTGATGTCATTGCAAAGTTACCTCATCCCACTACCGTCAAAGGTATTAGGAGCTTTTTGGGTCATGCCGGTTTCTATCGTAGGTTTATTCAAGATTTTTCCAAGATCGCTCAGCCTATGACCCATCTCCTCGAAAAGGATGCTCCTTTTATCTTCTCACCTGAGTGCGTAGAAGCTTTTGAAACTCTAAAGAAAAAGCTTACTGAGGCACCAATTCTTGTTGCCCCCGATTGGGACTTGCCCTTTGAACTTATGTGTGATGCTAAATAGGGGCAGTCTTGGGCAACGCAGGTCTAAACACTTTCAGCCTATACACTATGCAAGCAAAACAATGACCGAGGCTCAAAGTCATTACACCACCACTGAAAAAGAATTATTAGCTGTGGTGTATGCCTTTGAAAAATTCCGGTCATATTTGATCTTGACCAAAAGCATAGTGTATACGGATCACTCGGCTTTGAAGTACCTTTTTGTAAAACAAGATGCAAAGCTGAGACTACTTCGTTGGGTTCTCCTCCTGCAAGAATTTGATATCATAATTCGTGATAAAAAAGGAGCTGAGAACCTAGTTGCTGATCATCTCTCCCGTTTGGAAAACACTCATCAAGATGTCTTCGAAAAGAAGGAAATTAATGAAACCTTCCCTCTCGAGACACTCAATGCGGTTGCCTTTCGTGGAGATTCTGTTACCCCATGGTTGCCGATTTTGCAAACTACCTTGCGGGTAACTTTGTGGTAAAAGGGATGTCGTCCCAACAAAAGAACAAGTTCTTTAAGGATGTCAAACATTATTTCTGGGACGACCCCTACCTTTTCAAAGTCTGTGCGGATCAAGTCATCCGGCGGTGTGTATATGGTCAAGAAGCCACTGAAATTCTCAAGGCTTGCCATGCTGGTCCCACGGGGGGCCACACAATCCAAATTACACCGCTAAAAAGGTGTTTGGCTCCGTTTCTATTGGCCCTCGATTTACAAGGATGCCCAGGAATTAGTCAAATCCTGTGACGCTTGTCAACGTCACGGGAATATTTCACAAAAGAATGAAATGCCACAAAATGCAATCCAAGTTTGTGAAATATTTGACGTTTGGGGCATCGACTTTATGGGGCCATTTCCATCATCTCATGGGAATAAGTACATACTCGTAGCTGTTGATTATTTGTCAAAATGGGTTGAAGCGAAAGCTTTACCCACTAATGATGCCCGAGTTGTTGTGAAGTTTTTAAAGGCTCTTTTTGCTCGATTTGGAACTCCACATGCTATAATTAGTGATCGTGGTACGCATTTTTGCAATGACAAATTTGATAAAGTCATGTAAAAGTGTGGTGTAACTCATCGTCTTTCTACTGCGTACCACCCTCAAACAAGTGGACAAGTAGAAGTTTCCAATCGTGGCATTAAGAGAATCTTGGAAAGAACCGTTGGTGAAAATCGTGCATCGTGGTCGGATAAATTAGATGATGCACTTTGGGCTTTCCGTACAGCTTACAAAACACCCATCGGGTGTACGCCTTACAAGCTTGTGTATGGGAAAGTGTGCCATCTTCCGATCGAGCTTGAGCATAAAGCCTATTGGGCCCTCAAGCATGCAAATTTTGACCTAAAAACTGCGGGTGATCATCGAAAAGTTCAATTGAATGAATTAAATGAACTTCGTGATCAAGCTTACGAGAACTCTATGATCTATAAAGAAAAAACAAAGAAGATACATGACTCAAAAATCAAAAACCGCGTTTTTAACGTTGGTGATCGAGTCCTTCTTTTCAACTCTAGACTCAAGATCTTCTCGGGAAAGCTCAAAACCCGATGGACTGGTCCATTCACTATCGTTAAGGTTTATCCTTATGGCACCGTCGAGTTATCTCAAAATGACGGTCCTAATTTCAAAGTGAATGGACATCGTTTGAAACATTACTTTGGGGAGGACATACCATCCATGGTTGTCCCGGATCTCCAAACATTCCCCAAGGACAATTGAATTCGGGGATCGAGTCAAACTAGCGACTCGATAAACGAAAACAGTAGCAACAACATGGGTTTTCACCCGTGTCTCTGACTTCTTTCTACTTTCTAACACCCTAGTGTTGGGGAGTGGCCGTCCCCTGCAGCTATTTGAAATGTATATATCTTTGGGAAAAAAAATGTGTGATTGTATGTACAGATAAATAAAGTGAAAAATGCAAAACAATATTCCTACAGTTAGCTTATAATATTATCTTTTTACGTTCAAAGAGTCGGCATAATAGCCGGGACTTTGAATATTGAGGACAATATTCAATTATAAGTGTGGGGGGGAAAATTCTAGCGAATTTTATCACATTATATCCTCTAGAACCCCCGTTTTTGGCCCAAAATTTTCAAAATTTTTTCACTTTATTTCAAAATTTTTGTGGTTATCAGTCCGCCATGTCTAAACAACAAAAGGATTGGCTAATCCAGGAGCAAACGGCTCTTGGTAAAGATATCTCAAACCCGTTGATGGCTTGCAATTTGCCCAAAATTGTATGGTAAATCAACTCGCCATATCCAAAAAAGTGAATGAGTTGGCTAGCCCGCAAGATTATGGCTTGTGGTAAAGGCAGTGGAAAAACCATAATTGGTAATCAGCTCACCAAGATGTTGACTTTGTCCATCAAGAGTTGGCTAGTCCAGAAGCAAACGGCTTTTGGTAAAGACAAATCAAATCCGTTGACAACTGGTGGTTTGCTCAAAATCACATGGTTATCAAGTGGACCATAGTTCTTACTTGAACTGATACACTTGGCTACTCCAGAAGTGATGGCTTTTGGTAAAGAGTTTCAAATCCATTAAGTTTTCTCAAAAGATTGCTAGGGACTAGCAATAGTTTAGTGTGGGGGATTGATGAGTGAGTAAATACTCATCATTTTTATCGTATCTGAACTGCCAAAACATCCAAAAACACTTAGAAATGCCTCAAAATACAGAAATTATCCCAAAAGTATGTTTTATATGTTTTAGATGCAAAATGTTTAAAAACAAATGAAAAACGAGCAAAGTTTGCATAATTGGCAGTTTCAGTCCCTCAAGTTTCAAAAATTGACAAAACTAGTCCCTGAAGGTTTAAAACGAAAGAATAGTCAACCCATGGTTTTCTAAAGTCAAAAGTTATCAAATCAAGTCCTTGGGTGAAAAGTTTGAGAAAGTTACACAAATGGTCCCTGCAGTTTGGAAAATTACACAAATGGTCCCTGGAGTTTTGAAATATAAAAATTATCAAAAAAATTGCCATTGTACTATTCACATATGTCAAATATAGTCCTTGTTACAACTTTGGATTATTTACAGTTGGGTCCTCAAATTTCAGAAAAGTGCAAAATTGGTCCTTGTGTTATTATACCATACAAACCAAACGGACCTTTGTATTACCCTTTTAATCCAAAACACACCAAAGCCCAACCACCCAATAACCCCAAGCCCACTCCACTCACTCCCTTCCTGGCCCAACTCCTCACAGCCCACTCCCCTTCCCCCGTTTTTAATATTACCCCTCAGTCAAACCCCTGGCTTTGACCACCACCCTCTCCACCTCACCATCCCACTCACCTGCTACCTGCCAAACACCCCATCATCACCCCTATACTGCCATCACCCCTGCAATACTCAACCCCTCCCCCCTTGCCTAACCAAACAAGAACTACACTCGAAGATTATACCTTCTGGCATAAAGTATTCAAAGGAAAAACGCCAAATTCAATTGGGCGCCAAAAAGTTTAAATGGTCAGGATTGATGCAAAGGATCCAAGGGTTGTGAAGCTTGCTGGGAAACACTCATAGGGCCCCACTAAACCCTAAAAATCCCCTATAAGATGAAAGAGAGGCACCAGGAAGCAAAGAGAGTGATGTTAGCTTAATTTATGTCAAAATTCATGTAATCTTTATTTTCAGTGATATCTTTAATTCCAATGTGTTTTTAAGTTTGGTTCCAGTGTATCTTTCAAGAAAAGTAATAAAAATTCAAGTTTCAGTTTCATCTTTGTTTATGCAATTTACTCAAATTTCTAAATTTCTCAATAAGCTTAGTTGTCAGTTGTATTAAGGTTCATGGACCTCCTTAGGATCACATAGGTTCCCAGAAGCTTATTAAAGCTTGTAGAGACCATAAAATCCAGAATTAGTATAAAAAATCAATAATATGAATATGGTCAATATAGGTCAACTGTGGTGAGTTTGAGATTGATTCCAGGTTTTCAGAGACAATGCATGGCAAGATTGGGTGGTGCTGAGCCTATCTAAAGATAGGCTACTTTGGAAAACCCTTTGTTCATGCTAAGGGTAGCTTGTAAGCTTAATTTTTATTTTTTAGTCAATTTGTCTGAATTATTTTGATATTACTGTAAAGTTTGTTAAATTCATGTTAACTCAGTTTTTTTTATGATTATTAGTTAAATGTATGATACTGTTTAATGCTTAGCTTCATAGTTGTGAATATAGCTTGTTAACTGTCATTTTGCATAAGCAGAGTAAAGATATATTTTGCTGTCTTAATTGCATCATTTTAGCTTTAGTACTTCTCATATAGCTTAACAAATTAGCTTGCATCAGTTAGTTAGCACTTATCATCTTGAAACAACCAAATCTTATAAAAACAGTTTCTATAAGGGGTGTTTGGATTTACTTTTTTCACTGTGTTCAAAGGTTTCTCAGTGGTCAATTCTGGTTTAGATAGAAGGCATTAGGTTAGTTTGGGATAGATTAAGCATAAAAACCATAGGTTAGGTATAGAAAAGTCAAAATCAAAGTTTCATCCCATAAATTGGTTCACTGTTAGGAGTTATGAGATTTTAATCAATGTTGTTGATGCATAGGTATGTTTTCTAGCTCAAATCAGTCTTAATATGATTTGTAACATCATTTATAATCAGTAGGGAGAGATTAAAATTCATTAAAGTCAAATTGTTCAAAGATTTCAAAAAGTCAAAGTTTCAGTCTTGTGGAAAAATCCAAATTTTCTAAGAATTTTGGTGATTTGTGTGTTCAGAGTTAGACATTGAAACTTTTACATGTCATAGCATCCCAGCTAAACTTGTGATTTTCACTTAGAGCTTATTTTTAAGATTTTTTCTTTTAGCTTCTCTGTGTGCTCAAACAAGCCTGCAGGGCAAGGATATGCCCTGCATCATGATTTTTCAAATTTGATCAGTTTTTCCTTAGCCTAGATCTGGTTCATGTGTTGGACTTAAGACTTGAAATTTTGAGTTTTGTGTATTGTGTTAGCTCAGTGTGTTTGATTATTCTTTGGTTTGGCATGAATTACTAGTTCACAGCTTATTCTTGCCTTCCCTAGTTGCTCACTTGGACTCATTTTTGCTTAACACCATATCATCAGCATCTGAATGCCTCTACCTTAACTCCTAAGTAAATTAGGCTTGCTTGATTGTTGTTTTCAGTGATTTGTGTTGCTTAAGCTTATAGGTAATTCTGTGGAACCTTAGCTTTTGACTTTGTGTTAACTGCTCATTGCATTAAACTGTGTCACTCCTCAAGCATCTCATCACTGTTTGCAGTGATAAGCTTGAATTAACTTATAAGTTTTGTAAACTTAGGTTGGTTATTTGTTTTTAGGACTACTTTTAACTTGTGCATTGAGCTCTCAGGATGTCACCATCTCTTGTGAGGCTTTAAGCCATTAAGCTTGCACTGTGACCCTCACATCAGTGTCTCACAAGCCCACTTTTACAAGCCTGTTTCTAGCTTCTTAGTGAGCCTCAGGGCTTGTTTTTGCTTCCAAAGTGTTCACAAGCTAGCAGGCTAGTAGCTTCAACCAAGCTTGTGCCCTTAATTTACCTCAGTGGACCCCACACTTGCCCATTGCAGTCCTTTTTCTAGAAAAGTCAACAAAAGTCAACTATTGAGCTTAATTAAGTGCATTGTGCTTATTTTTGAGTTCCACCAAAAGTCCCTTCACAAAAGTTTCATATTTTAAGTAGTTTAACAGTTTTATAAAAGAAAATTAAGAAAAAGACAAAAATAATTAAAGTGATAGCTTTTATTTAAGCCATTTTGGCTTATTTTCTGCTTATTTATAAGCATTTATCATTTTTAAATTTTTCTCAGGCCCCTTTTTAGTTAAAATAACTTTAAGATTTTTTTATGATTTTTCTTTTGTCATTTAGTATTTTTATAATTTAGTTTAATTTAAATTAATTAAATAATTAGTTTCAATTAATAATAAATAATTAAAAAGTAGAAAATATAGGTTTTCTGTTTTAAAATTAGTTTTATAATATTTTAGATTTTTCTAAATTTAATTTTCATTTTTCTAGTTAATTTTCATAATTAATTAATAATTAGTGTAATTTAGTTAATTAAAAAGTAATTAATAATTAGTAATTAATTAATAGTAATTAATTAAATAGTTGTAAAAATAATTTTAATTTTCTAAAAATTTTCTTATAACATTAGGATTGTAAAAATATAATTTTCACATTCGTAGGACTTTATTTGCTCACGTTTCACTTTTTATTTTGCGCATTCGCGTTTATTTTAAATTCAAACGCGCGTTTTAGGTTTAACTTACGTTTCTAGGTTATCTGATTATCAGTAATTGTTCTAATTGTGTTTCTAAGCTATTCTCAATCATAATCTCATAGTTTAATCATAATAATCAAATTCCTGATCCTCCTGTTAAATCACCCGATCACTTGAAACGTTTTTAAATACAATTACTTACCTCGCTGGGACATAACGACCCGGGAATACACTGTACTCCTTGGTTAGTTGGTCTGAGACGTTTGACTTGGTTGACCAATCACATTGGAAAACTTAGTTGACCGTTTAGGACCAATCAAGAACTTCGACAATTATTCATGAGATATTTCTTTAATATCCTACACAAAGCTAGGACGGATTCATCCGTCCATTTATGTGTCTCCCGTTTCTTCACATTATCATTGTTTACACCATCATTTTCGTGACAAAATCATTACTCGAGGCCATCTAACCAAGAAACCAAAGAGGTTAGTATTTTCTGTTCTTGGTCCAACTTAAATGATTAAACTATATTGATCCACTAGTCCATAATATATGTGTGATATATATGGTTAGAAACCTCTGAATGTCTAGGTATAAAGAAAAGAAATTGTGGAGTGTTTGGAGTTCCCTATAATGAGTTATGATAGTTTTCGTACAACCAGTTTATCGGACAGATTCATTTGAATTTTATCCTATCTAGCTTTTGAGTTTCTAGCCTTTTGGGTCTCGTATGCCTTTATTTTGGTCTTATATATTTCTTAAGTTTTAGACTGCACAACTAAACATTCAAGAGGATGTGACCAAAGGAAAATGACAAACACCCTAAGGCATTTTATCACATGAAACACTAAGTTGACTATAATGATCATGTATGTGTTGGAATTATAATAACATGACAATCATATAAATAAACCAAACACATCAAGTGAGCATAGCGGAAGCAATTACAAGATCATACAATATATTAATTAATCAAATATAAAAGTAAACATACCTTTGTGATTCTAGCCCGAACAAGAATCAAATGCAATCTTCAACTCAAGAACCCTAATAAGGGTTTATGTGGATTGTAAGAATAACCCCGTACCTTTTTGTTATTCAATCCAAGATACAATCAATAGTGTGATTGTATCACGTTCTTGTACACACGTACTAATTCAAGTAAAAGATTATGCAAGTAATTTAAACATAAAACTATTTTGAGCTTTACTAAAATCGAATCCCTTTATAAAAGGTTTAGATGGGTCGATTATTCGGACAAGAAAAGAATGAGAGAAAAACACCAAGAACTATGTGTACAAGTTGTAGGAAACAATGAATCATTGGGTTTGTTTATATACTAGTGATAACTTGGAGTCCAAGGCATTGAGGAGGTGGAATCCCCCTTATGGCCGATCGGTTATGGACATCCCTAAGGGATTCCAGAACCTTCTTGACATTCCAATTATTCACAAGTATTACTTTCCTTTTCTTCGTCTAACGGTTGTTAGTCATTCTCCGTTAAATACTAACGGTCGTTACTCGTTTTGTGTTTATTAATAATTATATATAACATTTATAAATAATTATTCATTTACTCTTCATACGTAAAGTGTGCAATCCCGTGATCTCGAGTTCGATCCTAACACACAACTATTAATTTATGTTCATAAACTAACAGCTCCCACTTGGACATATCTTAATAGTGTGATCACATCGGTTAGCGTCTTGCAACACGCCGATGCCTCTAGTACGATCTCGAGTAAGGCTCCTGGAAAAACCTTTTAATGATTTCTCATTATTATTATCCTTTTGTTTCTAATACCACGCTAATAAGGATATGGATCAAAGTCATTCCTTAATTAACCATTCTGTTTTTCGTTGTTTGTGATTGATCAAGATTACCAAATCATCTGAACATATTCAGGGAAGATCTTGGGCACGGCCATGCAAACATCTTGACAACCCTACGAGGGGCCCAGCAGTATTAAACTCCAAAAATTAATTTGAAGGAACAAATTTTATCTTGGCTACAAGCAAAACCTACAAACTTTGTAACACTTCCGAAAACAACCCTTATGACTACCAGTTACATATAGCGTTAAGTTGTTCCACAAAAATGTACTACATTTATGACACTTATCTTGCATCTCAAGTCTGAGAATAACTTCTCATGATTTACTTAATGACAAGATCCATAAAATAACATCATGTAGTTGGGATAAGTCCTATATTCGGTATCATTGAATATCATCTGAAATGGCATGACTACGCATCAATATACTTTAAGTATATTATACCAACCTTCAGATTTGTCTTGATTTAATAATATTCCCATATTATTAACTGACAACGTACAATTTAGAATAACATTTATTCATGGATTAAACATACAAATATAAGATACAATATATTATAAATTAAACATACCATGTATTTAAATTTATTATAATAATTGTTTAACATCCCTTATCCAAATACTAAATAGATCAATGCATGATAACTCTTGTTGATGAATTATGTCTCAAGTAATGACATTCATACTTGTTGACAAGGCATAAATCATCCAACTTTGATCTATCGGAATTTTAAGAATACTTATTTGAAGTTTTTATATGTGCATACTCAACAATTTTGATTATGCCATATAATATTTCATAAAATGTGTGACATCCTTAACCACCAATTTATGATAATCAAACTTCTAAACATTTTAAAGTTTAAAGTATTCTTATTCTCTTAATGTATAATGCAACTATGCTCTTATTAAGCACAACTATTACATATAACCAAAGATGAAATCATTACCATAACTAGTATTGAGTGTCATCTCAATTTCATTAGCATCATTGTATGCAAACAACAATATGCTCTTAAAAACTTCCCGTAAACATTAATATCTGTTGTGTAATGTTTGATGCCCTTCAAACTTTCAAGTTTGTTGACTAAGACAATTTTCACAACAATTGAAAAATTGTTCATCTATAGAATTTGGAAGCTGTTCCAGATTTTAGGATGTGATTCTATAATCAAACATATTCTTATAGAATATTACACAAGTTATCTAATAACTTTTTAGTTAGATATTAATATTGCCAAATCATCTTATAATCAAGCATGATACAACAAAACATGATGTTCATGAAAAATCTTTGAGTCATACTTAGATTTTATTCATGTTATACATATCCATTCAGACTTTCTAAATGATATATCATGTTATATTAGATTCATTTACCGCACATGTTTATAAACTTTTATTCCAAGGTTGTATGTTTTATTTTCTAAATCTGTAAAGTTTCATTCCAATAGAAGACTTAACATTTTACTTATATGGAATATTACTTTTTATATGTTCTACAACATATATGATATAGGAAATTAAACATAATACTCCCACTAGCTTTTAGGAATATTTAGAAATTATATTATTTTAATTATAAATCAAAACATTGATTTAATAATTAAACATAACAGTAATCTTCTAGATGCATGCGTTTATTAATCCATGGATTATTGCACTTTTTACACTTTCAAAGATTTATTTGAAGTCATAAACTCCTTTTGATTACTTATCGTCCTCGCTCAAGTAATCACTCAAGAAAGAGTTTTGATATCCATTGTCAATTTCATAAATATGACAATCATAATCTTTATATATTTAATGTATTTAGAAAAGAATATTCAATCACATTTATTTGCTTAAGTGTGATTAATAATCTTGTCATAAAACATACATTAAATACGTGCACAATATTGTCCATATGATTTCTATATAAAGATTTAAACCACCATGGTTACCTTATCTTTGAAGACACTCATCTTCATTTTCTATTCTAACTATTAAGATAAACCAAGTTTCTAAAATTGATTATCTTTATGGACAACATCTTAATCATTCATAGCATGTATACTTTACCCAATTTTATATTTGGTAATGTATCATAATGATTATCAGGTTTACAATAATCCTGTAAATCATAACCTTCAGCATATTAATCAAATATCTGAGATATTTTGCTATTCTATGAATGAGAATTCTATCATCTTGAGATTTAACATTTTAATGTCAAGCCTCATTATGATATTTACTAGTGTATTTTAGAAGATTTTGTATCTTGTAATTTTATCCTTTAAAGATCAAAACTCCCACTTGCTTTTAGTAATTTAAATTTAAATACTTTAGCAAAGAAAGCAACAATACAATTTTCTCTTTTGGGATATTACAAATACACAATGACAGTTCATGACTTTTATTTGTTAATAACCTACTCATAAGTAGTTTAACAAATTCATAATGTCAATTTATGACTTAATGTGATTCATCACATTCAATCATATGATAATGTCTTATTAAGCTTCTATGTTGGAGGTTTATTAAGTATGTCCAAGTCATACTCAATATTTTAACCTTGATAACTTTTGGAAGAAAAGAAGTCATAGTTATCTTTAATCAAACAATATAACTAGAGTTTGATTTTCCTATCTGAACATACCATAAACATTTGATATTTCAATAGTATTGATATTGTAAGACAATCTAACAATATTTAAGATATCCATATTCCTCTTGGCTTGTCTATTTACCAACTAAGTCATTTTAATGGTATAATAGTATTTTCAAGCCAATTACATGCTTTATAACACAAGTACTTTTGATAAAGTCACTTCATGTCCATGTCTCTACAAGAAAACATAAATTGTTATAATCCCACTATACGTTATAAGTCATTTAACAATTTAATGACTTCATGTATATGTCTTAATTAAAAAACATAACAAGATAATGTCTTACTTTATTATAAGTCTTGTAACAATTAAAAGAATTTATGTTTATATTTTTACAATTAAATATAAATATATGTAACTAAAGTAATTATGAACACCACCTTTTGGTTTCAATAATAATTTCAAGTTAATTTATTACTTCACAATAATGTAAACAATATTATTTCTTCATTTATTTATGTCATTCCAAGAACACATAAATATTCAGATTGAAGCAGCATTAGATTACTCTATTAATTTATGTCATTCCATGAATTCATAAATATACAAATTAAAGTAGTCTTAATATCATATTGACACATGTTCTAATAGGTATCTAATTTAAAAACTGTAAATTCTCATAGTTCAATTACATCAGTTGATCTGCTAGTAATGAAAATATGAATTTTACCTTGTTGTTGCAATCTAGCTAAGCTCTCACATAAAATAAATAACAACACCAAGTGTTTCTTGAATTAAATGTATATAATTCATATTAGAAAGTAATTCTCTTACTTTGCAGTCAAGAGAATCCATTAAATCATATCTTTATGAGTTGTTTTTGCACACATTAAAGATAACATTTCTCCCACTTGTGCATGTAACAACCTCATATAGTTGATAAACAACACGCCATGCATTTGTTTATGTGATCAATATGATTGTGTCATAGATTTTAGCATAACAAGTAGTTATAGAACAACAATGTCTAGTAAGGAAACGTACAAGACCATCCTTAAAAGTATGAGTGTCTACACTTGGAAAGTAATTATTTTTAGCTACCAAGATGTCAAAGCTTGTAACTCCCACTGAATTAAAGATCATTACAATAATTCCTTATTCAGTAATAAGTACACAATACTCCCACTGAATTTGACAACATTGTAAATGTTTCATATCCAGTGAAAGAAAATAGTGTGCTTTTTACTTTCATACACATTTGAATGTCCATACGTAACAATTACTTATGCATTAAAGAGTGTATCCTACTTTGTAAATGATGGACTATCCACCAAATGCTATTAACTTGAAAAATTAGGCATGCAATTTCTTCCTTAACAGGTCTACCATCCTACAATGTATGTAGCACCTTTTAAATAGTCAAAACAACTAGATCAATAAACTAATTTGTCTTTTACCATTTTGCGGTAATTAGTCCAGCTTCTAATTTTAATAACTCATAAAATGTCATACATAATTTTCTGTTAACCAAATATCATATTTGTTATTAAGAATTTAATCACCGAATAAGGATGATAAAATCCCTATGGAAAATATTCACAATTTTCTTAACTATTAAAATTTGCTATGAGTTATATTAGAATTTAGACATATCTAATATTCCTATTATCCTTTTCATAAAAAGAAATAGGATTGTGTCTCACTCTTCTTTCATAGAAAGGAGACTTCTTTTGTTTTTTAAGTAAATTATTCTTAATCAAACATTTGTTTGAAAACAGAACTAGATCAATTTACCAAAGCCCGAAGTGCGTTTACGGTTTAAACGTTGCATTAATACATTAAAACAAATTACAAAATTCAATTTCAGTATTTTCGATAATTAGATCTTTAAGAAAATAAAATACCCATTGGTAAATATATTCATATAAACCATAGTATTTTCTTAAAGCTAGGATCCAAATTGACATAGTACCATTACAATAGTTGATCTGCTAGTAATGATAGTATTCAACAAGGTAATTGTCGAACAATAATTGCCAATATCATATTGCAATTCCTAGATCATTATGGGATTTACATTCACAAAACCTTTGCAATGTAAGCATATTTCATCCTACTCAATTTAAGTCGTCTAACTTAAAAACTGCAAACTCATAAATCCATTACATCAGTTGATCTGCTAGCAATGAAATTATGAAATTTACCTCTCCATTGAAATCTAGCCAAGCTCTCACATGACGTAAACTACAACTTCAAGTGTTCTTAATTAGATGGCATTTGACTTAATTTTATAAGGGTATTAATTTTGACGTGTAATCAAAATAATGTATGAAGAAGCATGCATACAACTTCATAACATTGGTTTTATAAAACAATTTTATTACCAATTCACTAAGAGTAAAATAGCAAAGTTTTGATTGAGGTATCGGGTTCACCAATTAAAGAATTACCAACAATTATCGTCCACTTATATCATACTTTTGCATAAGCCCTAAGGCTTAGTGTTTCGGATAATCATTGTGGAATTGTGGTGAATTCACCCTTAAGATGACAGTGTATATGTAATGGTTGTTCGGTAAGTCTAATTTACACACAAACGAGCGTTAAGATAGAATGTTGTCTATCTAAGGCCACAATTTAATGCGAAGCCAACCTTATACCCATCTTGTAGTGTGTAAACTTCGGACGGGCCTAGTTAACCATTACGTACAAAAATATCAATCAACCAATCATTTGAAATTTAAACTCTTAAAACCAAAATAATTTCACCATTTATTTAGTCCATATTATTTTTCTATTCAAAAATTACCGTTTTCCGTTTATAAACATGTCTTACATAATAATAAACAAAAAACAAGTAATACATAATAAAAAATAAAACAACCAAATAAACTTATACATAACATAACAATTAAATATGCAAATTTTATTCAACAGTCCTATTAATAATCAATCTATGTGTATAACGCATTTAATCAATTATAGCTTTCTTCTTCAAAGGAAAAGGAACCACATACATCGATAAATCGATTGTGTAAGCCAAAACTAAACAAACACCATATAGCACGTAATTGATTACTTAATATTGGAGTCTTCCCCAATTCGACATCTATTAATAAATTTACATGTTTCGATATAACTAACATTTAATTAATATATATAATTTAAACCATTTAAATCATCACACAATTAAATCCATGCAAAAATGCATTTTTCTTGGATTATGCTTAACAATTAACATATTACACCAAGATCGTTTACTAAAATGCATAACCAATTACATGACATCCTAGGGTTTCTAATCATATTAAAAAATCAAAAACAAAACCCTAAAACCCTAATAGGTCAATCGACCTAATAAAAAATTAGGGTTAGGAATCGAAAACCCTAAAAAACATGTAATAAACGAATCAAGATTCAATTTTTATGTGTTTCGACAATTAATTACACATTATAACGGCTCTAGATGCCACTGTTGGAATTATAATATCATGACAATCATATAAATAAACCAAACACAAGCGGAAGCAATTACAAGATCATACAATATGTAATTAATTAATCAAATACAAAAGTAAACATACCTTTGTGATTCTAGCCCGAACAAGAATCAAATGCAATCTTCAACTCAATAACCCTAATAAGGGTTTATGTGGATTGTAAGAATAACCCCTTACCCTTTTGTTATTCAATCCAAGATACAACCAATAGTGTGATTGTATCACGTTCTTGTACATACGTACTAATTCAAGTTAAAGATTATGCAAGTAATTTAAACATAAAACTATTTTGAGCTTTACTAAAATCGAATCCATTTATAAAAGGTTTAGATGGATCGATTATTTGGACAAGAAAAAAGGGAGAGAAAAACACCAAGAACTATGTGTACAAGTTGTAGGAAACAATGAATCATTGGGTTTGTTTATATACTAGTGATAACTTGGAGTCCAAGGCATTGAGGAGGTGGAATCCCCCTTATGGCCGATCGGTTATGGACATCCCTAAGGGATTCCGGAACCTTATTGACATTCCAATTATTCACAATTATTACTTTCCTTTTCTTCGTCTAACGGTCGTTAGTCATTCTCCGTTAAATACTAATGGTCATTACTCGTTTTGTGTTTATTAATAATTATATATAACATTTATAAATAATTATTCATTTACTCTTCATACGTAAAATGTGCAATCCCGTGATCTCGAGTTCGATCCTAACGCACAACTATTAATTTATGTTCATAAACTAACAGTATGTGCAAACCCAAAACAACTTAATATTAAGAAGCAGGCAAAGAACACACAAACCCAAATCCTAATAGATCAGATCGTAACAAACCCCTTCACAATTCATTATTCTTATAGTTTGTCATAACGTTACAAGTGATGATATTGGTTCTGAAACAAATAACCAAGAAACTAAATAGGTGAAGTTTCATGGTTTTAGTCTAGCTTAAATGATTAAACTGTATTGATCTGTTGAGGTGTAATTTCCCGTAATTTTCCTTATGAATAGTAAAAGTGAATCAAAGACTAATATATCATTACGTTAATTAATAACATTTTTACCAATAACAAAATTTTTGTTTATCAAATATGCTATGTTACTCGAAATCACTACGATGTTTATAATCCCTTTTTCCTCGGAACGATGCTCACACATGTACCACTATAGTCTAAGAATCGCGAGAATATTAAACTTTTACCACATACGAACTTACGTAACGTATTTTAACAAAACGTGTTCGACAACGTCCGGACTCACATAAACGTCTCACTAAATATTTACTAAACCTTTCACTAATCATAATTAATATTTACCTAATCTTAATTATATATAACCGGACCCTTAATTATATCCTAAGCCCAATAATTATTTTCGGCCTGTTACTATTCACAGCCCACACCTTTCAAGCCCATTTTCTCTTTTTGATTTCGTAATACTCGACTAGACCAAGCCAGAAATAAGTCTCGTACGCCCAAATCTTACACACGACTCACACATATTTTTACACATTCTATTTTCTCACCTAGCCAACTTCGAGTGTATCAATTCTCAGCTTCCCATGTCGAGTTTAACTACGTTTTTACTAGGCAAAGTGTTTTGTCCAAAAACGATTTCATACAATTTTAACTAATCCAAAACTAAACCGTTTTGAACCCCGTTTTCTTCTATCAAGTTCTTAAACCATTTCTAAACTCATACTCACGTTTAAATATTACATTTGATCCCTCATCACCAATCCTAGCAGAACATGCAAATCGTTTACAAAATAAATAAGTGGTCGACATGTATTTTTTTAACAAAAGAGTACTCCCTCTTTTCATGCACACACACATGTATATTTTATAATCTTAGGCAAGGTACTAGCTCATTTTAAAAGGGAAACTACAAGTACAAACCATTTTTATATTTGAAACCACACGTTTTTTTTGAACTAGATAGGATGTCGATAAACTAGAAACAAAAGAGGAAAACATGTTGCGTCTTACACTCTCAAGACTTTTGGTAAACACGTAAACATCACATCTCATAAACTTTGGTCACTAGGATACTCAAAAGTGCATATTTATACGCCATGCATGCATGCACTCGTTCACAACTCACATGCAAATCAAATTCTTACAAAAACTAAGTCCTAGTGATATTTCCTACTTCAAAACGTTTTAGCAAAAACTCAAGTATTTCCAATCGGGTCTAGGAGGAACGATGTAACACCCCAAACCCGACAAGGGTTTAAAGTGTAACATTAAGGTGTCTTTTCAGAACATAAAGCGTAAACGGAAGACTCAGCTCAATAGATTACAAATGTTGAGACTAAAAGGACTAATAAAACAAATACCATCAAAATCAACTTCTGAAATAATCAAACAAAAATCTAAATAAATCTATGAAAACTAAGGTAGGGTTGGTCCATTAAAAGCTCCTACTCTCATCACTCAATCCCAGCCTCCAACTTGATACCTGCCGCAGGGAAAAGAAAATGCGGCTGAGCTAACCCTCAGTGAACAGATATAAACATATGAAAGAGAACTGAACATAAACGAATAAACAAACAATCAAATGTGAACCTGCTAAGAATAAAAGTCATAAAGAATGTGAAGGGTCATATGAAAATGACACTCAAAGCATGATACAGAAATAGTCAAAGGGATAGTAACGGAAGTTACTCATGTACCAAAACATTCAATCAATCATTTCATTTAACCATTCATTATACCGTCAATTCATTTATTGCACATGGAGCTGCAGACTCCAATGTACTAGATTGTGATGGGGTGTAGGGTCACACACCTACCAATCACCAGATATCGTTACACATTACCTAGGATGCATCCATACGCTCCCCTGCACAACAGATTAGCACATACACTAGCTCAAGGCTAGCATACATACTCAGATAATGGCCACAGATACAAATAAGGGAAACGCCGTGGATCAATCACACCTCCACAGAAAGTGTCATGCCATTGGTGCCTCAATGACATGGCCATGTTACCTCCATGGCTAGGGATAGTACCTTGAGCAATGGGTCAATTCAAATGGATCAAAACAAATGGGTCATAACAATGGGATCATATCAGATGGATAACAACAAAAGGATCATATCAATGGTTCAAATCAAATGAGTCATAACAAATGGATCATAACTGAAGGTCCAAACCATAGTAAATTAATCAAGGTCATCGAATATGAATCATGAGTAATGAATAATCAAGCAAACGAATCAACCGATAACGATGTATAGAAAAGTGGTATCCAGAATATCCGTACCAATACAAAATGCAAATTAAATAATGTCTAAAAGTAAGACCGAATATCCGTACCAATACGAAATGCAAATGAAATAATGTCTAAAAGTAAGACTGAATATCCGTACCGATACAAAATGCAAATTAAATAATGTCTAAAAGTAAGACCGAATATCCGTACCAATACGAAATGCAAATGGAATGGTGTCTAAAAGTAAGACTGAATATCCGTACCAATACGAAATGCAAATGAAATAATGTCTAAAAGTAAGACTGAATATCCGTACCAATACGAAATGCAAATGAAATAATGTCTAAAAGTAAGACTGAATATCCGTACCTTAATGTAATTGAACAGAAACTGACGAATCAATAGACGGTACGTTTTCTTCAACAAATCTACAAGGATTAGTATTCGTAACATATTTATTAGCTCATTACTGTTTTAAGGTTTCCATAATATAATAATTATAATTAGGGTTTCAAAAATATATTTATTATAGTTAAATACAATTTAAGGTTTAATCTCGCATTAATATCATTAATGGTCATTTTTAAGGTTTCAAAGATAATAAATGTCATAACTAATCATAAGTGTATATATAAAACATTTAATTAGGTCTCAAAACACAATAATAGACATAGGTTAAGATATATCAAATTATAAAGGTTAAGTTACAAGTCAGTTAAGTCAATTCATGCATTTTTATACTTAATATTAAAATAATTAGAAACATATGTATGTGATCTTATAAGTATTTTATGTAGCGTGTATAATTATTCTTTATATTAAACTAATATGTGATCATGACATGCATGCATTTTTATCTCATAACGTGTTTCAAAAGATCAAAACAATAGGAACAAAACCAATTTCGAATTACAACATATTAGATCGATTTCAAGAGGGTGTCAAATTGTTATTTCGTGTGACCACTTTTATCATTTCATGCAAATTTGTTAACAACAAACTAAGGTCGATTGTACATGGTCAAATTAAGAAACACATGGGTCGATTACTAGGCAAATCATGGGGTCGAATACAAGGTTCGACATACCGCACCACCCAAAAGATGGAACAATTTTTAAAAGGGTCGACTAATATATGCATGGTCGATCAACACGTCTTGGTCGCGAAAACATAAAAGGAGCAGCCAAGGTCGATACATGATGGGTTCAGTTTATGGTCGAGCAAAACAAAGAAACTTAAACATGATTCGATTATGAAAATATATGGGTCGATCAGTTAAGCAAAGGTCGATTATTACATGTTTAACAGATCGATCATAGTCGAATAGGGGAAAAAATTAAGATCGAATACCAGATGAGGTCGAGCAATTAGGAGAGATGAAACAAGATTGTGAAAAAATCCCACACTCTTGGTCCGATTAAAGAAGCAGCAGCAATACATAAAAATAGTGTCGTTTGTGTTGTTGTTGGTGGTGTCGAATGAGAGTAAAACAAGAAACTAGGATCTCGATGTATATAGGTCACAAGAAAACGTTTTACTGTTAATGTAATAAGTGATTTTAATGGGCTATAATTATGGGAAATCAATTTGGGCTTAATGGTCATAATGTGTCGGTTATAAGTTTTAAATAGTAGCTGAGTTTTAGGGAGCTCATAAAGAAAATTCGGAAGTTTTATTAGTCTCATAATTACAAACATTTGATAGTGTCATATTTAGGAAACTTAAAAATTTTGAACCATATTTTTTTTAGTTATCATATAAAATAAGTGTAGGGCTCAATTTGAATTATCGTAAAGTTTAGGTAAAAATTCAAATTTATACGTAATTTTAAGTTTTTGAATTTTAGGGTTTTACAAACGAAGCATTGTTTGTGAACCTTGGTCGAGTCAACATTCACGCTACACTCTCGTACTACCCTCCCCTCGACTCTACGTTTCGTTTTACCCCACCATTTTGGTGTAGTAAGTCTCACTCGACCTCTTTCCATTTTTACTTAAACGCATACTTTGATATTTTCACTAACACTTGCACTAAAATTCTCGTAATCTAAATAAACAACACGTACGTATTTTATTCTTACCTATATATTCACCACATTAGTAATCAAGATATATAAGGATTTAAATCATAAAGTCACGTATAAACGATTTTGAAACACGTTTGTAAGTAACATCGCACCATGCATTGCATGCAAAACTCTTAAAAATTTTCCAAGTCTTTTTACTTATAAAACTCGCCCCATGCAACCCAAGAACGAACGTATATCTTTAAATCCAGCGTAACGAGCATACTATTTTATTTCATAAACTATTAGACCACCTGACAAACTATCATTTTCGTATAGCACATTTGCTATAATAGTCGCGTCTTGAACCTCTAAAGGATACAAAGCAAATCGACATAGAACCATGTTTTGAAAACTAATAACCACCGATTGGGCCTTAAAGCCCAATCAGTCAAAAATAAGCCAAACGTATAAGCTATTGTAATAAGCTGTCTTGTAACGTTTTTAGTATCCTAAGATAAGCCCAAAACCAAGCCCAAAACTTTCGTAAGCCCATTGGATTTAGTTTACTTAACGGGCCTAGTCTTATTCGTTAAAAAGCCCATTAAGCCACGAATAAGCTTTTTCGACAAATAAGCAGTTTTGAAAAGTTCAATAAGCTATTTTTAACTTAATTAAGAAATAAAAACACTAAGTTTCGAATTTGGTGAATTTTGGACTAAGTTTGCAAATTTTATAAATTTCGGGTTAAAAGTGTCAATTTTATAAAGTTGAGGTAAAAACTGTCAATTTAGAAACTTGAGGATGAAAAACTGATTTTATAAACTTTTGGATGAAAATTTTAAAAATTAAAAAGTTTTGGATGTAAAACGTAAATATATTTAACTTTGGACTAACGGTGTAACGCTAACGCCGTTAGGGTAAAAAGTGTAAAAACTTGGAAAAGACAAGGGCCATATACTATAATTAACATTTTTATTTTTACTTTTCATTTTACGATTTCACATCACGACGTTACATTTTATTTCAAACTATTATTATATATATGTGTGTGTGTATATATATATATATATATATATATATATATATATATATATATATATATATATATATATATATATATAACTTAACTAAACTTACGATATTTTATCAAACCACAAGTTTTACTATCGTTAAATCAACAACTCACGTATTCAAAAACTACTCGCGATTAAACCATTAAGACTATCAAACACTAAAACTTGCCATATATTATCTAGGTCGTGTGTGGAGCCGTTCCCTTATTGCAAACTGAGTATCGATATTTTTACCACTATACCACTAAGGTGAGTTCATAGCCCACTTTTATATAACTGTTTTCGTGGGGAGATACATGCTATAAAAACTGAATACAAGTATTTTTCTTGGTATGCTATGCCTGATATTGTTATTGCTTAAGTACCTTATTGCCAAAAGTCTCTCATATCATGAACCTTAGTCACTTGTAGGGTGAACGTAAATAATTGTGGATAGATCTATTAGGGTTTGACAATCCCCATTTGGTTGCTAGAGGAAAGCCACCAAATGCACTTTATTTGAAATCTAATAGGTGACTGACAAGAACCTATCCAGAGGGCCATTGTTACTATTATCCATCGTATTTGATGAGATCTGTTAATCGGATGAGTGTCATGAGCTTAATGCAATAATAACTGATTTTAACTTATAATTGTAATTCGATGCAATTATCACTTATAGCTTGTGTTCAACTATTAAACTTAAACCTATGGATATCACTCAACTTTTGTTGATTTTTAGCATGTTTATCTTAGGAAACTAATGCGAAGGAGCTCAAGGCACGGAGTGGGCACTAAACCCTAACATGGGTGTTAAATAAAATGTTTTGTCATTCGCTTTCAATAATTCATATCTTCTATGATATGTTAAAACTAATGGATCAACTTTGTACTTGAATACGTGCTTTTAATGAATGATAAACATAACTTTAAAAACGTCTATTTTGAGTCGTTTTCTATGATATTGACTTCGATCCTCTAAGTAATACCCCACAAAGTCTTCCGCTGTTGTAGTTGAAATTTAGGGGGTGTTACAGATTGGCATCAGAGCCAAGGTTATAGAGAACCAGGTGTATTTTAAAAAATTGGACTATAACTACGCTTTTAAAACGGACCATTTTTACAAAAGTCATGTTACGCCCTCCGTGCCTTCGCATTTCCAACAACGGTTAGAAAATGTTGTTTATCATATGAACTCTTTATAATGTTAACGTAGTTTATGATTATATTAATGACTTGCATTTACTATTCGGGATTAATACAGTACCATGTCGTCATCTTCCCATCCTATCACCTTTTTATCTGACTCGGACTCGGAGACTTCTCTCCCAATACCACCACCTCCATCACCTACTCAGATTCGCATGCATAGGCATGTGCGTCAACTTCAGATTTATGAGCCAGAACCCTTTGGTCAACCTTTCTGACGTTACGGAGGAGGTCCTGTCTATAAGCACACTCCCCGGAAACGGGTGCATGTAACACCTACTCCACCTATACCACCACCATCTCCACCCCTACCTACTCCATTTGTACCACCAGCACCAGTGATATTTCCCACATCACCTATGACTGGAATTAGGCCATCACCATCCTCATCCCTTGAGCACCCTAGGACTATACGGCTATCCCTAGTTCCACCAACCATTGTCTTTTATCGACAGACCACCACTGTACCTTTATCAGCACCTGGTTCACCAACCATTACCTCACTATCAGCTCCACCTCGTAGGAGGCCTCGTATTGTGGTTTCATCTCTATCTGACCCTGGTGAGCAAACCGTAACTGAGGCTACTTCCCGTCCTAGGACCCGCAGGAGGGTCGATGCTCGAAGATGGTCTTTCTTACTTCCACTCCTTCAGTACTGGAGATCTCAGGAAGGTGCTCCTAGTGCTAGGGAACTAGGAGAGAGTTCATTCTCAGCTGCCTCTAGGATTCTTCCAGTTACCGGAGAACCTATCCACCATACCATACCTTTACTAGCCGCCAGGATAGCCCGCCATGAGGATCGTCTTGATGACATTGTGAGAGTTATCGATGATTTCCCACTAGAGCAGGTAGAGGCTATAGGAGAAGATGTAGGAAACCTTGAGATTGGTCAGTTGGCAATGGAGGAGAGTTTTGAACTGATGAGCACTCGTCTGCAAGAGGCTATTGAGACGATACGTACCTTGGGAGGTATTGCTATCATGATGCAAGGAGAGATCGAGTCACAGTATGACGAGATCGACAGGATCAGCATTCAGGTCACCCATGCTAGAGAGAGAGCCAGAGACTTGACAATAGAGACCATGATGACTATGATTGAAGACCTTCAGCGCAGACTAGAGGATGCACCAGGGAATCCATAGATCAAGGATATGTCATTATAGCTAAGAACTATCTTAGCCTGCCAATGTGGCATTAATAAAGGAATCTTATATTATTATGTTTTCTTTGTAAAACGAATGAACGAGACATTATTAATATTATGTTGTCAGTTATGTTGTAATATATTGATGTTGATCTATGTTTCTATGGTTTTTTCCTTATGCGTTGTTGTGTTCTCATAAATATATTGTCACAGGGAATATCGGTCCGTACAAACCAAACCAATCATTTATACTTCTATTGTGTGTTGTGATTTATTCAAGCATGTCGTGAAAATTATTTATAATGTTATAAATTTTACGCGATAATTTCCCAACATAACATGGTTATATATGATATTGATAGAATCATGGCTAAGACAAGGAAAGCGACTGCAACTACAAACCTGAGACCGCAACACCTGTAACTGAAACATCCACACCAACTATGACTCCAGCTGATATCGAGAAAGCAATTACTGACGGTGTCGCCGCTGTTTTGGAAAGACAAAATGAAGTGAATGCACACAATAGCGGCACTAACATACCACCAGGAGGAAGTGGAACCTCTGTACCCCACAAGTGTACCTATAAAGATTTTATGGGTTGTCAACCAACTTTCTACAAGGGTACAGAAGGAGTAACTGGACTTGCTCAGTGGTTCGAGCGAACCGAAACAGTCTTTCAAAGAAGTGGTTGTGCGGAAGATTGCAAGGTTACCTTTGCTACTGGAACACTTTTGCAAGATGCCCTGTCATGGTGGAATTCTATCACCCAAACTATGGGGATGACTGAAGCATTTCAAATCACCTGGGCCGAGTTCAAAGCAAAGATACTGAGGAAGTACTGCCCCCGTGCTGAACTGAGAAAGTTGGAAGATGAATTTCACGAGCTAATAGTGAAAGGGATTGATCTTAGGACATACAACAGGAGATTCCAAGAACTATCAGCACTATGCCCCACTATGGTGCTAGATTTCGAAAGGATATTGGAAAAGTATGTCGAAGGACTCCCTCGGAGCGTCGAAGGAGATGTTACCTCATCGAACCCACCAACTCTAGAAGTGGCACTGACCCTCGCTCAGAAACTGTTGGACCGAGAGGTCAAGTGTAACAAAGAACTCAATCGAAAGCTTGATGACAAGAGGATCACTCACACCAACAGTGGCAACCACTACAACAACAACTCCAACAATAACCACAGGAACAACAATCAAAACCGCCACAACTATAACAACCGTAACAATCAACAGAACCATAGGCAAGAAACTGCCAAAGCATATACTGCCACTGGAGGAGGGGGATATGCGGGTCCGAAACCTCAATGCCACAAGTGCAAGTTACACCACTATGGGCAGTGCACCATTAAGTGTACGAAGTGTCAAAAAGTGGGCCATCAAACCAAGGATTGCAAGATCCCCACTACCGGGAGCAATTTGTAACCCGTGACACCAACATGCTACACCTGTGGAGAAGTTGGCCATTTCAGGAGCCAATGCACCAAAGGAAATGGTCAGACGAGCAACGCTCGTGGGAGAGCATATGTGATGGGAGAAGGAAATGCACCACAGAACCCAGACGTAGTCACGGGTACGTTCCTACTCAATTATCATAGTGCTAAAGTATTATTTGACTCTGGAGCCGATAAGAGTTTTGTGTCTACTTCCTTTGCCCCTTACTTAACATTGCCCCCTCTAAGTTAGATACTGCCAATGATATCGAAATGGCCAATGGAGATTTAATTGGCATTGACACCGCAATTCAGAATTACACCATAACCTTACAAAATGAACCTTTTCCCATCAACCTCCTGCCTACTCAGCTAGTTAGTTTTGATGTAGTCGTCGGAATGGATTGGTTATCCAAACACCATGCTAGAATCATCTGTGATGAAAAAGCAGTCCACGTTCCATTTAACAGTGAAACTCTCGTTATCCAAGGCGATAAGAGTAAACCATGACACAGTATCATCTCGTACATCAGAACGGTGAAATACATGAATCAAGGTTGTCAAGCATTCATGGTTCGAGTAACGGAAGGTAAATCGAAGGAAAAACGACTTGAAGACGTTCCTGTCGTCAAGGAGTTTCCAGAAGTTTTTCATGACGATTTACCCGGCCTTCCACCTACCCGCCAAGTAGATTCCAGATAGATCTAGTGCCTGGGGCAGGACCGGTGGCAAGAGCACCTTATAGGTTAGCTCCGTCCGAGATGAAAGAATTGGCTGAACAACTAGAAGAATTTTCAGATAAGGGTTTCATCCGACCAAGTTCATCACCTTGGGGAGCTCCAGTAGTATTCGTTAAGAAGAAAGACAGAACTTTCCGAATGTGCATTGACTACCGAGAATTAAACAAATTAACCATGAAGAATCGATATCCACTACCCAGGATCGATGATTTATTTGATCAACTACAAGGATCGAGTGTTTACTCGAAGATCGACTTAAGGTCAGGGTACCATCAACTAAGAGTTAAAGAGGAAGATATTCCCAAAACAGCTTTTAGGACTCGATACGAACACTTCGAATTTCAAGTGATGCCATTTGGTTTAACCAATGCGCCCGCAGTGTTTATGGATTCGATTAATCGAGTATGCAAACCATACTTGGATAAATTTGTGATAGTATTCATAGATGACATCCTAATCTATTCTCGCAACGAGAAAGAACTTGCAGAACACTTGAGAATCATCTTAGAGTTGCTCAAGAAGGAAGAGCTGTATGCCAAGTTCTCTAAGTGTGATTTCTGGATTAGAACTGTACAATTTCTGGGTCACGTTATCGATAGTCAAGGCATCCATGTGGATCCGGAAAAAATCGAGGCCGTAAAAGATTGGGCATCTCCTACCAACCCCACAGAAATACGCCAATTCTTAGGTCTTGCCGGTTACTACAGGAGATTCATTGAAGGTTTTTCAATAATCGCCAAGCCTTTGACCGAGTTAACACAAAAGAACAAGAAGTACAGTTGGGAAGAAAAGCAGGAATCGGCTTTTCAGTTGTTAAAGAAGAAATTCGAGTTTGTGGTTTAGTTGTTAATTGTTATTTTCTTAAATGTAAATGGTTGCAAGTTCTTAAAAAGTTTATTTTTTTGTGTTTTTTATTAGCTCTATAGAAAAGCGGTTCCTATACGGGTAGATCCAAAAGAACTGGAACCAGAACCGGAACCAGAACCGGAACCAAAAACTATATTCGGTTTGGTTCTCGGTTCCCACTTTTCAGAAAAAATGGTTCTCGGATCCACCGGTTCCGGTTCCGGTTCCAACCGGTTCCAGAACCATGCTCATCTATAAAGTGAATTATACAACTCATGATTTGGAATTAGGAGCACTAGTATTTGCTCTTAAGATATGGAGACATTATCTATACGGCACCAAGTGCACGGTATACACAGATCACAAAAGTCTTCAACATATCCTAGATCAGAAGGAGTTGAATATGAGGCAACGCCGATGGTTAGAATTGCTTAGTGATTACGATTGTGAGATTTGCTACCATCCAGGAAAGGCAACCGTTGTGGCAGATGCCTTAAGCAGGAAAGAACGAATAAAACCTCTTAGGGTCCGATCCTTGGGAATGACGATTTGTTCGCCTCTTCCATCGCAAATACTTCAAGCAAAATTCGAAGCTCTTCGAGAAGAGAACAGACCAAATGAAAGAATCTACGGCATGCCGGAGAACCCAAATGGTTTTGTGAAAAGATCGAACGGAATGCTCTGTTTGAAGGAAAGAAGTTGGGTTCCTCTCTATGGAGGTATACGTGACCTCATCATGCATGAGTCGCACAAATCGAAGTACTCCATCCACCCAGGTTCCGACAAGATGTACCAGGATCTCAAGAAACTCTATTGGTGGCCAAACATGAAAGCCGACATAGCAGAGTATGTCGGAAAATGTCTAACGTGTGCAAGAGTAAAAGTAGAATATCAGAAACCATCAGGATTGTTGGTACAACCAGAACTTCCTATGTGGAAATAGGAACGGATTACGATGGACTTCATCACCAAACTACCCAAAACGTCAACAGGATATGATACCATATGGGTCATCGTTGATCGTCTCACCAAATCCGCTCACTTTCTACCTATCAAAGAAACCAACAAAATGAATACACTCTCACAGTTGTATTTAAAAGAGATTGTTACCCGACATGGAGTGCCTATCTCCATCATCTTTGATAGAGATAGTCGATTCACATCTCACTTCTGGAAATCGTTGCAGAAAGCTCTGGGGTACTAAATTAGACATGAGCACAGCATACCATCCTCAGACCGATGGGCAAAGTGAAAGAACCATCCAAAACTTAGAAGACATGCTCCGAGCATGTGTGATCGACTTTGGAAAAGGTTGGAACAAATACTTACCATTTGTAGAATTCTCTTATAACAACAGTTATCACGCTAGTATTAAGGCGGCACCATTCGAAGCACTGTATGGAAGAAAGTGCAGATCACCCGTTTGTTGGGCCGAAGTGGGTGACATACAACTCACCGGGCCCGAACTCATTCATGAGACAACGAAGAAAATAGTTAAGATCAAACAACGACTGCAAGCTGCAAGAGACAGGCAGAAGAGCTATGCCGACATAACACGAAAACCTATGGAATTCTAGGTTGGAGATAGGGTAATGTTGAAAGTGTTTCCTTGGAAAGGAATGATATGCTTTGGAAAGTGTGGAAAGTTAAACCCTAGATACATCGGACCATTTAGCATCCTAGAACGGATTGGACCAGTGACATTGATGCGTAGGGATTGCACCAGGCTTTACCTCTCAAGGGATCTTGAGAAGCTTACAACCCCCACCAGGTAGTGTACCTGATCGTTGTAGTATAGTATAGTGACAAGTACCGGGGGATTGATCGTTCAGCTAGGAATAGTGTCGCTAGGATTAGAAAATCTAAATACTAGTTCTAGAGATGAAGGATGATTATTTTTGTATTTTTATATTTTTTAGAAAGCAAGTAAATATCTCAGGTTTTGAAGGATTTGGGCGGAATTAGTTGCTAGTCAACTAACCCAATACTAAAGATGCAATCAAAATAAAATACTAAAAATGAAAATAAACTATATTAAAATAAGGTTGTAAGCAATAAGTGGAGAAATTGTGTTTACTTATATTTCATTACTCCCTAGATATCTTTTACACGTTAATTACTTGTTATAGTTGCGTGGATGACGGATTGTATTCCTTAATACCATTCATGGGGTGACGCACTTAACTCCCTAATCCTATGAGTGCCTACCTCACTCCTATGTCGAGCCGGCAAAGAAGCTCCTAACATGGGATCATTAGAATTTACTCATGCATTAAATACAACCAATAAAACCTAGTGCACATCGGTTCATGTTTCCTAAGACGTTCAAGCATGTTACCATTTGGAGATCTGCCAGTTTTCTTAAGCCTAACATCGAAATCATTCATCCAATACAACCATAAACAAGTAATCAACACATAATCAACATCTAGGTTTCATTAGATCTAAGCCAACACAAGATAAATCTAGCCTAGCATGGTGGAATTAAGACAAGCACAAGATATAGACAACCAACACATAGACATATTGATTGAATTAGAAGAACACTTATCTCAATTACACATGTAAGGGTTCAAGGGCTGAATACCCTTGAAAAACCTGTAAAAATCGTTTATGGTTCGGCCTTAGGGTTTCTCCAAACTTGTTCCTCTTTATGAATGAAAATTAGAAAACTATATATAGGAAATTGAGGCTGACGGCGTCAAGACCAAATGGGTGACGCCGTCATCTCGCCGCCAAAAGAATTCTCGGACTGCCTTGATCTACATCTGACGCCGTCATGTATTAACTTTTTCCAGGCCGTCACGTATTTAACTCTTGACGCTCTTCCTTGTGACGCCTTCATTTCTGTACTGGGCTGTCATGAAATTTACTCTTGACGCCGTCAAATTGTTGCTCTTGACGCCGTCACCTACTGTTCCCAGCTTGGAAAATTAAGTCTTTGGCGTTTTCTTCACTTTTATGCTCCAAAAACGTCCGAATTGCTTCCTTTTCCAGATTTCACTCCCAAAGTACCTAAAATCACAAAAGGAACGATTTAGGGCAATATTTGATCAAATAATTTCAATTCCGGGCTTAAATGACCCCTTAAAAGTGGTTCATTTTTCGCCTCATCAGACATATAAGCTAGAGCTGCCAGAAGAACTTAGCCGAGTACACCCTACCTTCCACGTGTCTAACCTTAAGAAGTGTTTATACGATGAATCTCTAGTCATCCCACTCAAAGAGATTCAACTCGACGATAAACTTGTCTTTACAGAAGAACCAGTAGAAATCATGGATCGGGAAGTCAAACAATTAAAACAAAACCGTATTCCCATAGGCAAAGTTTGATGGAACTCTAAGCGAGGACCGGAATACACTTGGGAGCGCGAGGACCAAATTCGCGCCAAGTACCCTCATCTATTTCTCTAGACACCCATGACAACCATCTTAGACTAGAATTCCGGGACGGAATTCAGAATAAGGGGTAGGTACTGTAATCTCCCGTAATTTTCCCTATGAATAGTAAAAGTGAATCAAAGACTAATATATCATTACGTTAATTAATAACGTTTTTACCTATAACAAAATTTTTGTTTATCAAATATGCTATGTTACTCGAAATCACTACGATGTTTATTATCCGTTTTTCCTCGGAACGATGCTCACACATGTACCACTATAGTCTAAGAATCACGAGAATATTAAACTTTTACCACATACGAACTTACGTAACGTATTTTAACAAAACGCGTTCAACAACGTCCGGACTCACATAAACGTCTCACTAAATATTTACTAAACCTTTCACTAATCATAATTAATATTTTCCAAATCCTAATTATATATAACCGGACCCTTAATTATATCCTAAGCCCAATAATTATTTTCGGCCTGTTACTATTCATAGCCCACACCTTTCAAGCCCATTTTCTCTTTTTGATTTTGTAATACTCGACTAGACCAAGCCAGAAATAAGTCTCGTACGCCCAAATCTTACACACGACTCACACATATTTTTACACATTCTCTTTTCTCACCTAGCCAACTTCGAGTGTATCAATTCTCAGCTTCCCATGTCGAGTTTAACTACGTTTTTACTAGGCAAAGTGTTTTGTCCAAAAACGATTTGATACAATTTCAACTAATCCAAAACTAAACCGTTTTGAACCCCGTTTGCTTCTATCAAGTTCTTAAACCATTTCTAAACTCATACTCACGTTTAAATATTACATTTGATCCCTCATCACCAATCCTAGCCGAACATGCAAATCGTTTACAAAATAAATAAGTAGTCGACATGCATTTTTTTTAACAAAAGAGCACTCCCTCTTTTCATGCACAAACACATGTATATTTTATAATCTTAGGCAAGGTACTAGCTCATTTTAAAAGG